>CM035817.1:35467583-36067583 GCA_020458035.1 Magallana ariakensis
CCCCTAGCGTCGAGGAGGAGATTATTGTATTACATGTACAACTTTGACACCACTTTTAATTGAGTCTAAATATGAGTAATGTTCTGGCAAACCAAAAATTATTCTGTGTACATGTTGTTCACTATTATTTCTGAAGTTTGTTTTGTTTACAATCAATGAATAACATACGTGTTGAAAATACCCAAACATTCCCATGATGCATTTTGATTTTTTTATTTGTGTGCCCATTAAGAAATTATTTTTATTTACTTTGAATATTTCTAACTTTGAAAGGAGACCGATTTTGCTGGTGTAAATAGGCAAAAGTTTATAACTTTCTAAGTTACAGTAATTGGTTTGTAAGAAAATTTTTTGATACTGTAAAAGCCAAAAAATTGGACCATGCAGCTTAAAGATACAGGTAACCCTCAAAACCTGAAGTCCACAAAACCTGGGAAAAATCAAAAGTTCAGATTTTTCTGGATTGGTTGACAGGTTTATAATTATAAATAATGAAAGTTACCAAGTATATTCAATTACTGGTTTCCACTCTTTGCCTATCCTAATTCATAGAAGTCTATGTGTTGATGAAGAAGAACCTATAAAATATAAAGAATTGTAATAGAATGATGTTATCTTTTCAAATGCATGACATACTGTGTACCAGTAATTGCACATATCACTACATGTAGTTTTATCTGTTTTTGGTATATACAGTTTAACTTTGATATCTCAAACACTTATATCTTGAATACAATGGATATGTCGAAGTGATTTGTAAGTCCCAACCACTTATTTTCAAAGTATTTTACCCTCCATATCTCAAATACTCGGATATCTCGAAGGTTTTAAACAGTCCCATTTAGTTCGAGATAATGAAGTTTGACTGTACATGCAACATTAAGGATTTAACCATTTCCAACACTTTATTATGCAAATAAATACATAAAATGACTGGACATCAGAATCATAAAGGATGACCCTGCTTCAGGTGATAAGTTGCAGCATAAATGTAAAGGTGTCATGGGGTGACCCACAATGTGCAAGAGAAAGGACAGGTGAAGACGATCCACTTCTTTATTTAAAATAAAGATAAAGATTGGCTTGACTAGCTGTGACGTACAGGTAGAAAAATAAACAAACCTCATTTCCCCAGCTTGTCCAATTTGGCCACAAATTCCGTGCAAACAACTCCAGGCATCTAGGGTCATCTTTCAAATATCTCTTCAAGACCTCTAAAATGGGCAAAACATTCATAACTCTTGATTCTTTAGTTATAAGAATTATCGCTACAATGTTTCAAATAGATATCAATTCAATATTTTAAAATATATAAATATACTGTAATCGAGCAATTATTTGAGAGCCAGAAAATTTGTGAGGTTTATGAGATTCTTGTAGTTACAAATGTTTTTTTGCCATAAACCATTCTTTCAATGCCTTTACTTGTTTCACTTTGAAACTTAGACTTCATATTGCAAAAAAAAAAAAAAATAAATAAAAAAATTGTTCCTGCATGCCAACATTATCACAGCAAATACAAGTTATTTTACAGTAATTTCCTTGGTGTTTGGTGTGGCTGTAAGATTTTTATCAAAACCAAACATCTTCATCAAATATTGTAGCCATCTTGAATCTTAATTGCCAAAATCACCATTCCTACCACTGATGTTTGAATGTTTATTACATGTACTCCCAAACCATATCAATGGTACATGAGGTACAAAACATAGGTAATCACAGATTACAAAGCTCACCGAGACGAGGCATCACCTTTATGAGGAATCATCTTTATGAGACCACCTTTATCATATTATTTGAAAATCATAGTTAATAATGATCTTGGATATACATGGATACTGTTTTGACACAATATTGTATAACTATATCATATGTTAAAAAATTGTATAATAATCATATGTTCATTTCATAGGGTATTATATGATACAATGTTTATCAATACAATAATATAAAATATGATATTGCATCCTATGATACCTACAATATATATCATATAATACAATAAAATACTGTAGTAATAAATAATGATGAAATATGATATTGTAACATATGATATAACATTGTATCTTGTTATACATTATTGTATTTGATCACATAATACAATATCATAATATATTATGATATTGATATTATATGATACAATATAATAATATATGATACAATATCATATCACATAATACATCACAATATTGTAACATATGATATTATATTGTATAATATTATAGTATGATATTGTATTGTATGATATTGTATCATATTTGATACATAATAGGTTATTGTATCATATGATACAATAAAATTAGATACAACATTGTATCATATCAATTGATACAATATCATGTGATATAGTACTATATTATATCATACAATATCATATTATACTAAAGTGTATTATATGATACAATATCACATTATACAATATCATATAATACATTTTCATGTGATATTATAATATGTTATATAAACCAATATAATATTATACAATATCATATCATATGATACGATATATTATACACTATCATATCATATGATACAATATTATATGTTGCAATATCATATGAAACAATAGCATGTGATAAAATAGTATATAATACAATATCATATTATACAATATTGTATCATAATAAACAATACTATACATAACAATATCATGATACAATATCATATCATAATGTACAAACAATTGATACAATATCATATCGTATCATGTAACTTTTTACAATATTATATATGATATAACATTGTATCATATAAAACAATAGTGTATCATATCATACAATACTATATCATAGGAATCATATTATATCATTTAACAACGAACACATCTATCAAGCAGGTTTGAGATAGGAGAATTTTTTTAGCATCCTTGATAATGGAGATCTGCATCTGAAGCTACCTCTGCGGTTCATTAATATTAAAGTTAAATCAACTATGCAAGCTATTATCTATAAAATATGTGACCTGTTCCAAAAAAACAAATCTTATCCAACATCCGAAACCTACGGCTCAGATTCAGCATTCAAGCCTGCCAGGTGCATCAGTATCATAAGATGCATCATCCATGCAAGTTTGGTGAAGTTAGGACCAGTAATAACTAAGATATAATCATAAGAGAGCACCTGCTTCAAAAACACCAGCTCTTAAAATCTTAACCTCCCTCCAGCATCCGAAACCTATGGGTCAAATTCAGCATTCATGCCTGTCAGGTGCATCAGTATCATAAGACACACCATCCATGCAAGTTTAGTAAAGTTAGGACCAGTAATAACTAAGATATATTTTTTAGCATCCTTGATAATGGAGATCAGGCTCTGCATCTGAAGCTACCTCTGCAATTCATTTATATTATAGTTCAATCAACTATGCAAGTTTGAAATAGTACTAATATTTATTAAACATGTGACCTGTTTCAAAAAACTTAACCTAATCCAGCATCCGAAACCTATGGCTCAGATTCAGCATTCAAGCCTGTCAGGCGCATCAGTATCATAAGACGCATCATCCATGCAAGTTTTATGAAGTTAGGACCAGTTATAACTAAGATATAATCATCAGAGGGCACCTGCTCCAAAAACTTTAACAAGCTCTTAAAACCTTAACCTCCTTCAGCATCCAAAACCTATGGCTCAGATTCAGCATTCATGCCTGTCAGGTGCATCAGTATAATAAGATGCACCATCCATGTAAGTTTGGTGAAGTTAGGACCAGTAATAACTAAGATATAATCATCAAAGGGCACCTGGTCCAAAAACTTTAACCAGCTCTAAAACCTTAACCTCATCCAGCATCCGAAACCTATGGCTCAGATTCAGCATTCAAGCCTGCCAGGTGCATCAGTATCATAAGACGCACCATCTATGCAAGTTTAGTGAAGTTAGGACCAGTAATAACTAAGATATAATCATCAAAGGGCACCTGCTCCAAAAACTTTAACCAGCTCTAAAAACCTTAACCTCATCCAGCATCTGAAACCTATGGCTCAGATTCAGCATTAAAGCATGTCTGGTGCATCAGTATCATAAGATGCACTATCCATGCAAGTTTGGTAAAGTTAGGACCAGTAGTAACTTAGAAATTGCTTTCAAAGGGCACCTGCACCAAAAACTTTAACCTGCTCCAAAAACCTTAACCTCCTCCAGCATCTGAATCTCATGGCCCTGATTCAGCATCCAAGTCTTTCAAGTCCATAAGTAGGTCAAGATGCATCATCCATGCAAGTTTGGTGAAGATAGGACAAGTAATAACTTAGATACAGGACCTGCAACAAAAACTTTAACCAGGTCCGGACGCCGACACCGAGGGTATAGCATAAGCTCCCCCCGACTTCGTCTCGGTGAGCTAAAAAACTAATATATTTACAAATGTACAAATGCACGGTCAAGTTAAGAAGCATACAGGAATTTCGACAGGTCAGTTATTAACTGACCAATGAGTGGTGGCTTGTTAGAGTGCAGAGCACACGGCACACTGATGATCACATAATTCTCTGGGAAGGATCCTAATTCTTTCTTTTTATTTCCAGTTGTACCAATTGATTCACATGAATTATCACCATTTGAAATTCCTTCTTCGCACAAATCAGTTGTACCCGATTTCCCATCACAACCAGGAATTTTATAACATTCCTTTTCCAGTTTTGTTTTATTAGTAGGGCTGGGGGCTGTCCATTCTTTGTAAGATGGTTTAAATTCATTATAACGTCCAATTAGAATCATTTCATAGGGCTTTTTGTGGTCTGAGTTTATGTCGTGTGTCATTTCACCATACTTGGTAATCTATAGAAAAATAAAATACACTGTTTCACTTCCATATATATAATGTTGAGATTCATATAACATGTACTGTATATGATAAACTCAAAGAGTTTTTCAACTGAAAAAGTAAACACACATTTATTTGGCTGTGTTGATTTGCAAATTATTGCATTACACGAAAAATTCTTAGTTACTATATATGGCGGGGTCCTTGAATTACCATTTAACCAAAAATAACAGGTATTTCTCATATAATTTACATCGTAATTTTGTAGGTTAATATAAGTTATATAGTGTTTCATCAAGAAAGTATCTTTCGTATGCATGCATTACTGGCAATACTTTTTAAAGTAAAGAGAATTTTAATGAGATGAACAGTGATCCTGAAATATATTATCTACTTAAAAATATGAACAGTTTTATTTTCTCTGACCATTTACATTCCATTTAAAAATTAAATACTTTGGCCAATAAATAGGATAAACAGACCTTGAGCCACTGCCACTCAGCCACACAGGTCACTGACCACTGAGGGAAGAGGGTGCCCTTGACAAACTTGATATGTTTCAAGCGATTTGTCACCCATACAACCACCACACACCCTGGGGCGGCCAGATCCTCCATACTGATGTCTAACAAGTCCTCATCCTTCAGGCTTCCATACCTGTATGATGTTAAAACATTCAAATAGTTATTGTAATAATTATAATTAGACATCATTGAGATGGTGCCCATCCAAAGAGCCCTGCTTCAAAAATGAACATATAGATAAAAAACATTTTAAAGACTGTGCATTGACCCCAACTTATGACCTTCTTTACTCACATGTACTAAGTGTAAGGATTAAACAGAGAAGTACTAAGTGTAAGGATTAAACAGAGAAAAAGTACTCTGGAATCAGAATTTGCATAGATATGCTATGACCTAAATTTTTGGGCGCCTGTAAAGTGCGAAACGAAATCGAAACGAAACGAAACGAAACGAAACCAATCGAAACGAAACGAAACCAAACAAAACGAAACGAAACCAATCGAAACGAAACGAAACCAAACGAAACGAAACCAAAAATCGAAACGAAACGAAACCAACGAAACGAAAAAAACCAACGAAACGGAATTAAACAAAATGTTTTGTTGATTTGTTTGGTATATTTAAGGAATAAGGAATCATTCTTTGAGTATTATGAGGCGATAATTTTGGTTGGGGCGTGATCAAATCGAATAAAGCCCGAAGAGTTTATGATATATTTGATCACGCCCCGACCGAAATTATCACCTCATAATATTCAAAGAATGATTCCTTATTACTTATATTTACATAATTTTAAGCCACCGCACGATTGATTATTAAAAAATATAAATAGGCAAAGCCCGCTGGTGCCTCAATTTGGCATCATTTGAAGTTATGGGTTATATTGTACAAAATCGATACGTAGTATTTTCACAGGCAAGACACTGGGAAATGTAATATAATTATTTAGTGTAAAAACAAAATGCATTTGAAATATTGTAAAGTGTGTATATAGGCCTACAATAAGACAATATCCGATCACATGAGTTTTTCTTTAAAGAAGGCAATATTAAATTCAAGTTTACGTGGCGTTACTGATAAGTTGACTCACGGAATTTTAACACTGTGAAAGTTAGAAGAAATCGACTTTCTATAATCTGTAATTGATTAGTTTATCGGATCTTAAATTTGTAGCCATTAGAACTTTCATATGATCATCATAACCAAAGATTTAGAGCATACTAGATGGTGACCAGTTGCTAACAATACAATAAGAATTGTTTCAAGATATGTAGAATGAATTTGGACGCTGTATTTTAACAAAATTTACTTTATTGAATAAAACGCCATTATTCATGTAAACTACCTCAACACAATCACCTCTTTCTCTCCCTCTTTTTCGCACACACATACGCACATTGTATTGCACATATTCGTTTCATTTTTATATTTCTTATGGATAGTAAAAAATTAAATGTCTTCGTAAGTTTCATCATTCTCTCTCTCTCTCTCTCTCTCTCTCTCACAAACACACATTCGGTTCACATAGTCAATAAAATAACGAGTAAAATGATTTGATTTGCATAGTTTAGAAGCATCAAGAATATTAGAATGTACATCAGTTATTTACATCATTCTATAGTTTTTGCAAATACCGGGTAAGCGGCTTAAGAATTTAGAACAACAATCTGAAAGATAAAGGCCATTATGTTTATGGTTTAAAATTTTTTTTAAATGAATATATTTTATCACTTTTATGTAGTGATTAATGATTTTCAGTTTTGTTTGGTTTTGTTTACTCCGTTTCGTTGGTTTCGTTTGGTTTCGTTGGGTTCGTTTCGTTTCGATTTTTGGTTTCGTTTGGTTTCGTTTCGTTTCGATTGGTTTCAGTTCGTTTCGTTTGGTTTCGTTTCGTTTCGATTGGTTTCGTTTCGTTTCGTTTCGTTTCGTTTCGATTTCGTTTCGCACTTTACAGGCGCCCTAAATTTTTAGATCTAAGAGTAGATGAAGATCAATTAAGTTCTTTACCCGCAAGCACTTTGAGGTAAAGCGTGAACTAAATTAGTCAGAGAAAATATGGTCCAGCATGGATTTTAGAGATCTTCTATGACCTTGACCTTTGGCTAAGAAATTTTGTTCAAGATCACAACAGGTTCTTTACATATGAGCTTTTTTTAGATGAAACCTAAGCCACATTGGGTCAAGGGATTAGAAAATTTGGAGCAGACATGGATTTCTCCGAGATCTCATATGACCTTGACACTAAAAATCTTGTTCAAGTTCAGGGCAAAGTTTTAATCCAAAGGCACTCATCTGGTAATGTAAGAGCCAGATTGTGCCAGAGAGAGAGAAAAATAGTCCCTGACAAGAATTCAGACAATGTTCTGCTATGACCTTGACCCTTCACCTAGACTTGATACAAGACTTAGGTCACTTCACAAGTTTTACCCATAGGCAATTTGTGAGTGAAATCTACGGTATATGCAGAGAATATATACATGCCTGTATGTTTCTTTTCTCTGTTTACACAGACATTAAACAAGCAGCTAACTTAACACTTGAAATACATTTCACAACTCAAGTATTTGGATAAGTACTTACATTTTCTTCCTCTTCACTGATTTGTTCTGCCATGGTGGGTCTAGTACAATCAAATCATACTTTTCCATATCTAAATAGAGCAAGCGATCAACATTATAATTTTTTATTTCTAGTACGAAATTTTTTTTTTCTCAAATATGACTATTCCACAACTCTGTCAAAATCTCACATCATTATACCGGTACCTGTAATTGCATTTACTCACTAGTTTTAGGATATATATTTCTGTGATATCTAAAGTCTGAGAGAAGGAAGACTGAGTTATTGGGAATAATGTATGTCTCTGATTTTATCTGACACAGTCTTGGTCTGCTCCAGTCATTGCTACAGACTCTATTTACACACTCTGACAGACTCACTGAAAAAATAAAGAGTGGTAAGAATGTACCGCAAGACCATTGATTCTTCAATGTAAGTACTATATTTCAAGAAAAACTTTAACAGTTTCATTCTATTTTTGGAATAAAAACCAATCACTATTGATAATTAAAAAACAGAATTTCAAAAACAAAAACATGAAATTCAATTTTGCCAATCGACTTACAGAGTGTGGACATTTCTAATTTGGTTGCTGATTCGGAGTTGGTTGGAGGAGCCAATGTTTGACAGACATCTGTAAGTGATGTATCTCCGACTCTAATGTTAGCTGCCTGTCTGGCCAGTATATTATTGTCTACCTTGCTGAACTGACCTGCTGATGAATCTTCAGCACAACCACTCTTATTTTCTACAGTTTTTATTGATGATGATGATCCTTTATGTACCTTTTTATCCTGAATGCAACCAACTTCAATTGCTTTTGAAATCAGATCTTTATGGACATTTGTTACTTTCTTTATGATTTGTGAATGATATTGCTGTGCTTCCACTTCACCAATGTTTAACTCTGATTTTCTTTTTCTCTGTTAAAATTAAATATGAAAACTAACTGCAAACATTAAATTGTCATTAATCCAACAGTAATTACAAATCATATCAATCTTGACTTACCACCTGGTGTTCTATTAGTATAATTTTTCAAACACTTTTATAGTTGTAGCACATGTATGCAGGTTCAAGAAATTCAAAAGGTTGCCACCAGTAATCATACGTACATGTACAATGTAAAATAGTTTTTATGGATGTATACAAAAATATAGAATGGGTAGTACAAGTATATTGGTGACATTTCCAAATACTTACTTCAACAAAAGTTTTTGGTTAAGTTTTTAAAATATGTAATCAACATAAATCAATTTCGTCTTAAATCTTCTACATATAGACAAATACCTTCCTCTTTCTTTGTATTATTCCTCTTTCTTCAGCAGTTTTTTCTGCTAAAACTTGCGAGTCCATCTTGAATGGTTCATTTATTTCAAACAAGTCTGTTTTCATCATATATGACTGAAGCTTGTGTGCATCAGTGTCAACATGGCAGTAAACTCGTTTCAGTGCTAATGCATGATCAATTAATGCTCCTTGTTCATTTTCCAAAACCACTGCCATTTTGTAATTCCTGTGTAATATCTGAAATCCCCAGTTGTATACCATTCGGTTCTACCTTTATGATTAATAATTGTAGTCCATAAAACCTGTTAACTTGCACAGGGTACCGACTTGCACATGTTCTCCTGATGTAAACAAATACAATTGAAGAGTGTTACCAAGAAGGACAACTCTCTAAGAACGACAACTCTTCTAAGCTCAAACACATTGAAAATGAAATGAAAGAATACAAGTATAATAAATGGACGGATTTATTCAATAAATACAAATCACAGTGTCAATGACTATCTATTTTATGTCTATTAAATGTCTCTCTACATGCTGGTTTTCCCTGCCATCTGTTTCTGCAATATAGTGTTGAAGTCGGAAATAACGGATGAAACTCGCTTGGATATGGCCCTGTAGTCACACTCCATGGTTTTGGTGTTGATAACTGGTAATAAAGTTAAGGCAAAAACATACCAAAACAAAAATATAATTGTTTTCATCAATTTTCTTGCAGTAGAATAACTACATGATACATGAACTATTATCATTGATGTTTTCAGAAAATAAAGGATACATTCTTTCATCACAAAGTTATTCTGTTCATGGTGTTGCCATTTCTTCTCCAAATTGCCAAGCTGTCAAAATTCAAATAAAATGGTTAAATTTTTGGGCCATTTTAAACTGACTTTTAAAAACTCTTAATTTTTGTTATATATTCTCATAAATCTCTCTATGTGTAAGGGAAAATACTACAATGAATAAAAATACTGGTACTACAATGCATAAAATATGGATGCTTCATTTACTCAAACAAAAAGCTGCACATTGGGCTAAAAATGATAAACAACTCTCAGACTGATGTAAAAATTCATACCTGTACGAATGTTTCATTCTCATTCAGCTGGGCCTTCATGCCCTCGTATTTACTGGTCAGTTGTTGCATGGTCTTCTTGAATGTGTCTCTCCTTCTCTGCAAGCTCACTCTGTCATCCATCAGTTTCTATAAAAAGATTGACATTGAAGCAATGAAAAAACTGTGAGCCAATACCTATGGGTATATATTTACAGAGAGATGATCTGTACCTGCAAAAAGTGAGAGAAACAAGACGCCAATAGGCCTTGACGGTCACCTGAGTAGCATAACCCATACACAAACTTGTCAAGGAGTCTCATATATGCATTTAATTAAGTTTTATTCTGGAATAGAAAATTTTTTTAATTTGTAATGACGACCACCTCCCTGCCTGAAATCTTTCAAAAAGGACTATTAAACCGTTTTCAAGATTCGGGCACTACCTGTTTGAGGGGGGTCAGGACCACCCCCAGGGCCCATGACCTACATACCATATGATGCCCCTTGACACAAGGAACAAGAATATATATGGTTTAGGGGTGGGGATCTCAACCGTTTTCAAGTTATTTGTGCACTTCCTGTTTGAGGGGGGTCAGGACCATCCCCAGGGCCCATGATCTACATACCATTTGATGCCCCTTGACACAAGGAACAAGAATATATATGGTTTAAGGGTGGGATTCTTAATCGTTTTCAAGATATTTGAGCCCTTCCTGTTTGAGGGGGGTCAGGACCACCCTTGAGGCCCATGACCTACATACCATTTGATGGCCCTTAACACAAGGAACAAGAATATATATGGTTTAGGGGTGGGGATATTAACCATTTCAAGATATTTGTGCACTTCCTGTTTGAGAGTGGGTCAGGACCAGCCCCAGGGCCCATGACCTTCATACCATTTGATGGCCCTTAACACAGGGAACAAGAATATATATGGTTTAGGGGTGGGGATATTAACCGTTTTCAAGATATTCTGGCACTTCCTGTTTGAGGTGGGACAGGACCATCCCCGGGGCTCATGACCTACATACTATTTGATGCCACTTAACACAAGGACATCATATCCATGCCTTTAGTTTTTCACAAATATATACAGGAGTAGAGAAGAAGATTTTCTAAGATTTAATACATTTTTACTATATTGGCCCCACCCTAGTGCCACCCTAGTGCCTAAACACCTGTCCCAGGGGTCATAAATTTCACAATTTAGGTAGAAGACTTCATGTACATCATATCCAGGCCTTTAGTTTTTCACAAATATATATGGGAGTAGAGAAGACGATTTTCTAAAATATAATACATTTTTACTATATGACCATTTTGGCCTCACCCTTGAGCCTGAACCCCTGACCCAGGGGCCATGAATTTCACAATTTTGGTAGAGGGCTTCATGGACATCATATCCATGAATTTAGTTTTTAACAAATATCTATGGGAGTAGAGAAGAAGATTTTCTAAGATTTAATACATTTTTACTATATGGCCATATTGGCCACACCCTAGGGCTGACCCAGGGGCCATAAATTTCACAATTTTTGTAGAGGGCTTCATAAACATCATAACCATGCATTTAGTTTTTAACAAATACCTATGGAAGTAGAGAAGAAGATTTTCTAAGATTTAATACATTTTTACTATATGACCATATTGGCCCCACCCTAGAGCCTGAACCCCTGACCCAGGGGCCATGAATTTCACAATTTTGGTAGAGGGCTTCATGGACATCATAACCATGCAATCAGTTTTTTCCTCACATGTGTGGGAGTAGAGAAGAAGATTTTTGACAATTTGGCTGTTTTTTGCATATTTGGCCCCACCTGTGGCACCCTGGGGGTGGTAGAGCCACCAATTTCACAATTTACATTCCTCTTACCATAGAGATGCTTCACACCAAAAATGGGAACAATTGGCCTTGTAGTTTTTAAGAAGAAGTTAAAAATGTAAATTGTTAACGCACGACGCACGACGACGGACGAAAACAGATAGCAATAGGTCACCTGAGTTTACTCAGGTGACCTAAAAAACCCTTTCAGAAATATTATCTTTGAAAAGAAGTACCGGTATTTTAGTTACACATGAAAGAGATGAGTATATATTAAACAATGTTTAAATAGTAAATTTCATTTATAAAATCCTGTTAAACACCCACCCTCCTCTTTTTCTCAGCCTCCTCCTTCAGTGAGCTGAGATTGGAATAGATTTCCAGCTCTTTTTCCATTGTGGCTGTCTTCTCTTTGAGCATCGCCAATTCTGTGTTAATCTTCTCTTCCAGCTGCTCCACTTTCTGTAGATCTGACTGCAGTTTGTCACTCTCTGTAACACATCATTCATCATTTCATCTGACACTTACACTGAAAGTGTGTTATTAATTTAAGATACAGAAACTTTGCTTTTCAATGAATCATACCTGCTGCTAGTCCTACAGTAGTTTGTTCGGACTTCTTCATTTCACCAGTCTTAAACTCCAGATCTTCTTTCATGGTACCCAACTCCTGGGGTGTGGGTAAGGCAGTGAATCGACTCATGTTCTACAAAAACAGCACAGTGGTTTGAACATATTTTATTGTATATATTATATACAGTAGGTTTGAACACAAGTTCAAACCTACTTGGTTGGCAACTTACTAGGTTCTCAACCTACACATGTGCAATTGCATACATTTCATTGCAAGGCAAAAGTCAAAACATAATCAAAGAAGTCAAATACAAGTCAAATACAATGCATTGTTTTTTTTTTTTTTTTTATACCTTTTTTTAAATAATTGTTGGTGATACTTACTCGGCTTGTATGCTCAAGTAGGGATACAATATTCTGTTCCGTCTGTTTGAGCTTTTCCTAGATGATAGAAAATAAACAAATTTAATGACTTTTAATCAGTATTTAAAGCCTTCTTGACATCATATATGGCTGACTCTAAGAAGATACATGTACATTTAAAACTTACCATTTCTTGGGCTTTTGACTCCTCAAAGTTATTAAGGAATTCTATTTAAAAATAAAGAAATATCAAAATGTTTATATATTTGTCTGTGGAAAAATGCTAAACCACATTTGAGATTAAAATTCTAAATAGAGGTTTAGAACTTACCATCAATAGTTTCTTCTCTTTTCTTTAATTCCTTGTACTTCTGATTTCTCTCCCCTTGACACATAAAGATTTTGATTAATGATAAGAATTTTTCATTATATCCAAGATCTAATAAAATGCATTGTTAAACTATTCAGTTTAATACTTTTCACTTATAATTTTGCTTTAAATAATGCTTTCACCATTGTTTCCTTTCAACTCTACTGCAATTACCTTGATTTTCTTCAATATCAAGGTCAAGTTGCCTTATCTCTTCCTCAATATTTTCTATCTTCTCCTTTAGTTCATTAGTCCTACAAATTCAATTTAGAATTTTAGCACCAAAGATTAAACAGTAGATATCATGTCTTTTCAAAATTCAGATATTTTCATTTTCGTGTCCATAGATATAGGTACATGTATTGCCAAACTGTCACTTCAAAAATACTAAAATTTTAAAAATTACTTGGATAATTTTGGGAAAAGAAAATTACATGCAATACGTTGAAGGGAGATAACTCACTGTCTTTCCAAGCTGGCAATTTCCTGGTTATCCTCCTTGACTTGTTTCAGCAGCCTCTCCCTCTCTTCAGCAGGAGACTGTTTGTTCCTGGTCTCCTCCAGGTAATTATCTCTCTGGATCTCCAAGTCGTTAATCTGGTCATACAGCCTCACTGTAATCATATTTAATCCATTACACAGAGAGTGAACAAAATCAATTTCTAAGCTCATCTATAACTAATCCACAAGTCCAAATACATGTATTAGAACTACTCTTAACAGAAGAATGAAAATTTACAAACCTGCTTCTTGTTTAACTTGAGACATTGACAGTTCCTTGAAAAAATCAAAACAAAAAAAAAATCACTTTCTGTGATCTTTTCATCATATTTGTTAAAATCTAAATGTTTATGATTTTATACATGTACTAAAATTTGTAATTCTTTCTCCTTTCTTTTGGCGTCTTATCCTAATCTTTTTAGAGACTTTAAAATAAATAATCTATGAAAACATATTCTCTTTAAATCTAAGAAATGGATCAAATGAGTACCTCTTGAAGGTTTCCTATTTTTGAGTTGAGTACATCTAACTCTTGTTGTGATTTTTCTAGCTGTTTTAACATATGTTCATTCATGTCCTTCATAGCAAAGTATTTCTGCCTCATGTCCGGGTTCTAGAAAAGCAAATGAATTGTGATATTTTCAGAATTCTTGTGTACTTAGTAAATACATATGTACAAGCAAACAAATTTTGGTTTTAGTCCTTTGGCTATAATATGGCTACCACATAAAATAGCATACCATATCATTAACCAAGTTATCTGCCATGCGTTTTTCTTGGTCCAATTCTGTTTCTAACTGTCGAATTCTATCTTCTTTCCTATCAATGATAAAATTATACGATTATAATCGAGAATAAAGATGACTTTAGCAAGATAAAATAAAAAAATATTATTATTGCTTCAAAAATAAAACTTACTCTTTCTTTACTTCAAACAAATCCTCAATTTTCTTTGCCTCTCTTTCATTATTAGCTCTGAGCTGTAAATTTTAGTGACAATACAGTAAATTCAGGTAATGATTTTAGATAATGAAATATGTGTGTACAAGCACATTTTGTATAAAACCAATCAAGCACTTACATCATTCAAATCAAATTCCACATCTTGAATATCTTCATCTGTAGTTAGTTTGTCTACAAGCTGAGAAAAAAAATCACATAAATTTTGGTTTGTGTTAAATGCCATGTCTTTTGAAAACTTCTCAATACTTGAGAAAAAAAAATACTCCATGATGTTCAGCTTACTGTGTTGTAATCTCCAAGTTCCCCTTGTAAATCTCTTATTTCACTCGCTAGTGATTCAGCTCTGAAAATATAATGTCAATGAGAATGATACAAAGTTAAAATTTTAATAAAACTTTGCTGAAGAAAATGAACTTGCAAAAAACACCTTGAAAGAAAATTTCAACCTACCTTTTTTCATATGTAAGAAATGATGAATTCTCTTCGGAGGAATTTTCTATCTCATTCTTTAGTCTAGCATTTTCAGCATTTAAATCATTTAGTTTCCCTCTGTGTAATAAAAAGTAAAATGTAGAAAATGAAAAAAAAATATAATGTACTAAAAATGAACATGAAAGTTGTTTAAAATGCACCAATAGAGCTATGCACATTTATATGTATAGATATGAATACCTGATAAGACCCAGGTAATATGTTTTGTCCTGGACCATTCTTTGTGAACCTGTTTAATGATAAACATACCAGATTATTTCATTAAAACATGACCAACAAAAACTTCAACATTTCATTTACACAAAACATAAAAATAGGATGATTTTACAAAAGAGGAAGTAAAGGGCATCGATACCTTTGACTCCTGTCTTCATTCCACCTAAACCTTGCTGTGTCATTGGCCTGTCAACCACAGTGATCTGAGATGACAATGCTGAAAAATAATTGGTTTTATATCTCTTTTTAATTTGTCAATTTTCATATTTCATCTTAGTTCAAGTATATGTATAAAGTAGGGATGCAAAGAGCCACTAGAAAAAATTGAAAGTGAGTTATAGTTAATGGTTTTTTTTTTCAACTTAAAAAGCCCGTTAGTTCACAATCATAAAAGTTGTTAACTAATTGACATACCGACTCCCCCTCCTGTCTGGCCACCTCTGGTTCCTGGACGAGCTGTACCTGGGTTCTACAGAAGAGGAATTTCTATCTTACAATTTAACAGAATTAAAAAAGTATACGGTACAGTAATTGCAATATATGGGGGCCAATATCACAGGGGTTGTCTGTATTTTATCTGATGATTGAAAAACTTACCATTGCAGTTGTAAGGCGAGTTGCAGTACCAGGTTGTAGTCCTGGTGCTATGAAAGCAATAAAATTTAATTTAAATAAGTTTACACAGGTAAATAGACAATATACAACTTTCAGTTCATCATGCTAATTTATTAAAGTTACAATCTGAATCTGATTAAAATCAGATCTTTGATCTTGTCCGACAAATTTGATGTCGATTAGCGACATCAAATTTGTCGGAGTGGATCAAAGATCTGATTTTAATCAGATCGTTAAAGTTAACATTCTGATTTATCATACCTGCTGTCCCTGGGGGCCTTGCCCCCGTCCTTGGTCGACTGCCACTTGCTGTAGGTACTCTCCCACTCCTATAGTAAAAATATTTTGAGTAAATCAGTTACTCATGTTACGTTAATTCATTCTTCTTTATCAATTAGCTGTGTCATGTAGTTGTGTCAATGTGTCTTCTATGACTTTAAACAAGTGTTATGAAGGAAATGAAATGTTTTTCCTTACGTAAACAAAATTCTAGCTATCGCTAAAATATCTACTTGTCTGATAATGATGTTCTCTTGTTACCATTGCAATATCTATAGCACGAAAAATATTTTCATAATGAAAAACTATTTTCTATCTAGGGGATATCAATTCAAATTATTTAATTAATTCTCTAATATTTCCCCAAAACAGTCCATATTTTTGTTGTTTTGAAACTGATAGGAAGATATTGTAAATAAAAATGGAATAACCATAAAATTTCATATTTACATTTTTCTCAACGTTGTCTGTTGACAGGAAACTCACTGGAATTCGGAAGCATTGAATTGTGGGTAAAAAAAAAGGTGCGCGTTAGATAGATTGAACCATGGTTCATTCGGCTATATTCAAGCTGTTTTTTCGTACTTTATAAAATATTTTTTTTTACTATCGAAGCCGAATAGCGCTTTAAATCAATAATCAATAATCAAACAAAAATGTGTATTGTTTTGCTTATAAGTGATGAAATGTAGTTAAACATGATTTAATTTACGGTAATTTAATAGTCAAATAATTGAACTATTATATAAACTTGAAAAAAAGGCTTTAAAAAGAAATAAATTTATTCATAAATATATTCATAAGGTTATGTTTCTTTTATCTTAGCTATTAATGTTGCTGAATCACACTATTGGAAACATATGACGTTCATATCCATTGGTAATATGCGGCATCAGATAACCCAGAAACTGCATCAATGGCGAATTTTCTTTGATTTAGTATCGGCGAATGTTTATGCTACAGTATATATAATCTGATATAATTTTTAAAATTTTAATTAACTGGCTAAAGAGACAATAATTAGAGACAACGTTTAGTGTTAGACTACCAGGATAAAATACAAGAGGCCCATGGGCCACATCGCTCACTTGAGGAACAATAGGTATGATGAAATCAGCTTAAAGGAGTCATAATACAAACTATCTGGACAATGTAGTATAATACATGTAGATCCTGTATAAATGAAAATCCATTTTCCACCTGGATATTCTTATTTTCATTATCATTAGTCCCTTTTCTAACAGGATGATTTTATAGCCATAACACATGTTGAACATTGCAGTTCTCAAAAAGATCCTAAACAATTGTTTATGTATGGGATATAAACCTACATCAAACTCTGAACCCCTTGTGAGGCCCAAGAATCATCAAGGGGCCAAAGTCTAAACAATTTTAAAGAATCACCTGGCTGATTAGTTTCTGAGAAGAAGATTTTTAAAGATTTACTCTATATATTCCTATGTAGAAATTCAATCCCCAATTGTGGCCCCACCCTACCCCGGGGGTCATGATTTTCACAACTTTGAATCTACACTACCAGAGGATGCTTCCACACAAGTTTCAGCTTTCCATGCTGATTAGCTTCTGAGAAGATTTTTAAAGATTTACTCTATATATTCCTATGTAAAAATTTGACCCCCAATTGTGGCCCCATCCTACTCACGGGGGTCATGATTTTCACAACTTTGAATCTACACTACCTGAAGATGCTTCCACACAAGTTTCAGCTTTCCTGGGTGATTAGTTTCTGAGAAGAAGATTTTTAAAGACTTACTCTATATATTCCTATGTAAAAATTTGACCCCAAATTGTGGCCCCACCCTAACCCCCAGGGTCATAATTTTCACAACTTTGAATCTACACTACCTGAGGATGCTTCCAGACAGGTTTCAGCTTTCCATGCTGATTAGTTTCTGAGAAGAAGATTTTTAAAGATATACTCTATATATTCCTATGTAAAAATTCGACCCCCCCCATTGTGGCCCCACCCTACCCTCCGGGGTCATGATTTTCAAAACTTTGAATCTACAATACCTGAGGATGCTTCCAGACAGGTTTCAGCTTTCCATGCTGATTAGTTTCTGTGAAGATTTTTAAAGATATACTCTATATATTCCTATGTAAAAATTCAACCCCCCATTGTGGCCCCACCCTACCCCCGGTGGTCATGATTTTCACAACTTTGAATCTACACTACCTGAGGATGCTTCCACACAAGTTTCAGCTTTCCTGGCTAATTAGTTTCTGAGAAGAAGATTTTTAAAGATTTACTCTATATATTCATACGTAAAAATTCAACCCCCCCATTGTGGCCCCACCCTACCCCCGGTGGTCATGATTTTCAAAACTTTGAATCTACACTACCTGAGGATGCTTCCACACAAGTTTCAGCTTTCCTGGCTAATTAGTTTCTGAGAAGAAGATTTTTAAAGATTTACTCTATATATTCATACGTAAAAATTCAACCCCCCCCCATTGTGGCCCCACCCTACCCCCGGGGGTCATGATTTTCACAACTTTGAATCTACACTACCTGAGGATGCTTCCACACAAGTTTCAGCTTTCCTAGCTAATTAGTTTCTGAGGAGAAGATTTTTAAAGATTTACTCTATATATTCATACGTAAAAATTCAACCCCCCATTGTGGCCCCACCCTACCCCCGGTGGTCATGATTTTCAAAACTTTGAATCTACACTACCTGAGGATGCTTCCACACAAGTTTCAGCTTTCCTGGCTAATTAGTTTCTGAGAAGAAGATTTTTAAAGATTTACTCTATATATTCATACGTAAAAATTCAACCCCCCCCCATTGTGGCCCCACCCTACCCCCGGGGGTCATGATTTTCACAACTTTGAATCTACACTACCTGAGGATGCTTCCACACAAGTTTCAGCTTTCCTAGCTAATTAGTTTCTGAGGAGAAGATTTTTAAAGATTTACTCTATATATTCATACGTAAAAATTCAACCCCCCCCCATTGTGGCCCCACCCTACCCCCGGGGGTCATGATTTTCACAACTTTGAATCTACACTACCTGAGGATGCTTCAACACAAGTTTCAGCTTTCCTGGCTAATTAGTTTCTGAGAAGAAGATTTTTAAAGATTTACTCTATATATTCATACGTAAAAATTCAACCCCCCATTGTGGCCCCACCCTACCCCCGGGGGTCATGATTTTCACAAATTAGAATCTACACTACCTGATGATGCTTCCACACAAGTTTCAGCTTTCCTGGTCTTATGGTTCATGAGAAGAAGATTTTTGAAAATTTCTCGAAAATTTTCATAAATTTCTAATTATCTCCCTTTGCAAAAGGGCGTGATCCTTAATTTTCACAAATTTAAATCCCCTTAGGCTAAGGATGCTTTGTGCCAAGTTTGGTTGAAATTGGCCCAGTGGTTCTTGAGAAGATGTTGAAAATGTGAAAAGTTTACAGACAGACGGACGGACAGACGGACAGACAGACAGACAGACGGACGACAGACAAAATGTGATCAGAATAGCTCACTTGAGCTTTCAGCTCAGGTGAGCTAAAAATGTATCATATAGATAAAATTGATGATTAATGATTTGACTGGCTTTTTAGATTTGAAACAATGTATTCATTGATGTAAGAAGAAATCTAAAATAGGTTGTGCCTACTACATAATTCCATTCAATATATGTTGAATGAAATTTTGGTAAAATGAAAAAAAATATATAAAATGTTGAAGTGGTTACATATAACAGCCGTAGGATTCTGGCGATGTATCGATTATATCGGCGGGAGACCAATCTCTCTATAACGTTAAATGTCAAATTAAAACATCGAAATATGAATATATACGTTCAACAAATTTTAAAAACATAGGTAATCACAGATTACAAAGCTCACCGAGACGATTTATCATCTTTAAGAGGCATCACCTTTATGAGACCACCTTTATCAAATTATATGAAAATCATAGTTAATGATCTTGGATATTCATGGATACTGTTTTGACATTATATAAATAGTGCCTGTTTGGGAGGGTACCAGTTGAAATTGACACCCCGAGAAAACCATTGTCAACCGACGCGAAGCGGAGGTTGACAATGGTTTTCGAGGGGTGTCAATTTCAACTGGTACCCTCCCAAACAGGCACTATTTATTTTATTATACTGAAATATATATAGCAAATTTTACTGCTTTTATATAGAAAAGACGTGAATTCTACGGCGAACCGTACGCGCATAATTAACGCGCATGTAACAATTCGTTCTATCGGCCCGTTGCTAAGCGTGCGAGGGAGAGAGAACGGATTGTCAACTGCGTCTAAACCAATCAGATTGCAGTATTTAACATGAAAGTATAATAAAATATCTTATATCACTGATATGTTAAAAAATTGTTTTATATTGATATGTTCAATTCATACGGTATTGTAAGATACAATGTTTATCAATACAATAATATAAAATACCATATTGCATCCTATGATACTATACAATATATATCATATGATACTATATTTTATATTATACACTATCATATTATATGATACATTATTATATATTAAAATATATCATATGAAACAATATCATGTGATACAATAATCTGAAATACAATATCATATACAATATTGTATCATAATATACAGTACTATACATAACAAAAATCAAGATACAATAACATATAATAATTAATATTTAAAAAATGATATAAAATGGTATAATATAAAACAATAGTGTATCATATCATACAATACTATATCATAGGAATTATGTTATATCATTTAACAACAAACACATCTATCAAGCAAGTTTGAGTGAGGTAGGATTTTTTTTAGCATCCTTGATAATGGAGATCAGGCTTTGCATCTGAAACCTCTGTGATTCTTTTATATAATAGTTAAATCAACTATGCAAGTTTGAAATAGTACTATCATCTATTAAACATGTGACCTGTTCCAAAAGAACTTAACCTCCTCCAGCATCTCAGATTCAGCATTCAAGCCTGTCAGGTGCATCAGTATTATAAGACGCACCATCCATGCAAGTTTGGTGAAGTAAGGACCAGTAATAACTAAGATAAAATCATCAGAGGGCACCTGCTCCAAAAACTTTAACCAGCTCTTAAAAACATTAACCTCCTCCAGCATCCGAAACCTATGCCTCAGATTCAGCATTCAAGCCTGCCAGGTGCATCAGTATCAAAAGACACACCATCCATGCAAGTTTGGTGAAAATAGGACCAGTAATAACTAAGATATAATCATCAGAGGGCACCTGCTCCAAAAACTTTAACCTGCTCTAAAAACCTTAACCTCCTCCATCATCTTAAATTCATGGCCAAGATTCAGCATCCAAGTCTTGCAAGTCCATACATACGTCCAGATGCACCATCCATGCAAGTTTGGTGAAGATAGGACAAGTAATTAGATACATGACCTGCAACAAAACTTTGACCAGGTCCAAACGCCGACACTGGGGGAATAGCATAAACTCCCCCTGACTTCGTCTCGGTGAGCTAAAAAGGAACACTTGTATATAACAAAAGACATGACCTATAGGGCCGGTCTTGGTGTCTGTCTTTACAAAAAGCATATTGATTTCCGTTCCACTTCTTGATTTTAGGCCATACACAGTAAACTCTTAGGGTCTAGTTCTCATCATTCTCATCAAAAAAGTTTCACAGTTGTGTCTGAGCAGTATGAGTTATGAAGGTTTTTTTTAACTGTTGTTTTCAGTTTCAGTGTACATTCTATAATACAACGCATGTTCTTTAAATGCGATTATTTACAACCAAGGACATATTAGCGACTATCGAAAGTCTCATGTGACCCGATTTCAAAGGTCGCAAACCCTTTGACTCTTTGCGACAAAAAATGCATGTGGCCTTAGTTTTTCCAACAGAAATAACAGGAAGAGTTATATTTGTAAATGTAGAAGGATTTTTACGAGGCGTTCGAACATTATCATCATTCACTTTACATTCAGCTGAACTCTGAATCTCTTTTAACAGCTGCATCCTTTGTACAATGTATAAGGGGACGTGCCTGATGCATGCCAGGATGGCAAGGCGAAAAACTCTAACTGACCCACCCCCAATTTTTCTAGTCTATAAACCTTCCTCCTGCATTTTTGACTTA
Organism: Magallana ariakensis; assembly: GCA_020458035.1. Lineage (NCBI taxonomy): Eukaryota > Metazoa > Mollusca > Bivalvia > Ostreida > Ostreidae > Magallana > Magallana ariakensis. Next base: position 35,490,083 of record CM035817.1, read on the forward strand.
AAATGTCACCAATGCACATGTTCTTTGCAAAGAACGAACTGCATCTACTTTGCAGTACTTCTCCCACAATTGTATCATTTCCTGTAGATGTTCTAGAAAGGCAAACGCAACAGTTTTTGCTCAGCATGATATTTTTTTGCGTGACTCCTGTCTCCATTCGGATCACGCTCACCCTTTTCCATAACCAATAAATAAGATATTTGCGGTGACGGTATAGTTCTGGTTAATTGCTTTTACATGTAGTGAAGTATATAGGTACTTTTTCCATCGATATCTTTAATTCAATTTATGGAAGAAGATCGAAATATCAAAGATTTTTTTAAGTGCAGGTCAGTCCTGAAGGATATCTAGGCCAAAAAACATGCAGAAATATACCATTTTACAAAGAAAATGCTGTTTTAGCCAACTTTGAGGATTAATAATGAAATTGCAAGAGCAATATGATAGGTTCAAAATGCAAATTCGAAAAATTTAGATAGAAAATAACCAAAAAAATTTGATTTTCAAAAGTGATTTTTTCCGGAAATCCACCTCCCCTATAGGTCAATTCTTTTGTTATTAGCAATAGATCCTTTAAAAGGAGCGGGGAGGGGTTGGGGGAGTTAATAGTATTACATAAGGCTGTCCAAACTTAATTCTACATTTAACGTCACTTCAAAATATCAAACCTACGAGGGAGGGCGATAAGATAAATACAAACAAAATTTTCATACAAATGATTTTAAATTTTTAACCATTTACATTAATACAAATACAGTGAGTATTTAAGCTACATGTAGCCTACCTCTTTAATAATGATTTTTCCTGACAGTCCCATTGAGTATCCGATATATATAGTCCATAGTGTGCAAACATTTCAAATTTATACATATTGCAATAGTTTAGTAAAATCAAACTGGAAAAGATCATATTAAAACAGGAGTTTGTTTGTTTTTTCTAAAACTCAATTTCTCCTAAACCTATGCACGCCGGTTATGTTAAACATATTAACTTTAAACAGCCTAATAGAAAGGCCACACATTGTATATGGGGTCCAATGACCAATATCATGGCAGGCACAAAGAATGGGGGGGGTCCAAACAGAAATCTGATTCAAAGGAGTGAATTTATGGTGACCTCACCCCCACCCCCTGTTGTTTGACAGTATTACAAATTTAGGGAACCTTAACAAATAGATCAAAAAGTTTTCTGAAATTTTAGATCTCTAATGTCACATTTTCTGAGAGGGGGGTTAATTGTGTCAGTTTGTGTAGTGAGTATCCAATTTATAGGTGTAGAAAAGCAACATATAAAAATACAGGAATGTGAATGTTCTAGTTTTAGTCAAATTGGTCTTGATTTACTTGTAAGATTAAGTATAATTTCATCAATTTGGAAAAAATAAAATAAAATGTCCAATCAAATTCTGCCTTATGTGCACACATATACTGCTGAAATGCGGAGCGAGATTTGAAGTTATGTAAAAATTTCACTCACAAGTCACCATATCATAGATACAAATAGAATATCACAACATTATATGAAACATAACTGCCAGAACTCGTCGCTGCATGTAATCTAAACACACGCGCAAAGATCATCATATCCAGTATTCTATTACCATATATTATGTCAGCTGACTGATGTAGAACTAATGAATGGGTAACTAAATCAGAGTCACTTAAAAAAAATATGTTCCCAATCTTATTAATACATGTATTCCCTTCTAGATAATATCTTGTTCGTTCAATTTAAGAGGAGCATAATTTCAATTCAATTAGATTGGAGTGTTTTTAAAATAATTTTTGCAACCAGAAATAAAAAAAAAAATTAAGGGAAATTGTACATTAACACGATAAGGAATTTCACTATCATTTATTGTGTCAAATAACAGTATTTGAATTAACAACTGGGAATATGGTGCATTAACAAACACAAATGCATCATCATCTAAAATGCAACTATAAGCACTCTTCTGACTCTTTATCAAAGAAACAAACTCTAACTTGAAAAATCTTAATAACAGCAACATCTAATTCTATCAACAGTACAGGTAGCATGTTGTTTGAAACACATTGGCATAAACAATATACTTCTCTTTTTAAAAAAATCTTACATGTTGAATGAAAAACAAGTCCATTATACATAGTACGAGGGTTGTCCCAAACTAGCATAGACAAGTGGCATTATTCAGTAAATCAAAGACAAAGGAAGATGAAACTTGGACCTCAAGTAATTTGCATTCAAATTATGTTTTGAAATCAAATATTGTTTTAGATTAAAATAGTGAATTGAAAGGATGCTAGACCATAAATTCGAGTTGACAGATTGTTAGTAATTAGAAAATATTTTAAAAAACAAAACTAGAAATGTATCTTGAATGCGCACCCAGGGCACATATTCAAAGAAAATATTAAATATTTTTTCAAGACATTTTCAGAAATAAAACATACATGTAAATGTTATCGTAAATGATGTGGAAGGTATAGCAACAATGTAAAGACTGGAAACTCCGACCACACACATTGCGCTGCCTGACAAAACTAGTTGTTTCTAATTATTCATTTTCTCAATAAATATGAAGTACAGATTTGAATTTTTCAGAATTGTTTGCCAAAGAGTCATTGAAGAAAACATAAAAGTCTAATGAAATTGCAGTGAACAGATTTTAAGTTATGTCTTCTGTCTTCGCTATTTTGGGACAACCCTCCTACAACTATATTTTAAAAACAAATATTGAATTTCTGTTTCTATCGGAATCTTAACTATGCCTTTATCCTAACAGATTTTCTTTAGCACTATCTCGTACATGTTCATACATGAACTAATTATTATTTTCATATTGTAACAAATGATTGAGCTGCTGAAATACAGTATATTGGGACTGTAATGCAGACAATCAGACTATAAATTCAGAGCTGTTCTTAAATCATAAAGTATCTTTCAAACAAAACATTGCATTGCATTTTTCATTTCACAACACAAAAACCTTCACAACCATCATTATCACTATATTGCATTGATCGACATTCAAAATACATATTTGCAGAATTAAATATAGCAATAATGTAAAAGTTAAACTTTTCTTATTCTACTTTTGGGACTAATACACATGTTCTTCCACTTCTCATTTCACAAGAACTTGCATAATGTGCAAACATTTCCGTAAAAACTTCCTCTTAAAACAACAAGGAAATGATTTAAAATCAATAATGGCAAGTAAGAAATGTGTTTTAATTCTATGAACTCAACACAGAAAAGGTGGATTTTACACAAAAAATCATTTTATATCCCTCAGCAGTTCAAAACTTTGCCTATAAAGATTGTCACAGCTACAAAACTTAACAAAGCCACAATGCATACTGGTAATTATTTTCTATATGACTCCTGAAGTTTTCTACTAACAGGATGGTTGACTATTGAGTAAAAAAAAAAGGGGGGGGGGGGAGGAGAAAAACCTCCCCTGAACTCATCACGAAATGTAAATGACAGCAATGGTCCTCAATATCACAAAATTCCTTTTTAAGGAAAAAGAAAATAAAAAGAAAGAAAAGAATGCACACAGCAGGGTTTTACAATAAACTCCATAACCTTTCTACATCTCAAGAAACAGAAAATAAACACAGCATGTAAAATCATCTACTGGATTTTTCTCGAAGTATCATTGTAATTTTTATCAAAATTGACCCTTAACACTTTATGGACACCTTTCAGCATTTTATAAAACCAAAACAAGTTGATGATATCAAGAACAACACAGGTCACCAATAGGACCATTTGGACATGCTCCGTTCTCAAAAAGGCCTCTGTTCCATACACTTGGTAAACTTTCATCCAATAAATTGGCATTATAAGAATCCGAACAGCAAAAAACGACAGTGTCATTAGGATTCCATTGGTAAATCCCAAAGGATCTGTCTTCTTGATTCCAAGCACATCAAAAAAGTATCTAACAAAAGGACACAAAAGCAAAATGCAATGTTATGAATAAAATAGCAAAAACACCTTTTGCTTTTTGCTTTTTGGTACGGTAAACGCAATGTTTTGATTGTTTCAAATGTTACTCCCTATACATACATGCATACAATTTGTACAACTTGGTACACTTATAACATAAAAAATTGCTGGTACTAATCCATTTTAATATATAATATGTAATAGAATATACAAATGTACCTGTTGTTTACAAAAGGGGTGGATATTTCAGCAAGCAGTCGATAATTGGCAAAACTGGTCATTACTCCATAGGCCTGAAATGATCAACAGAAATCAGTTTGAAAAAAAAAAATCAGATAAAGAAATGGAAGAAATAAAGTGTATATGGATTAGTGTGGCCTGTTAGCAATGTTCTGATAAAAATATACTCCAGAGAAAGCATGTTAGCTAAAAGCATACATTTATTCCAATGAGATATATCAGACATTAAAGCTGTCATGCCATAATAATAAAATGGTGTGTATCATGTTGATTGACTGACCCTAAATCATCTGCTGGGCAAAGTGAAAGCAGTTATAAAAAAAAAATGAAATGTTTTTCCTATATACTTACCAACCCCATTTTTCTGGTTGGAATAGGAAATGCACTTTTTATTCATTCAGACTTTAATGTAAATATGTGTATGTCACTGTATCCAAAATTTAAATACATGAATTTCTGAGTGAATAAATGCAATATACTCAAATATAAGTTCTTACCACAACATAATAGTAAGCATATATTGAAGCTGCATGATGGAAATAGAAGAAAACTTCACCAATCTGCTTGTAATAAATTGTCATGATCACTGCATCTGTAATTGCAAACAAACATCACTGATTAGCTACATTCTTAAGAATGGGGACTCTGGTTTTGAGCCAAATTGGGAAAAGTCAGATTCGTTGCGATAAGTGGAATAAATTATATACCAAACAACAATATATTTTAACCAGAATAAGGCTCCCAAAAAATTGCTATTGAAAATGAATTACTCTATGCATTATTTTGTTGTTGATACAACACAAATCTTCGAAATTTTATATCTAATCAAAGTACTGAAGTACTGACGGGAGTTGATTTTATCAATTATTATTTATTTAAGAATCAACAATATGTTATTTAGCATGACAAGTAATTTCTAATCTCTGTTTAAATTACGCACATTTTTATAATATGAATTCTCGGACTTTTCCGACAAGAATTTCGAGAAAACCCCATATGAATCACGTTGTGTAATATTTTTAAAAGATATAATTAATTCCATCAAACTATGTATCCGTAATTGAAATATTTCTAAAAATTGTACACATGTCTGGATTCAAGCAATATTGAACTCAGTATCGTTCAACCAGACGCTCGGCTGTCTCTGTTAATCTCCGACTACCAAGAGAGACTCTCTGCTTGTTGGAGATTTACAGAGACAGCTGAGCGTCTGGTTGAACGCTCTGGCGTAGGAATACATACGACTACAAAAAATATCTAAATTGTAAGTACTATTTAAAATCTGACTATTTTCAAGGTATTTATAAATACGTTTTCTTGTAAAACAACTGTTCAGCATACATTACACCACATTTATCTATTATTTTAAGAACTAACTCTTGTCAGCAGTGATGATTTGTGCTTAGATCCAAACACTGTTTCACTTTTGGTTTGCCAGAGTAACTGCATAGGAGAGTTGATTAAAATCAACTCCCAAAAATTATAATTCTCAATCTAATCCTTTGTCAGTTTTCAACATATACTACAGTACCTTTAACATATACTACAGTACCTTTTGAAGTTGTACAATTAGTTTTAAAAGAACTTATTGAAAACAAACTTTGCACTGTATCATAGTTCAAGGATATTTCGAGTAACTCTTCATGTTACTTATATTAAGCTAGGACATATGAATCATCTTGTTTCTTTTCTGTCTTCTGTTTGCTGTATATTATATATACACTGTATAATATACTTATTTACCGGCCAACATGTATCCCATGACTACAGCACACTCCGTTCTTACGATGGGACTGTTATGCCTGAAAGAATAGGAGAAAATGTTAATACCAGTACATATCAAAAATAACCTCTTCAGCCTATTGATAAATTAGTGATACATATACATGACTGGTATTTCACAACAATCTAATTAAAATAAGACTTGTAAAACCACTTCTCTACAATATGCGTTTTGTAGAGGAGCAGTTTTACCGGTACAAGACTAATTTTAATTAGATTGATTTCATAAGGCATTTTCACAAAAATGTATCTCCATCATGAATCTACCAATATATCTGTGTAAAGTTGATTATCAAAATAAAGTTATGGATGGTTTATTGACCACATTAAAAATGAATGAGTCACAAACTCATCTATTCAATGTTTCTTTAGAATCAATTAAATAATCATTACCATATGGGATTGGTCTCTAACTCATCATCATACAGATATGCATACACACACATAGAACTGACTATCGCGGCATGAACACTAGAATTGACTCTGAAACAGACAAAATTAGAATTATGTGTTATGAAATAATCTCGGCAATTGAGCCACTCAACTCAGCAGAAAATCTACTTCATCCATTCTTAAAGCAGAATGTATATATAACACTACATGTACTGCACATGAAGTTTCAGACTGGAATCATTTTCTGTATTTAATACCAGTGTTTCATATTTCCCAATGAAACCTTAAATACTGATATACATGTATTGTCCTGATGAAGGAGGACTATTAATTGTTCCATATAAATTGACAGTCCATTTACAGTATATATCCGTAGTGTAGAAAATAGAAGGGACATGTATTATTCTTGGTCTGTTTTTAATACAGATAGCTAGGTAACACTAAATAACAAGAGGACCGCTAGATCAACATATTTTGAAAGACTGAGTACTTAGTATGATCATAATACCACTTGCAGTAATAATCAATCATGTCCTGATGGTACATAAGCATACATACCTGGTGTCCCAGTCAATTCTACTGGATTCAGGTAGGTCGTTGTACTTGGCAAAGATTTTCTTGGACAACTTTGGATTGGCGAACTTGAACAGGAACAGAAAGAAGAGAAAACTGATGCATGCAGCAGGCAAGTACCTGCTGTCAAACTCCATGTACTGAATGCTGGACATGATGGCTGCTGAGAGGCATCACAGTCTGGGCCTACAAGGAACAGAAACCGTGTGTAGTGCCCTTTGATATTGTTGACTGTACCGTACTTACAGCTCTGGGTGTTATCATGTGATAACAAGTCACTGACACTGTGTAATTTACAATAATACAAGATACAGTGACAAGGTTCACTGAAGTCAATATCACTACAAAAGTTAATACAAATAAATAAACAATAACATGAGTATACGTCTCTTGTTAATGCATGTTCACAACAAAGATGTATACTCTAATGAATGTTATACTAATACTGCATCATATTTCAAACTATCAATGATTCAATTGATTTTCAACTGCATCATATATCACTTATATTTACATGTATACTCTATTTAACCAAATTTTAAAAAAGACAAAATACATACTGTGGTTTCATTAATATTCAAGGGTATCAATTTTCGTGGATAAAGTGAAAATCACAGTTTCATGGATACATAAATTCGTGGCCAATGACCCTATCAATACAAAATGTTAATAGAAATTGCACTTCAATGAACATTTAATTTCGTGGATAAACTTAATAACGAAATCCATGAAAATTGGTATTCCACGAATATTGATGCAACCACAGTATATGTAGATCAACAGAGATCCAAACATTGGTATTTGTTTTCATGGCAAGAAAAGAAGTGTATGGTATATACTGTATACAGGGTTATTTTTGCCCTTCTTCATTTTAAAACGGTTTTGCCCCATCTTGAATTCGTCCAGACAAAGTTGTGTCAAAAGAGAAATAATTTAAGAAATTGGAATTCGCCCAGTCTTAAATTCACCCGCTGACAACGAGGGCGAAAGAGGCAAAAATAAAACGGGGGCGAATATTTCCCTGTAAACAGTATGTTTAACATGCACATTAATTTTGAGAATATAAGGTTACTGGATTTAAATGATTCCAGAGTTAGTGCTTCAGATTTCAAATTAGACTTTATTGAAGCTCTCTGGGAGATTCATATTTAAGGTATATTATCAATTATAAGCGACAACTCCTGTAATTATGACATGTTTCAGATATCTCACCTTATTGATTACAATGGGATTTAAACCTGTTACACAATGATTAGTCCCACTTGTGTAGTACCAGAAAACAGACAGTACATGCACAGTGCATGAAGAGAGTGTTCTCTAAAAATCTATTTACTAGATATACAGTACTGTATATAAGGTCTGAGGAACATATAGATAATTCATGAAAGGTTATGACCAGCATATATCTTTACATATTACATTAAGGCAAAGTCTTCTCTAGCTGGTATGATCACCACTGGCTTACATAGGTACAGGAACAGCTTTTGATAATAAAGATCTTTCTTTTACCAATTTTATTGAAATATAAATATTGTTTCAATGTTTGAAAAGAATTCCTATTGATTAGTACCATGGCTCAGCATTTGAATCAATTCAAGCTGAATTCTTTGTCTATATGACATAATGAATTTCTGGGTATTAAATATGAACACCTACATTTTGTAATATTGTATCCAAAATACCAGTACAACACTTCATGAAATTCCATGCAGCAGTTTAAGAGGAGTTTGCAGTGCTTACAAACTGTTCATTACTATATATTCAATATATGGCCAAAATTTTAAATTCAAAAGGGCTGAAATTCCAAGAAAAATGACGGAATACAATTTCCTGGTAATATGCACATTTACACATTGTGATTCTTCATACCTACAAAGTTTCTTAAAATCCCTGCAGCGGTATAAGCGGTCAGTTAAGCTTACCGGTATATACTATTCATAACTACCTGGTATATTCAATATATAGCCAAATTCTATGTTCAAAATTACTGAAAATTCCAGAAAATTAATGGAATCAGCTATTTCCTAATAATGTGCACATCTACAAATTATGTCCTTGATACATGTACTTACAAAGTATCAGGATAAGTGCAGCGGTTAAAGAGGAGTTGCGCTTACAAATAAACAGGACTGACAGACTAAGTGACTGACTGGCGAACAGGTCAAAAACATTATACCCCTCGCAACTTGTTGTGTGGGGTATAATAAAACGAACATCATATATCTGTACATGTAGCTAGTTTGTTTCTTAGACACAGGCATTTTACTAAAAAATACCCAGTAACAAAATTTCTAAACATATAAAATTAATTTGTTTTAATAAATGAAAATGGTACACATTTTTTTACCGCAGAAATATCAATTTACAGTAAGTATTACTAAACACATTTTCAATAATATCAAATAACAAATTGATAATTATGTAATATGTGCTCATGCTAGATTAGTAGATTATGCTTAAGAGGCATTAAGTTTTTGTACCAGTGTCATTATATGAAAACAAACCTGCGTTATATTAAAAAGTTTTAATGAAGAGATTAATACAGTGTAAATAACACCCGTCACTAATTTTGTTCCTATTTTTAAAGTCACAGAAATTTCTTAATATAATCTGCTGTACAAGCAGCCAATTTATTTACCGGAAATTAAGATAATTTGTTTACTAGTCTTGACACAAGTTGAAGCCAACTGAATTCTTGGTATGCATGCAGCTTAATTTTTTATGACTGGTACCTACCTAAGACTTACGTGTACATGTATCAGCATTTAATATACTTTTCTTTTTATTAATAGGTTGAATTTTTAATCATAACTGCTACTTGTACGGTAGGTTTGGGGTTTTTTTTTTATTAATCACAAATTATTTAATTTTTATCCTCATTAGGTTTGAAAAAGGTTCATAACAAAATAATAATATTAAAATGGAAAATCTTAGGCCTAACTTAGAAATGGGAGATTTAAATGAAAAGCCTTTTATATTAAACTTTGCTCTGACCTTCAACTCTGACTTGAAAATTTAGTTCAAGATCACTGCACATTCGTTTTCCAACAAACTAGGCAGTCTATGGGTGTAGTATAGAAAGGTCCAAATTGAGAGAAAAATAGGGTCTAGACAAGCACAGAGGTCTGATATGACCTTGACATTTGACATAGAAATTTGATTCAAGGTCATTGCAAACCCCTTATCTACAAGCAGTCATTTGGTAAAGTCTCGGCAAGATTGGGCTAAGATTTCTTCATTGATATGTCGTCTCTTTTTACCAATGAAATTAACAGGAATTAAAAATTGCACCGTTTTTGAAGAGATATCTAAAAAAAATTTCCATTTAGAAGTATTCAAAACTCCATAAACATTATCATCTGTAAATTTTCATGTTGTTTGGCAGGCATCTATCTCAATAGTTGTATATTCATAACATAATTCCAACTTAAAAGATGAGATGCTTTTAATTATAAATTTATACCAAATAATAAGCAATTGGTACAGCACAGACAGCTTAGGACAGTTTAAATACCATGTTATCTGTAAAAAAAAATGACAGTAGTAGGATTCTCAAGAATAATATTCCTGAAAGTTCTAGAAAGAATTATCGGTTTATTGTTGTAAACCAACCATGGATAAATAAATTATAAATATACTTATGGATACCAATTACATTTACATTTGTGAAGACACATGACGAGATTATACGGATATGGAACAATTAAATTTGACATAATTCGACTGTAGCAACATGGCAATGTGCAAAACACGAAGGCAAACACGTGTTTTAGAAATACACATTATAATTTGATACCATGAGGAAATTCGAACGAAGCTGTTTTCGAACAAAGTGGAGTTTTACGGTTAATCACTCCACTTAATTTGTGCTAAATACTCTAAAATTATTTTTCATTGAAAAGTTATTCACTCTTTGCATCACTTTCTGTAGAAAATTACCTGAAATTACGATGTAAAGACACGTAATCCAAATCTGTAAACAACATCACAAACGAAATCTCAAATGTCGTAATTCTTTGCTTCTACAATACCACGTTTGTATCATCATTCAAAGGAAATATTTCATACAAATCAAACAAAGTAATAGACACAATATACCTTTTTCATGTATCACAATTATTTGGTGGAAAAACTAGAGAGTAATCTGATAGTTTTGCGACATCCACAAACAAAAGATATAACCATGCTGCTGCTTCTGACGGTAGTTGGGTGCACAGTTTTGCTGGTCATTTGTATTTTGTGTATTGTCATCAACCTTTCTGCTAATAAGAAGAAAGGAACAGTTTCGGTTTTGGCTGTGATGGGATCAGGTAAAGTAAAAAAAGCCGTGAACATGATATATTTGATGCATGTAGTTCCAGGGAGCAGTATGTGTCTCATGCATATTATATATATATATATATATATATATATATATATATATATATATATATATATATATATATATATATATATATATATATATCTATCTATCTATCTATGTATGTTGCAGCAGTCTTTTAGCAGCTGCGGTTATACTATGTCCCAAGTTAAGCTTCCATCACTTTTTGATGATTTTTAATAAAAATACACATACCTGTGAAAGAAATACAGTTGAAATTGATAAAAGGGAAATGTCCAAGATATCTTCATTGACACATTATCATTTTTCACTCATAAAAGTTCACAGGAACGAAAACAATTTTCTTACTGAGATTTATAATGGGAAATGTTTACATCTTTACACCATTCGGAAGTACTCGGAATATCTCGCACAATTTATAACGTTATCATCTGGGCTATTTCATGGCTGATGCAATGCAAAATCCCCGTAGACTTTCTATTTTGGGTTGTGTATTGAAACCTGAAGCGGTAGAGGGGGCGTTTCAAAACAGATAATCTGGACATTTTTCATATTAGTGGATGAATGTAGGCCCAAGTTTAAGCACAAAGGTATTTATGATTATCGAAATATCAAGTGAAAAGTGGTGGAAGCAAAAACTCAGGACAGAGTTTAATTAGTGTCATGTAAAAATTGATAATGATGGACCAGACTAAGATTAGAACCCAGGCCTCCTGAATCTCTAGTCACTGACAGGTGTTTTACCAGTGGTGAGCTATTTAGCGCCAGTGATCGAACTGGTCTGACTCCAACATTTCTCTCTCTCTACCCCCTCCCCCTTTGAATGATCAGATCAACATCCCAGGATCTTCTACCCTGGCAGGAGTTAATCTGTAAGTTCAAGGGGTTTGGTCACAGCACCAAATGTAATGGGATAGGAGATATAATGACTTACCAGACCAGGTTTGATCACAAGAGTTATTGCCCATGTCATCCTGGTCATGGCACCAAATGTAATGATATGGGAGAAATTATTACTCCATAAATCTCTAGTCATATGTTCCACCAACTGAGCTATATAGCACCATTGATCAAACTGATCTGACAGTTACAACTAATTACCAATTTTAAAGTTCATAACTTAAACTTATTTTAATATGCATTAAATTTATATTGTCCACAACTTAAAATTGATGACAGATGTTCATTTGTAGGAGGACATACCAAAGAGATGTTAAGCCTTTTGTCTGGGTTGGGTCCTCACTATTGTCCTCGGTATTATGTCATTGCCAACACTGATACCATGAGCCAGCAGAAAGTGGAGGAGTTTGAACAACAGAAAAATATTGCAGAAAACTCTAAACCAGAGGTGGGACATTGCAAAGTTATTGCTTACAATGAATTATGAATTACTCATTTGAATATATGGGTAATGATTGAATTCAAAGCTATTGATGCATGTCCATCAATAAATTGAATTTTTTACAGACCTTCAATAAGCCATTTTCATCAAATTTTCAAAAATGCAATTTTAATTTTGGTTAGCTTGAATATGAAAGTTTTAGTGCAAGGCATGACGCTTAGCTTTTATTGATGTTGTTGAATCCAGCATTAATTTCTGGTCCAGTTTCATCAATGCATCACATCATGATAAGTGTATGTAAATAATAAGTTCTTTTATTAGCTGTTACTTCATGAATTAATTTGTAGTTACTCTTCCAGTGAGTGAAATGTTTCAGTGCTTTGATACTTTTTCACTTTGTCCACAGTTCTCCTTCGTTCTGATACCCAGAAGCCGAGAAGTGGCACAATCCTGGGGTAGTACCATACTTTCAACCCTTTATGCTTTATTCAAATCATTTCCTGTTGTCTTCAGCTGTAATCCTGACCTTGTAAGTATTCTATGCCATATTAATCAAAGAACCAAAAAGGGGGGGGGGACAAATTTATCAAATAACTAAGCTGTTTAAAACTGCAGCAAGGATCACTTTGTCAATATTAAATACATGTATTGTAATTAAAGGAAACTAATTTAATTTCAGATTTTATGCAATGGCCCAGGCACCTGTGTTCCAGTATGTTTGGCAGGATTGTTATTGAAGGTAAAAGTTTCATCTCCTTTGAGATTTAATTGAGTTAGGTAAATATATTCACCATCTTTGAATGTTTTAATGTTTATCCATGTTACAGATACTGAGTCTGGGTAGGGTTCAGATAGTGTACGTGGAGAGCATATGCCGTGTGGACACCCTGTCCATGTCAGCATGGATGCTGTATTATGTGGCTGACCAGATGTTAGTTCAGTGGCCCTCACTACAGACCAAGTATCCCCGGACACAGTACATAGGCAAGCTTGTCTGACAATCGGTCTCATGACTGCCATGTACCTTTCATGAAAGTGCAATAAGTAATTGCTTCCAGCAAAGATATTGATCAAGAAGAGATACCATTTTGTGGATTTTGATATTCACAGATACTTTGATTGATAAGTAAGTTAAGAGTGTGCTTGTTACACAAACTTGAGCATACTTCACGATTATTTGGGTCATTATGACTATAATACAGAGCAGAAATCATTAAACAAAATAGCAAGTGCTCCACTGTCAAGATCAAACATTTGCATGGATATAACACAATAACACATAATATTAATAGTCAAGTATTTCAGTGTACAGTACTCCATCTTTACAAGCCAAATTTTTTTTAATCTCAACTCTACAACAGAAGTGTAAAATTTGAATTGAAGACCCTTGTATAGGTATATAATACATAATGTTGTAGTTCATCAGAAGAAAATATTCTTCAATAAAGATTTTTAAAAAATACAACTATTTACTGTTATTATTTTATGGATTTCATAATAGTTTCTAGTGTTTACGGTAAATAAAATATATGCAACTGCTATTAAAAGTGGGATAGAAGTGTTTGTATTTCAAGTGACCTTGCTTGTAAAATGGAAAATTCAACTAATCTTGCAGTTACCATCTGCCACTAAATAAGATTTAATATTTGATTCTATTTTATTTAAAAAAAATAAAGTTGTAAACTTCCATTTTTGTCACTTATTTAAGGCTAATTTGAGTTTACTAATGCTTAAATTTTGTCAGAATATTTACAGAATCATCACTGAATTTTATACCCCATGCAACAAAGTTGCGAGGGGTTTAATGTTTTTGACCAGTCCTGTTTTTTGTAACCAAAACTCCTCTTAAACCACTGCACAGAATTTCAAGAACCTTGTAGGTATTTAGGACATCATGTGTTGATGTGAATATTACCAGGAAATTCCGATTCCATTATTTTTCTGGGAATTTTGGCTCTATGTTGAATATAGTAAAAAACAGTTTATAAGCACAACTCTTAAACTGCTGCATGGAATTTAGTAAAACTTTGTAGGCATTTAAGACAATGTGTAGATGTACATATTAGGCTACATAAAATTAATCTTTAGATTCTCATCCCCGCCTGCCCCTCTGAAAGTGGTCCGCCCCGATGCATTTAAAAAATTTTTTTTTTAAATTGTGCCAAAAAAATTTGGTTGGTATACAAAAAATTCAGAACATTTTAACGGCTGCTTAACATGTGGATCATCGTTTAATTCCAGTCATACTTGTTATAAGGATACTAATATCATCATGCATTTACAGTTAAGTTGAAATAAAATGGAATTAAAAGATTACATATTGGATTTTGTACTCATATTAGCATTTAAAACAAGAACCAGGTACAGTTTCAGTCATATTTTGCCCTGTTTTAGTGATTTTAAAAATATAACAGGAAATTGAAATGTAATGTTTATTTACACATGAATACCCATAAAATAAAAATCTATAAATAATTACCTGATTATACGTTCACAAGGTTAATTGTGACGTCTCAAACAGCGCAATTTCCCATAATTTTCATAAAATTGAGCAGAAGACACCAGTTTCTTAGTAGTTATTTTAATAGAAGAATATGTCCGCATCTGTCGCCCATGATGAAACTCACAAAACAACTTTATCATGTGGGCAACGGCTGTGTACACATCTTCCTCTTCAAAAAACTATGAGAAAATGTGCCATTTTTCATCATTTTGGACCAAATCTTAGAAATATGCTTAATACTGAATTTTTATGAGATTTAAACAACTTTTGAATTTTAGGGCAAATATTGTAGGAAACTGTATCTTCTTCTTTAAAAAGAGATAGAGCAGTTGTTTTTAGAACATGAATGGTGAAAAAGATGTTTTTAAAAAAAATAAAATCCACCCACCCGCCCCATATTTTTTGCAAATCAGGATGAGAATCTAAATACATGTATTAAATTTATGTGGCTGTGGCCTTACCAATTCTAATTTCATTATTTTTCTAGATATTTTGGCCCTTTTGATCTTTAAATTTTTTTAGTTGTTACAAAGGAATAGATGTGCATATTTGCAGTAAGTTTTGGCTGATTTTTTTTTGTGAGTTATGCTTTTTCAAACTAGATTTTGTATTTTATGCATACTTTGCCATTCATTATGTGTATCACTGTCAAGTAAGAGAGGAGCATGGGGTATGTTAGCTTGCTCACTTTTTTCTTTATTATATAAATGAGACTTGATTCACATATTTGGACGTGTATAAGAAGTTGTCATTCTTTTTAATAAGAAATAAATAATATTAGACGAGATTTTTTATCAGCAAACAAAATATCAGTTAAAAAAAATACAGGGAAATATTTTGCCCATCTGTCAGGCACTACCAAAAAAAAAAAAAAAAAATATGCATGTACATGTATATGATAACCTGCAAAATAAGAAAATAGACATCTGCAAAGAATGTAGTACATGTATAAAGAGAGGTGTTTTATGTAAGCTAGTGACACTTTACACAACTGAAAAAAGAAGTAAGAGAGTATAATCAAAATTTATTGCAAAAATGGGACACGTACAGTATCAGTATACAGTTTTCATATTCTTAATCAGATTAAATCCTCACTAAAAAAAATCCTCCAACCACCATTGTATATTAATAATTATTTACTAAAAAATAGTAAAATTAAAAAAAAAAATTGAAACAACAGTACATGTACAATCTCAACAGTACTAAAAGTTTGCTAATTAGCAGCATTTAAAGCAACTCCAAAAAACAAAAAGCTGAACTGTGGCACGGTCTATGTGAAGGAGTTAAGTCCCTAGCTAGTTGTTGTGGATGAGGTGATGGCTTAGGAGACTCCACTGAATCAAGTAGGTGAGTTAATGTTCCTTCTATTTCTGTTTTTGGAAGTACTTTTGGCTGTCCTTTACATTGGGACGGATTGTGTCTGCTCCAGGCTTCCACCCAGCAGGGCAAACTGAAAATAATGGCAAACAACTTGAATTGACTTTCACAAATTTGTTATATGAAATTCATAAAATACATGACAAACGAATCACCCTAAAAAATACACATGTATTAAAGATGTGATAAATTGTTTATATGACAGCACTGTGTCAATTCAAGCCACATTTTGAAAAGGGGAATCTCAATTTTTTAGTAAAAAAAAAATGCAACTACCTGCTGTATTGTATGTCAAAAAATATTTGGCTCTGTAAAACTAATGATTAATTTTTTTGGCTTCACAAACAAATATTATTTTTAATAAAGTAATAAACCATTATCACTGTCTAATAAAATGCATGCCCTCACCTTCTCCGTGTTTGTCGGTGAACTGGAAGGCCTGCACTAGCCTCAGTGTCTCATCCACAGATCTGCCTACAGGGAGGTCATTCATGGTGATCTGGCGGAGATTCCCTTTGTCGTCAATAATGAATAGTCCTCTGTAAAAAAGGAGGTATATTTTAATTTAGCAACATCACATGAGTTAATTAACTCTTAATTAGACTTGTGCTTGGTACTGGCATTTCATTCGTCAATGATTGGTAATCAAGTTCAATAGATAGATGTATCAGGCTGATGCTGGTAATTAAATGTCTTTTTCAAGGTTTTATCATGATTTACTGGTTATAAGCTACAAAATGTGTCATCAAAAAGTAATCTCAGTGTAAAATTATTTTTTAAAGAGTATAGACTTCATGGATATTTCTAAATCAACATATTTATTTGCAAATATACCAAGCCTAATGAAAAAAAAAAAATTAACTCCAAATTGCTTCAATACAAATTTAAACAAATTTTCTCTCAGATTATATACACCAAAAACTTGTTTTCACTGGCATGGGTAAAGTTGATTATATCCATTGGTCAATTCATCACGGGAGCACAATACAGTAAAGTGCAGCAATAAATCATCAAATTGTCAGGACATTCAAAGCCAATGCTAAAAGTGAACGGATGAATAAATCAATCGGCTTGGATTGACATGTATCTCACCTAAATGAAATTCCATCGTCTTCCTTCAGCACTCCATATGCTCGGCTGATCTCCATTGTCTTGTCCGCAAGTAATGGAATTTTCATGTTTCCTAATCCTCCCTGTTTTCTTGGAGTGTTGGTCCTACAGGTTATTTCATTATTTTGGTGAAAGTCAATAAGCAAATATTTGTAGCAATTACATGAAATAATACTGCTACTGAAAATGATTTTAAAAATACATACAGGGCTGTACAAAGCCTGTCAAATTTCATGCACCCAGGATGTTAAAATAGCAAATGTACATTTTATAAATTTTACATTTGAAGCATGTTTAATGTAGTACTACATTCTCTGACATAACAATAAAGATACATTCATACTTAGTTAAATTCTTATCCTTTGTTTCTTCAGTTTTTTTCTAAACATTAGACGTCAGGATGATCTTGACAATCTCAGTACCAAGGCTATAGACATTACAGGGCATAAACATTTTTTTTTTGTCCTTTAACTGTAGGATTTTACTTTTGAAAAAATAATCTTATTAAAATATAAAAGAAGTAAAAATAAAAAAAGAGGAAAGCGTTTTCTTAAAAGAAAGAGGAAGCAAAGTATTTAAAAGAAAAACAACCATCATGATTCAAACACCCTCTCGGCCCAGATTCCCTCCTCTTATCACGCAGAGCTATGTACTGTATACACGTATAAACTTACTGTATACAGTTAAATATTTGCCCCTCATGTTATTTTTTGCTCCTTTCGCCCTCGTTGTCAGCAGGCGAATTTAAGACTGGGCGAATTCCAATGTATCAAATATGACTATGTATCTCTTTTAACACATCTGAATCTGGGCAAATTCAAATCGGGGCAAAGCCGTTTGCAAGTGTAGAGGGCAAAAATAACCCAGGGTTAAAATAACTTTGTACACTTTATATCAATGAAGAGAGAGGTTTTGTGAACATACCATAATCGATAATGGAAATGATTTTATACTTCTCCTTTCATGAAATTTGTTTTTTAACTTAAATTTGCAATTTAGCAATATAAATGATCAAACCTTAGGCATAAAATGCTGTGTTGCTAAATTTTGAATCCTTATCTGTCATGGTTACAAAATGAAAGCACGCTATTGAATTTCAAGCCAAAAAGGAAAATTTTAACTACTGGTACTTTTGAAAATTGTTAATCTGCATTGCTTAAAGTGAGAAATATATAACTCATAATGTGCCCCAGTTATTTTGTGACCTTTGGTTTAATGTCTCTTAATTATATTTCCTGATTTGGGGTAAACTTCTTTACTTTAAAATATGTTCATACAAATATGGTGCACAGACAGTTTGAATTATATACTTGAATACATGTACATTTCATACCAATACATGGTAATAAATTACTAGTCCCTCAGTAGAACCTGCAACTTCTATGTTTTGCATATCAATTTACCAGCCATTACCAGTGAATAAAAAAGAAATTTTTGATATTACCACCCACTGTCCTCACAATTTTCGTGTTTTCTAACAATTTTGTTGAACTCCTTATTTCTTTAGTTCATGTAGTACATGTATAACCATATTACTCTTAATGGTATATTTAAGCCTAACTACAACAAGTGTTATCCAACTTAAACTTAGTCTTTTGTGATTTTTAACCAGATAGAGCCTGGTATTGTTATGTTTTATAACCTGGATCAGATCTTCAACACAGTTTCTGTCACTTGGTTGTGGCAATATCTAACATGTTACACAAAATCCTAATTTCATGAATGACTTCATGCAGAATTGTATGATAATCTGATTACTGTATATAGATTCCTAATTATATACGCAAGGAATTAATATCGGCATAAAATTGCAAGAAGTACATCTCGTGGATTTTAAAATCTCGCTTTTATTTTTCAGACACATGTAAACTAAACAGAACTATGATAAAAATTCGGTTTTTGCGATTTTATAATCTCGCGATTTGATGCAAAAAGGTTGAATCGAGGAATTAAGTACTCGGAGCCTAAAATATGGAATTTACAGTAATATCAGCTGTTCCAATACGCTACCACTCTGGAACACCTGATACAATCCGCTTAGAGGTCATGTCTGAAATCTGAATGACCTTTTGATAAACCAATCAAATTGTAGCTGCATGGCAATACTCTGCCAGAAAAAATTTAGCAAATATCAGCATTCATACAAGGTCGTCGCTTCGTTGAGAAGAAACGTCCCAACTCCCAGAGAAATGTAAAGTTGCAATATGTGCATAGTATAATGTATACATTTAAAAACTCAACTAAAAAGACGGAGTGCATGCAATGATACAGGCATTTTGTTGTTATAGTGTTAGTTCTCCAGACAGTATTTAAGAAACGCAAATTTTGATTAGTTGAATAAGGTTACAACCTTATTTTTAAATATTTCAATTTTCAGGTCATTCGGGAGTGACCTTTAACTAAGCGAGTTGTTTCAGATGTTCGAGGGCAGTAGTTTATCCTAACGACTAATTTTAATCTGATTGAATTGCATGACAAATCAAAAGTCATTGAGCAAATTTTAGACCTGTTGTGAACTTTAACCTATCTTTCATATAAACTGTAAGGAATACAAGCTCTCCTAAACACATGGCCATAACAGTAACACTATTGATAAGTACATGATACCCGGTAAATGTATTCAAAATGACACTGTTAGTTATTCACTTTTCATTTGTGCTAAAACTATATCAGCCTTCAAAGGCTCACCCTCAGGTAAATTATTATGTTGAAATTTCAAGATCTGATCAATGATATTTAAAAATAGATATCATCATTTACCAACCTCCATAACATATGTTCATCTAAGGCCCACTATGTTCAGGTACATTAACTTAATTCAGTAAAATGTTGCAGTCAGTAACAAATACCAATGGTTATTCTGGAATGTATCTTTTGAAATTTTTAAAATTTCTTCACATTACTAATTTTACTTAAATGGTGGGATATGGTACGTGATCTAAAAGGGTATTAACTGAAAGGAATTTTCTAACATCCTGACAACTTTTGAAAATTGGATCAAATATATGCGTTAATAGTCTAAAATATCTATGTCTTTATATCATATTTGCTACATTATACATGTACCAAGCATAGGACATTTCAGAGAGGACAAACTGCAAACTCACCAAGCTAAGTGGGAAAACACGCTATCTGTGGAGCAGGCCACCACTTCACAGTTAATTGCACGGAATTCTTCCACCCGATCACTGAAAGCTATGATTTCTGTAGGACAGACAAAGGTGCTGAAAATATACCCAAAAAAAACATCAGATTGTATCTACTTAAATAAGAATATCAGAAATCAAAGATTGTACCAACAGAATTACTTGTTGTATGCTTATAGATTGCATTATGAACATTGTAAATGCAGTTGCTACATCAACAAAGGACAAACTGAGTTTAAGAGGAGGATTAGGGTTTGGGGTTTTTTTTTTCACTCGGAGAAAATATTAATTGATAATGGTCTGATTATTGCTGATTATCACTACTTCATTTTTTGTTCTACTTACAAATCCAGTGGGTAGAAGAATAAGACCAAGTATTTCCCTTTGTAGTTGGACAGGGAAATATCCTTGAACTCTCCATCCACCACTGCCTGACCTTTGAACTCTGGTGCTGGCTTTGTCAACCTTAATTCTGCCATATTGCTATCAGGATTCTGCAAGTGAAAAGGACCGACAATAATGCACAGTTGAAAAACTTAAATGACTTTTTTCAGAGAAATCTGAAACAGAATCAATAATGATGTGAAATTCATGGATAATTATCATATGTGCTATTATAACACCAGTACTACCAAACACTGTCAACCCTTGTCATCCCAAAATATGGTAATTGAAGTCTTAAAAACTATCAGATGTATAACTATTGCACAAGTGAAAACCCAATTCAATGAATCGATTACCCTGGTTTTTAAAATTCTAGGCTAGCTGAAAGGACCTGTTAAGAGTATCTTCCTAACATAGAAAAATACCCTTACATTAACATCCTAAACGGAGAGTGGACCAAACCTACAACTAAATTTGACACCTTCAACCAACCATAAATTATTGTTTTTTTCTGGAATACCCCATATAAAACCTCTGAAGCAGATCAGGAATCACCTAAGGGGTTTAAGTTCACTGCAAATTTTACCTGTTGATTTAAATCAGTGTTAGTCCTGAATGCTGTCTGCTCCTGCTTCTGTCTAAATGCTCGATACATCTTTGTACAGAAATGTCAACCTACAGTTCTCAAAGGCCCCTTATAAATATAATGTGTTTCCATGGAATTCAGAGTAACTAGCATCCTTGTTTTATTGCACTTTGTGTCATTATGAACATGAGACAAGTCTTGCTTCAAGGTCCCAAGAATTAATCAATGATTGAAATAAAGATACACATGTATGTGACAAAAGCTGAGAGGTTTCAGTCAAAACTCCTTATCAATTAAGGGAATTCAGTTAATTAGGCCCTATTAATACATTTACTGTACCTCACCTTGGTACACCTCCTTGAAGCTGTGAATACAGCAAAATGAGTGGTATAATTACATGTATCCATAAAAATGGGATGAAAAGGTTTATTCACTGGGTGAATGTGACAGTTAATAAAACCCATGGGTTATTTTTGTAGACAGCTTGATCTCCTGTCCTGGCCATGCTGAGTCCCAACATAATAAGGAAAAAAAAAATTCCTGTGTACATGATACATTTATTTGTACTGGTCATTTTAATATGAAAATCAATGAGACCATGGCATAACAAATTTTAAGAATTCAAGCATAGTGTTTTAAACAATCTCTCCATATACAGAAAGTATTTCAGGGCTCTCACACCACATTTTGATACTGGAGTTGGGGCAGTTAAAATTGGAAAACAAATGTATTGGGGAAAATCATTATATGGTATATTGAAACTTAATATATATTTTTGGTTTTTGTGTACGTATTATGAATTTTATTTCTATTTTGTTGTATAAATACACAGAAATACCACTTACCACTTAAATAAATATATAGTTAATAAATATATGTTCACAATTTTTAGGGTGAAGGATAATTGAAAAAATTAATACTTTCATTTGGGAAAAAGGTGCATTTTTTGAATTGGTTCAGGGGCCTTTCAATGGATCAGTTTTGGACAATCGAGAGCCGTGTATTTATTGTTGTCTTAGTGCAAATCAGAACTTTTAACCTAGGTCAAATGTCTCATTAAAGGAATAAAACAGTCAATAATTCAATGGCCTGATAATGGCCACATGTTTAACAATCTCTCCAGGACATTCATTTCTTACAAAATATTCTGATAAACCTAAGTGTATATTGGTATTTTATGTTGCCTATTCTCCACATACACTGTATCCTTGAAGGGTCAAAAATATTTTCCTTCCACACAGACTGCAAGCCATAAACATTACCTACATCGATCTAGCTTCAGTCTGCTACAATACATGATGATACTACACTATTATTTATGTGCAAGCAGCATAACTGAATTATGCACCAGCATATATACTCTCTTCAAGGAATGTGAATACATTGATAAAAAAATTAATTCTACTTTAAGCCTAAGTACTTATAATTATGACCAACGCTGATTAGTTTCACTAGAAACATCTTTTTATAGTTCCTGAGTGAACTCAATAACATCTAAAAAAAATTGTTTTGTGTTCATTTGGTTTTTTTTCTGGGGACTAAATTTTGTAGATTAATTATTAATCAAACACAAAACACCCCCCAAAACACATCACTATGACTTGAACATAGCAATTTTCTGATCCAAAAAAAAATAAAGTTTAAAGAGAAAAACCTAATTCATTTCATAATACATGTTATAAACAAAATTAATCCCATTGAGTATATGAGTCTACATCATGCATAGCACAACAATTGAGAAAAGCTTTCATAATACAGATATGGTCATATCATGAAAAAAACAAAAACCAACAGATCACTGCATATCAGAAGTAATAATTGTAATTCCATTAGTATATCAAGACTTTAGAGATCCAGCTTGAATCTTCCACTCTTCCAACTCTTTAATGGTTACAATTAACAGTCAGTATGTTTCATAAAACAATTGATTATGATGCAATACAGTGATAAAATGATACCTTAATATTTACAAGCTAGCATTCAATGAGCAATTCGCAAATGCACAACTTTTATGATTATCAACATAAACTATGGCATACAGACCCAACTTAACAGAAAGTACCGGTATACCCCTATTAAACCCTGGGTAAGGTTTACTTTCAAGGTTTACTCCATGTAATAGAGCAGACCCAGAGTTGACAACGTGTTAACCCTTAAAGTAAATCCAAAGTGGACACAAAGAGTAAACCCCATTACAATCAGAAGTAGACCCTTTATGTGTATTTGGAATGTAAAATTGGCAGAAATTACAGGCAGCTAAATGGTAAGATAAAAGATGGGTCTGCTTCACAGTTCACACTTCAGTACGTAAAGTGGACCCTAAAAGAAAACCTAGAGTAAACCCCGAGTGGACCCATAGTAAACCCCGAGTGGAGTCAGTGGATGCAAATTTTGAAAAAGCTGACCCAGAGTAAACTAAACCCCAAAAGTAAACCCAGGGTTTAGTTGGGGCCTGCTCTGATTTTAGGTTGGGTCTGATTGCATGGTAATGTATTCATAATTATCCATACTGTCTCGAACTGATTTACTTAGGCATTTGCTGTAATACTTTATATATAGTTTCAATTTTTATATAGACTCGATTAGGAATTAGAAATCTTTCATCTACCTGGGAAACCTGTCAATGTGGCCTCTCTGATTTTTTCATCTGACAGGAGAGGGTTACACATCTTCAACAGCTAAGGGTTTATACCGGTAATTCACTCTGCTCGCTAGCAGTACATTACCAAAACAAACAAATATACGGTAATTAACTCTGCTTCGCTAGCAGTACATTATTGCAGATACTACTAGGGTATCTAATAAAGCTGAAAATGCACAAGTTGATTTAATCAAGGTAAATTACTAAAACTTTCTATTAAATATTAACTCGTTATTTTTTTTTAAGATATAGTCTCATTACTGCAGTGGTGTGTGCATACAAATAGTAATGCGCATTAGCGCATTATGAAAATTTGTTTGCATAAGCTGTTGCAGTTATGAGACTCTATATATTCTCTTCTAACTCCTGATGATTTAAAATGAAACTAGTTGAGTTTATTTCGGCGTTGTGATTTTTTTCATATTCTCTTCTATATATCTTGAATATAAGAGAGTAAGAAAATACATGTATCACTAAGTGCATATGGGCAACATGTTTGTTGACATGAATGTAGGTAATTTTTTTTGGAGACAATAGATATTAAAGGGACCTAGACACGATTTCAGATGAAAAAATTATTTTTGACTTTAATGTATAAAATAGTTTACCTGTGTATTTTGAATGATTTGCCAAAATTTGAATGTTAGAAGTCAATTTACAAGGGAGATACAGAGGAAAGAAGTTGTTGTTATGTAAACAAGAGTCGAGTCTTATATTTGTTTACAAATAATGCAAAGTACAGAAATTGCCATTTGTTTGACAAAAACTTGTGGAAACAAGAAAAACATATTCAGTGTGTTCATAACTTATTTTATCAATGAGACAATGACAAAAAAGAACATTAGATTGAAACTTACACCAATACAACATATATGTAAACAATAACAGGACTCGAGCTTTGTTTACATAACAAATAATTCTAACCTCTGTAACTCACTTGTAACTCGATATTTGGCTTTCAAATTTTGACAAAGTATTAAAAAAATCCATATTGACCATTCTAGACATCAAAAATGAAAAAATAAATTTTGAAAAATTTGAGCTCAAATCGTGTCTAGGTCCCTTTAAGTGTCATTTCTGTAGATTTTAGTGTCATTCCCGTAATTTCAGGGGTCATTTTGGTAAATACTGTTATTTCAGTAATACGATGTACCGCTATACTCTGCTATAGCAGTGACAATAACGAAGATCATGTCATACATTGTACAACTGTAGCAGTTTACCTTAATTGATCACCATGGAACTCTTATTTTGTTTAGGGACATCGTTTCCTCAAATTCGTTTATTAGAAAAATGTCTCTTACATGAATACATGTTGTATAACTATCAATTTCGTCAAAACGTCCAAACTGTTTTCATTTTATTAAACCCGTTAAATCTGTTAAATATAAGTATATTTTTTGAATCAAAATCAAATTAACAACAGAATATGTATATTACAAATCCAATTAAATCCAATTAAAAAATAGTTCCTTATCAGGATTCCTGTTACATAAACATGATAAACAGATAATCATTTACGTTACCATGCGCTGTTCGCCAAATACATAAAAGAAAGGTATAATAAAAACAAGTAAAACATGTAAAGTGATAAATGAACACTCACTCTGTGCACCCTTTGTGCAAACCAAAGGAGATTCTAAGAATTATGAAGTAATCGATTCAAACACAAACCAAAAAGCGCCGATCACGCCGGTTCAATGTCGCTAACAGAATGTGAATGCCGATCCCGAACATCCAGACCCCCCCCCCCCCACACCCCATTTCATTTGCATCATTTTCTATGATATCTTTGACATCTTTATATTTTAGGATTTTCTTTATTTATTTAGTGTTGTGAAGAATATATATGATAATATTTCAACAGAATGAATTTGTCCGAAAGAATTTTATATAAGGCCGGA
This sequence comes from Magallana ariakensis, assembly GCA_020458035.1. Taxonomy (NCBI): domain Eukaryota; kingdom Metazoa; phylum Mollusca; class Bivalvia; order Ostreida; family Ostreidae; genus Magallana; species Magallana ariakensis. Next base: position 35,516,342 of record CM035817.1, read on the forward strand.
GTTTGTCTCTGGTTTTATAGCACGACCAGAAAATACTTATAAATTTTTTTTTTAAAAATTGCCGGTGACGATGTGTAAGCAATAAAAGTTATAAATGTCTTCATGTATTATACAAAAGACCAATACATGGGTCACATTGCTCACCTGGAGCCAAGGTTCGACGCGATATATTATAAGCCTTTCGAAAAATTTCAGTCAATCTACTACTGCCAAGATCGAAGAGATGCTATTATTGCCTGACGTCATGACGTCAGGCATATCTAAGGTTTAAAAGTTACAACATCCGAAACAGTGCAGTCAACAATGGAAGCTAGCAATATCATTTTTCATTGAAAATAGAATTACCAATGCATAATGTGAAGACCTTCAAATTCGCAATTAAAGAAAACGTTGTAATGGATGTAACAATTAAGCAACAGTGAGCAAGTGTTTAAAGCAAAAAGGAAAATTCTGGGAAGAAATTAGACAATTCGTGTTAGAAAAATTCGAAGACGTTATGAAACCGGTCAGTTTCTAGGTCAAACTGCGAATCAGTGTATTGGAAGATCGTCTGCAGCCACAGTCCGGAGTTCGCGTGTATCTTCCCAACTCTCTTAGTGAGATTGAAATGTAAATATATTGGAAGAAGTTTGCCACCAAACCATGAAAATCAGAGAGCTATGTCAACAAAATTACAACTTGAAGTATTAAGTAGGTGTGCAGTCATACATTGCCTGTACACCGCTACACGCTTACCTACATGTACAGCCATAAAAATAAGGCTGAAAACTAAATCTGCACCCGCATATAATTATTGTTCTGGAAACTATTTACCTAGTATTTTAATAGATTGTGTATTCACTTTTGCCCTAAAATTAAAATTCCGCTGGCTGACTTTCTTAGCTTCCTTGTCATGCTTAAAAATAGATAGCTGAAGGGGAGGGCAAGTTATTACCTAACGAAGCAATTAAAGGCCGGCACATTAAACATGCATCGGTTGATATATATTTTTTTTGTTAAAAAGAAAAACAAAAAATGTTGTATTGGATTTAAGCAGCATTGAGCAAGTTTACTGTACACGTGTGCAATCCAATAGAAATTAAGGCCCCTACATAAGGAGGGGGGGGGGGGCATCGCAACAAGTTGTACCTAATGATTATAATATTACACGGTAGAATGTAAACTATAATTGTGTTCGGTTATCATTTCTAAACAAAATTGCCAGTTTGTATTAAAGTAGTTACGTTAGCTTAAATATTCATTAGAGAAACGAAGCGGGCATGGTCGTTTACGCGATTTCATTCTCATTGTAAAAGGGGTTTAACTTTCGTGTTTTACTCTGTGTAAATAATAATTAAGTGCATAGTTATCGATTGATTCTATCTAAACTAAAGTAAAATTAATATATAACAAGTAAAAGTTGTTACGAAACAAATGCCAAAAAAGAGTTTTATTGACTCCACAGATACGGGTATTATAGAATGCACCACCTCTATGGAAGAGTTCATTTATGGTGTAAACTCGGTGGGCAATTCCAATCTGCATAAAAGGAGGCACAGGATTAATTTTGTATTTTAACAATTGTATTGTGTTCGTAATTAAGTTTTAATTGCTATATTTTTATTTTGTTGGCAGCAAATAAAGTTTTAAGAGAAAATTACATGTACGCAAAATATTTTTGTGAAAAATTATGATCATATTAAAGAGACAGTACGGCGCATCTTATTAAAAAACCGACTTGAAAAAATTTTCCGATCGGGTTCGGTATTTTTGTTCTACTCATAAATGTATAAACTTTCAGAAAATTACAAATTTCTCCGTGAAATAAATCTAATTATTTCATTAAAATTAATAATTAGGTATAACCTATACATATATACATCGCCACGTGTTACGGGGTTCCACTTTCTATACCATTACGCATGCGTATTTACTATAAACAAACCAGCATGGCGAGTAAGAGACCGGGTAGGCCTGCTTAATTGACTGAATTGGCAAAGAAAATAAGGTAATAATTGTTCAAAGTTTTTAAAATAACCACAGTTATTATTTTGTAAGCATGTATTTTGCGTGTTTATCATAGGAGTTGCTACAACCTATATTCATTTTTGTAAGTGAGGCCCCTTGAGGGATAATTTGACATATTTATGTCTGTTAATTTTAAAATGAATTGAAATTGGTAAACCATTAATAAATTATCGAGAAAGTGATGATGTTTTCCGTTTAGAGAGCCCCTTTTACCTCGTATAGCATGATGACCGTAGTCGGGCAAAGATATTGTAGTTTTCAGCACGTGTCAATTACTGTCAATCAAAATCCACGTGGTACAAATAAACGATATAAGATTATTTCGGTTTGTACGACCCTTAAATTTCCGGAAGCTCATAATTACATTAATTAGGTATGTAAAAGGGATTTTTATGTACTTCAACTGTCACAATCAACGTTATTTCGTATTTCCTAACGATACAATGGGTAAATCCGAAGTTATTCACTCATGTGTTTTCAGCTGTACTGTCGCTTTAAGACACAGTATCGGCATCTACAGAAGAAGTCTCGCCATGTAACGTTAAAGTATCAGCACGTAATGTGAAAGTGTCAACATGTAATGTTGAAGTATCACGTAATGTTGAAGTATGGTCATATAATGAAGATCATCCACATAAGAAGTTGAAGCGTTCCATACCATGCATACGCCACCATTTTAAATCATTATGTCTAGATGTTGTATAATACCTTCAGATTCAACCATATAGACCCTAAACCTAAATATTTAAAATTTAAATTCATAACTTGCTAAAATTCATAGAACCAAGTTCTTGCAATGAAATAAATATGTTTAGTCAGGCAAGCTTTTTGGAAAGCTATTACTTGTTGCAATTTTATGTTTCAAAAGGCTTATAATATATCGCGTCGAACCTTGCACGTAACATAAAATTGCAATAATAGCATCTCTTCGATCTTGGCAGTAGTAGATTGACTGAAATTTTATGCACAAACGTCATCAGTAAATGATCAAATCAGAAATACCTATTGGTATCGCACTGATCATGAAATATAACTTCAAAACGTGAAAAGTTTTAAAACCATGCCATTTTCACTGCATAGTATCATATTATGATTCAAAGATATTTTATAAATAAAAGAAGTGTATTTGATATCCAACAAAAAATCTGTCGTCTGCATATGAGTCCAACCAGTAACCTGTGGTTGATATGCATACATTACTATAGTCTGTCCCAAGATATTTATTCCGCACATTTGGACGATTTTTAATAAACTGCACATACCTGTGAAAGAAGTGCAATTGAAATCGACGAAAGGGAAAATTTTCAATATAACTTCATTCACGAATTATCATTTATCCCTCGTAAGAAAACAAATTTCTAACAAATATTTTCTCAAATCACAATATTTAAGGAATGAACTCAATATTAGTTTTTCCGATAAAATGGTTTAGGACAGTTTGCGCTTTATAAACCGCGAAACGGTCTTACCAAATTTGAACAATACAATTTCTTTTTAGTAAACAAGAGCTTGGACTTTGGGTAGTTGTGTCAAACAGCAATGTGACGTAAGCCTGTCTATTTCATTGCTGGCCACTCAGCCAAGGCTCTGTGAAATCAACAAGATTTGTCTGGATTTTGAGCTAAAACTGTGCAGTCTGTATATTTCACTTGAAACCAGCGTCATTTAAACTTGTTTTGACGCAAGAAATAGATAGTTACGTCCTATCGAAAGTCCAAGGTCTTGTTAAAATGGTTCTACTTTGAGTTACCCGTTAGCCTGTATTATATGATGTACTATTTCAGATTTGTATGTACATTTGTATTTTGACATTTATGTATGGATGTTTAGCATAAATATACAGAAGACATTGTATTGAGTATATAGAAACATACATATGTATATATATTATATACTAGTATACTAATTAAATGTTCATGTCTGTCCTAGCTCTTTCAATCATCCAACTCTTTCCCTCTTGTATATGTAATGCTTATTGAATGTCTTGTTTGTACATTGGATGTTCTATGTACAATCTTCATGTTGCCCCTTGAGGGCCCTTAATTGGTTAAAAAAGAAATTGAAATTGAAATTGTATTTCAGTGTCAGCAAGTAACAATCAAAGTACTGAAAGTACTGTTAGACGGTGGCGTCGTTTGAATGTGGCATATTACATGTATGATAATTATTGTCGTCGAAAACCCGCGGCCAGTATCGCATACATGTACTAATGCTTAACGCTTACATGCACAACTGGTCGTGAGTTTCCTACATGGATAACTATGTGGAAATCGTAGTTGTGTAATCTCAAATTACACTTTACAAAAGCTACGTCTCTTGGCCGTCGTCTTTGGGGGAAAACCCGTAGATTTATTTCAGTAGCCTTTGTAGTATAGAAGTTTGCATATATATATTTGTATTTATATCGTTTGACATTAAAATCCGTTTTTGGTATGTTTTTTGTTTGCCCCAGAATGCCTCATTCAATATGTGGGTTGCCACCACATAGTGAATGAATAAATAAAATTCAAAGCGATTTTATCACAATACGCCCAAATATTTTATTGTATAAAGAAGGGACATTTGTTAGACCTTTGGGTTGACCTCGCAAAGGGGAACAACTTTTGAAAAGTGAGGATTGGACTATTGTGCTATAAAGGTATTGTAGATTTTTCAAAGTAACGAGAACAAATAAGGCTTTGGTATGATAAAATACTTGTCAGGTTTTTACTAACTATTTGGGCATACATGTAGTATTTTTTTTCCCTCTCGACAGCATTTTCCCTCAATTTCTTCACAGGGAAAAAGTTGCAGTCTCGTGGACCAACACACTTACTTTAATTTGTCTTCATAGCCAATTAATACATGTAGGTGTATAAAAAACGGAATGAGTTTACAAGAACATGTTTGATAAAACTGGAAAATGCTTTTGGAATGCACGTCATCATGACACCGCAGAGTCAATCAATATTTTATCTTCGACTTCGAGTGGTTTATTTCCATTAGCTCACGACAAAAGTGAATGAAAATTTGAAAAGAAAAATCATACAATATTCAATCGCGGCAGTTTCATTAACCAACGTTTTAAAGTACATTTGTTCTATTGTATTTAGCTGTAGATTAATTCAAATCATTTGAATGAATTCGGGATAGTCACATGTATAATTATTTTATTGCTTCTCAGTACACTTTAAAACGCATAATTTACTTGCTACATTTAACTTTTCTAGTATAAATACAACAAATATTTATTAATTATTCACCAAAACATTTGCTTTACATAAGGTCATAATCAGTTCCTTTGTTTGGAAATCACATATTTGTTTAATCCTGCATTTAATATGCGAGATTTTGAAGAATCTTTTTTATAGTTTCATTTTAAAAAACTCTGTGTAATGTCAGGAGTTTTGCACTAATATGTATAATTTTTACAAGGTCTTCAAATTTGCATCCGATTTGATTTTTTGCAGTAAAATAATACTGTTAATGGGACATGTTGGGACATGTCCATAATATAATAAGAGCGTACAAGCAAAGGACTTTTCATTATAAAGTTTGACCTATGACCTCTAGATCATTTGTGTGCAAAGGTATGTCTTCTTTATCAAAAAAGGACTCAAAAGATATGGACCCTGAATAAAACTGTTTATAATTATACATGTTTATTTCCAAAGCCGTGTGATGCTTGACCATTTCTCCATCCCATAAAATTAATGGCAATATTGGTAAACTATTCCGCACCAGATTTAAGCAAAATGAGCAAAGAAATAAATAATGTTTTCAGGGATCTTTTCAATTTCTCCAGGTCACGAATAAAACAGTAGTGGTAAAATGAAATCTAATGTTTTAACAGGATAAATCAGTTTTTAAAACACAAAACAAACGAAATTCAAGTTGAACGCACGTTTTTCTGAGCCGTACATCTGTGTATATTTTCATTTTATTCGTTGCATGTACTAGACAATAGATCTAGGGTTCGCAAATCTCGGCAATATTTCCGAAAAGCTACAGTTTAGTAGCTCAGTAGAATACTACAGTCATCTATGAAGCGCATTCTAGCATTGCGTTGAGTGATGACACTATCTAACCGGTGTGTATTTCAATTGCGATTCGCAACAAGATTCTGGTTGACGCATTTATATAGACCCACCCATTTAAAAAAGCATGTTGAGAACATAATGCTAACACACTGTAAATGCTGAAGAAAGCTCATAATAAAGTTGTACTCGCGAGTTAAAAATTACAGAGTTTATTTGAGAACAAACGGGGCGATGTTACGTACATGTAACAGTTAAAAAAAAAAAAGCAAGGACGGGCGCATATGGAGAAAAGTCACAGATCGTACCTCGCTCATCGTATTACATTATTCAGTTTACTGTGAAAAAAATCGTCAGAAACTGTTTAGTGAACAAATAAATTTTACATTACCTTTCACAATGTACCATACATGTATATAGAATATCGCATGAGTTGAACCGATTGTTTTTCCTCACAAAAAGCTAGCGCTTGCTGCAAAATGGATGTTCACGAGTTTACACGCCGTGAAATCCATAAGACGTTTTACAGCATGTATCTTCGATTCCTTACAACAAATCTGTACTGAAAATTTTTGAAACATCGTCACCAGGTCCGTAAAATGACGAAGTGTGGTGTGTTTATATACATATAAAACTGTGGGTGAAATGGCGACTCGATTTGCACGTGAGTTTTACAATCCGAGGTCGATGAGCGTGTTTGAGAGAGCGTCAACATCAGTAGTAATTATTGTCTGATGAATATTGAGGTGCATGTAACAAAATTAATGATTCCCGATACAGACTGAGAGGGTTATAAAATAAGGTTGATCACAGGTCAGTCCAAAATTGAACATGTTTGTATAGTAAATTTCAAGTTTTTTGCATGTTTGAAACACATGCACACTTGTAGAAGAAAGTGTACCATCGATCGGTTGAAGTTCAATAAAATGTAATTTATGTAATATTCATTGTCAGTATATGTTGTGAATTCTTTGGAATAAGCTACAACAAAATAAATACTGCCTCAACTTAAATTGATGCGTTGAAAATGATTGATCATGAATTTATCGATGAAGCATAATTGCTGAAAAATGAAATGGCAAACCCGTTTAAGTAGTGTGTTTCTGACAATTGTTTACACCATAAAAAAGACATGATTATTGTGAGAACTCTTGGTCAATTGTCGCAGTGATATAATTTTTGGAGTCCTGATACTGAGTTAAACTTCACATCTGGCAGTTGGTGCATAAGTTATCAATACCGCGTAAGCAGACAGGGAAACGGCTCATTAAAAATAAGACACAATTTCATAAATTATTTAAATGTATGTACAAAATAATTAGCACCTATAGTGCTTAAAATATCTAATAAGATGTAAATTAGTTCTCAAACTAAAATCGACAATCGGTAAAACATCACCAGTAACTCTGCATACCTAACAGAGTTATCGTTCCTAATCCGCTAGGGTCCCCGTGAGAAATACCCTTCCGGCCAGGACGATAACAATAGACAGTGGCTATTTATAGCCACCGTCTAAAAAGGAAAGAAATAACACACACTCAAACACAACAAATAATTAAAAGAGATTGTGTGATAACTAACGAACAATAATCATGAAAGCAATATAATTATTGTGATAATATAAGCAATATTCATTGGTGAAAGAATTATCAATCGAAGAATGACCTATATTTTCGTGAAAAAGCTTGCGTAGTAATATGAATGCTTCACATTTACATTTCTTGGGGTATGGTGATTTTTCAAAATAATTTTACGTTAATTTTGGGTTTTTTTCCACGTATTACATATTGACTGATATTCTACACACTTGTTGTAATGTTGTATCTGCTGATCATGAATGGAACTATATTTTTTCAGAGCAATTGTGTGATTATTAGTCAGCCCGCGGGCTGACTAATTATGTTAGGATGAAACTTCAATTGCGCTTGCGTAAATTGGAATTGTGGGAAGAAATTAGACAGTTCGTGTAAGAGAAATTCGAAGAAAGTTATAAAACTGGTCACTTTCTAGGTCAAACTGCGCATCAATGTATTGGAAGACTGTCAATGGGAATCGTCTGCAGCTACAGTCCGGAGTCCGCGTATATCTTCCCTACTCTCTTAGTGAGATTGGAAAGTAAATATATTGGTAGTGGTTTGACCATGAAATTCAGAGAGCTATGTTTGCAAAGTTAATAAGTAGGTGTGCAGTCATACATTGCATGTACACCGCTACACGCTTATCTCCTCACCTACATGTACATGTACAGCCATAAAAATAAGGGTGCAATCTAAATGTGTACCCGCATATTATTATTGTTATGGAAACTATTTATCTTGTATTTTAATAGATTGTGTATTAACTTTTGACCTAAAAATTAAAATTCCGCTGGCTGACTTTCTTAGCTTTTTAAAAAGCTAACTTTGTAGTATTTATAATGAAAGACTGACTGGAAGCATAATAATTATGATTAAAAATAACTATTGATGTCTATAAGATAACATGAAAACGGACTAAAATCAGGTTTCGTAATTAATCCAGGTGAGCTAAAAACTTTTGAAACCCGAATAGTTTAAAGAAAGCTTTACTTTCAACAAAATAACCTATGAACCCAACCTTCAACCAATAGACATATTCCAAATCTGGAGGCGAGTCAATCCTTGACCTTGGACACATACACACACACAAAGAAAATGGCGACTGGATAGTCTGTTCAATGGGATTAAGTGGAACACAGAGCCACACTCTGTTAAACGGACTTGGCAACAGTTTTATTGAGGTAAACATGAAAAATATACAAAATCTGTAAAGAATTTAGTTTATTCTTCAAATATATTTTAAGGTTTTGTATTTTACATATGTGTCAAGGGTAGTCTACACCATACTGGTGAACGTTTTATGTTTCACCGCAGAGCACACTTGCTTTTAAATGTTTCTGATTGATTTATCTTGTTAAATGATGCAGAATCAGTGTACTTCAGTTTAATGAAACGTTCTACTCTTCATATACTGTATAATAGTGATTGAAATTTTCATACTAAGGTTAACAAGTTATTGCAAACTTATTGGATATATCTCATTTTCCTTGTTATTGGTTTCTCTTTGAATTATGAACAACAACATGCAATAGCCTAACACAGTTTATGTTAAACATCCAAATCATATTGTTTTAACCATCATGTTAATATAAAGTTGCCTAACAATGTTAACAAACATTGATTTATATCATTTCAGACTGCCAAGTGACCCGTAAAGACATGAAAAGATGCTTTTGGCCATCAATTGAGGTGTTTGAGCATGAGTTTGTCCCGCTTGCGCCAGCTCCTATGCAGGGGTCAGCACAATGCACAGAAGGGCAAAGAGAATGATGTTCTTTTGAACAATCCAGAGGAGAAAGTGGAATGGTCCCGATATCTAGTGAAACTTGAATTTGAGACCGTAATGCGACAGCGCCGTTTATCTTCAAAAGTTCTACTTAAAACTAGCGTTACCACTGTTCTTTTGATATGTTTGTTGTTCCTAATTTTGTATACCATAGCGCTGGTGTTCTTTACACCAGTTGTTCCAATGGACTATAATGATTGGAGAGGACGTCACAGATTAAAACTTATTTCCAAAATCAAGGGAGGAAATGGAAGTCACAGAATTTCGGATCAGATTGCCAAAACTGTGATGTGGAATGTATCAGAGTCTGTAAATGTACATTTACCAGAGCCCCATTGTGAGAAAAGACTGGTTATATTGATTCTCATTAGTTCAGCAGTGCAGCATTTTCAACAAAGAAATGCTATTAGAAACTCGTGGTGTAAAACAGATCTGAACAACAAGTATTCATGGCAGTGTGTATTTCTTATAGGACAGCCAGAGGATTCAGGGAACTCATTTGATATGACACAAAAATTGCAAAAAGAAAAGGAAAAATATAATGACATTTTACAAGGCAGCTACACTGATACATACAGGAATCTCACATTGAAAGTCATGCACGGATTCTCGTGGGCTTCTTATCGTTGTCCTGCAAAATTTCTGTTGAAGACTGATGACGATTGTTTTGTGAACACTCATTTATTGTATGATTTAATCCTTCATCATCAAGATGTGAATAATCTTTATATTGGAAGTGTTTCCAGAGATGCAGAAAAGAAGAAAGTGATTCGTAATATTAACAACAGGTGGCATGTGTTAGAATCAGATTACAAACAAGAATACTACCCATCATATGCAAGTGGGGCTGGCTATCTCATGTCATGGGACACTGTAGAAAAAATTGTATCAATCAGTCCATACATTAAAACCATTCCTATAGAGGATGCCTATGTAGGAATCCTGGCTCAAGCCAAAGACATCATTCCTTCCAATTCTGCGAGATTTGTTTTGATGAGTGATGGTTGGACTCTTTGTAATTATGCTTATCTAGTGGTCATACACCAAGTGGACTATCACCAGCAAGAAAGACTGACCAGACAATCTGTGCAGGCCACAGAGACTTGCAGAGGGGGGCGGTCCCAGGGGGAAATGTACACCTGGAATTAGATAACCTCAAAAAAGTTTAAGAAAGTGTTTTACCTATGTGTTCACCCTATGGTTTTAGGGAAAATCAGCCCAAGTACCCCCCCCCCCCCCCCCTGTAATTACATAGTTTTTTATGCTTTAGATGTTCAGTCAAGGATTGTTTAAAAAACATGAACTTTGATTGGCATATCCCCAAGTCTTTTGAATTACATATACCCAGGAATTTGTCCAAAGTTTGGCCATTTTGAATAAAAATCCATTTAAATAATTACAAAATTGAAATCTAAACATCGTATTCCAATTTAAATTGATTTCTTTAAGTTTTGATTTTTTTCCTTCAAAAGCATTTAGCATTTTGTAGGTTTTTTAAAATGAATGCAATATACATTATTATTGTAGCAGTTGTCAGTTTATGTTGGTTTTTTAAACATATCCTCCAGCTTTTACGGGGACCCCAGGTCTTTTTAAAAAAAATTTAAAACTGAGTTCATTTTTTCTTTAAAAGCAACTTTAATGAATACTGGTAAATGAAACACTGCTTTTGTCCATATCTCCTTTGAGGTTGAACATCATACCATTCAAATTTCATGTTTGTTCATCATGCATTTACAAACCACGAATCCTTCATCCTACAATGTCAGTGATTCATGATTAAAAAATCATTGTTTGGTATAATTGTTAGTCACTTAGTGTGGTTTGGAAGAAGTAATTGTCCATTAAATCTAGTAGTGTAGTGTGTATAAGTGGGTGAAGGTTAGTTAACAGCTGTCTGTGCATGCATGTGAACCCTGAATGTCAAGGTATTCATTTGTTGGCCTAGTTCTGTTGCATAATGATATTTATTATGGCGATTTATAAATTTTAAAAAGAATTCATAATATATTTAAAATACTAATAAAATTCCATTAAATTTGCCTAAATTTATGTAGAAAGTTGGACTCGCTGTTACTTTTAATGAACAGTATCGATGTTGTTGGGGAGATATGTTTTTGATGTTATAGTTTCTGAATGTATAGGGCATTTTTCCATTTTATGTCTCATTGTCTCATTGAAATGACTGTTTTCTCTCAGTATCATTGTGTAAGTGCTATAGTTTTGACTGACTTCATGCTGATAGTTCTGTTTGACTGTGTTTTGAGTTATTACATTTTATTGCATACAAACTGTATACTAGATGAATAATTAATTCCCCATTTCAATTGTCTCTGTTACATGTACCGGTACATGGCAGTAGTTATGAAATACCAAACATTGAATTTATCTCAGTTTAGGTGGCAAGAGAAATGTTAAGCATGAGACCAGAATAAGAAGTTGGACACAAATGAGATTAATGCTTTTTCAAGAGGTTTACCATGCACTTTTTGGCAGGTTGAAGATTGTTTATTAAGCAATTTAAACTTGACCTAGTTAGGCTGAATGATTTGGAAGGTTTCCAACAGACCGTGTCATGATATTGTATAAGCTCATCAGTTGAAGCATCCTGCATAATGAACTTTTAACATGTTTACATTTCTGGTGCACAAATACACACATTTGAGATTACTCTTCTGTATCAAGAATCTCAGTTTTCTAGTATTATTAACTTTTTGGTAACAATAGTAAGGAATAATGTTTTTTAGTACATGTGTACTCAACAGATATTATTTTTCTTTCTCAAAACTTACGAATCTTATATTATGTACCTAGCTGCTAGTGTTGAATACTCAAATTACCAAGATTAGCCACTCCTACTCAAGGCTCTCATCAACTGTTTGTCCAAAAGGTTTATTACTATAAAGTTTCAGTCTTTGACTTGAAGGAAATCATTTCCACTAAAGGGAGCAAGTGTTTATGGTAGGGAGGTGCCTGGTGCCATGGAAAATTCATTGTCATTTCATAAGTCATTGTACAGTACATAAATTCTTATATGTAAATACTAGTACATCATATTGATCATACAGGTTTTTCCCGACCTAACCCAATCATGTGTAACATCTGAAACCAGTATGATATTAATGACATAATATCAATCCATGTAAAGATCTGGTTGTACAATGTTTTTGACTGCTTTTTTTTTTTTGTTGTTGAAATATTACCAGGAGCTTTTATGAGTACAGCGTGTGTGCTAGTTAACTTAGCAGACTGACAGACTGTTGAGATATGTTTACATATTTGTAGGTTATGAAGTCAATACACAGCATATAACGTTTTTGTTTTTACTACTGTATTGGTTTTGGTTATGTTTTAATATTAAAATGAAAGGAAATAAAAATTGTGATGAAAAACAATTTTTGTTGACTTTTTTTTTCTTCAATAAATGGTTAGTAAATCGGTGTGTAATTATGAAAATTACAACTTTAATACAGTTCCATGAATTTGAAAAAGGACTTCCCACATTCTAATGAACTAGGAATTTATGCTGGATTTTTAGTGTTGCCATCATGTAAATCAGTTTAAAAAGGGAATTAGCTGTCTCTTTTTTAACAAAAATTTTATTCCGAGTTGATCCAATACCGGTGTCATATAATATTTTGATACCGCGAAATATTGAACCCGGGTTCAATATATTATGCGATATTATGAACCCGGGTTCAATATATCGCTGTGAAATATTGAACCCCCCTATAAAATATTGAACCCCGGGTTCAATATATTATGGCAGCGATATTTTGACCCCCCCCCCCCCCCCTCTAAATTTTTTTGCTATTGGAGAGGGGGTTCAAAATATTATGGCTGATTATATTATTATATTGAACCCCTCTCTTATTATGTCTCCCCTTTCAAAGGGGAGACATATTGTTTTTGTCGATTTTTAAGGTCTTCCGTTTCCAACGGAAGACCTTATTGTTATTCTTCGGTTTCTTTTTCCCTATTATTTTTATTCTTTTTTTTTCTTCCCATTTTTGTGCACGCGATTTCTCAGAAACGGCTCAGCCGATCTCCATCAAATTTTCAGATATGATAGATATTACTCTGAACCTGATAGCAAATTTTTTCCGTTGATGACGTCACATCCGTTTTTGAGATATTGAGATTTTTCCAATTTTTATATAGGTATTTTGTCTGCAGTCGTTCTCTTAAACTATAAGAGATATCGAGCTCAAATTTTTACGGTTGGTAGAGGAAAGATTGAAGTTTTGCATGATTGTTGTTTTATATATCTAGCACTAAATGCGCCAAAGCTCGGTAGGGCTCGAAAATTGAGATATCAAAAGCGTCGTAAATTTTCATGCTTTTTTTTGTTTATCTCTTTTTTTGGTAAATATTTTGTAAAAACATGTAAAGCAAAAATTGTTTAAATTTACAAGATCTTTCGTTTGATATCAACAAAAAGGGGCTGGCCCCTAAACTTAGGGACCTGAAGGGCTCTAAAGTATTTAATCTATAGCCCTTAACTGAGGGATATTCTGAATAAGTTATAGAAGCAAATATGTTTATCTTACAGTTATGAAGCCTACGAATATAACGATTTTTTCATGTCTTACGTAATTAGGGGTTTTTAGGGGTCAGAAGTTCAAAACTTTAATCACCTATATTTCAAAAAGGAAAAATATTTTGATTAGCAGTATAGAAGAAAAGATGCTCAAAATGATCTACTAAACAGTATGCAACCATCAAAATTTTGGTAAACGGCCCCGATAAGGAGATAAGGGGTCGGCCCCTAAAACCATTTTTCTTAGATATCTCAAGAACGATAACGAATTTGTAAACACTTGTTGAACAAAATGTATGTAGTTTTAAGTTACCTTTAATTTAATACAAAGGACAAGGGGCTGGCCCCTAAAATTAGGGAACTAGAGGGCTCTGAAGTATTTTATATATAGCCCTTAACTGAGGGATATTTTGTAATAAGTTAAAGAAGCAAATATGTTTATCTTAAAGTTATAAAGCCTAACAATATAATGATTTTCTCATGTGTAACGTAATTAAGGGTTTTTAGGGGTCAAAAGTCCAAAACTTTGATCACCTATATCTCAAAAAGGGAAAATATTTTGATAAGCAGTATAGAAGAAAAGATTCTCCAAATGATCATCTAAACAGTACGCAACCATCAACATTTCGTTAAACGGCCCCGATTTGGAGATAGGGGTCGGCCCCTAAAACCATTTTTCTTAGATATCTCAAGAACGATAACGAATTTGTAAACACTTTTTGAACAAAATGTGTGTAGTTTTAGTGAACTTTCATTTATTACCAAGGACAAGGGGCTGGCCCCTAAAATTAGGAACCTAAAGGGCTCTAAAGTATTTAATCGATAGCCCTTAACTGAGGGCTATTTTGTCATAGGTTATAGAAGCAAATATGTTTATCTTACAGTAATGAAGCCAAACACTATCATAAATTTATCAGGTGTTACGTAATAAGGGGTTTATAGGGGTCAAAATCCCAATCTTTGATCGCCCATATCGCCAAAGAAAAAATATTTTGATAAGCAGTATCGAAGAAATAATGCTTAAATAATCTACTAAACAGTTTGCAACCTTAAACACTTCTTTAAAGGGCCCCGATAAGGAGATAAGGGCACAACCCCTAAAGCAATATTATCCAAATATCTCTAGATTTGTATCAAATTTGTTAACACTTGTTGAAAACATGAAGAATTAAGAAATTAAAGAATTCAAAGATTTCATTTGATATCAAGAAAAGGTGACTGGCCCCTTAAATTAGGGGTCAAGAGGGGTCTCAAGTTTTTCAACCAAAGTTCTTACACCTAAAACAAAATACTCTCTGATATTTAGAATAAAGACCCATTTTCCTCTTTTTTCAAATTATGTTCAGCTGTTTTATAGCAAAATCAAGATCTTACATGTATCTCAACTTCTAAAATCGGACGAGGACCTCCTCGTTGCTCGCAACGAGATCATGTCTAGTTATTATTATTCTTTTTTTTTCTTACCGATTTTGTGCAGACGAATTTTCGGAGATGGCTGGATCGATTTCGTTCAAATTTTCAAGATAAACGCGATTTTATTTGAATTTGATGTTTTCAAATCACTTTTTGAAAATTCACTTCCGGTCGGAAGTTATCGTCCGTTTACGATTTTAAAAAGTCAATTCTGTCTGTCAGGTTTCTCAAAAACAAGTAAAGATAGAGGGCTGAAATTTTTAGAGATGATAGATCTACCTATTTTCTGGTGCACTTCGGTCAAGAGAATGCAAGCCGTCACTTCCGGTCGTCACTGGAAGCAAATTTGAAAAATTTTAATTTTTGGAATTTTTTTTTTTTTTTTGATATTTTTCTTTGAATTTTTTATAGTTGATAGTGACCCTTTTACTGATTCAGAATATGTAATTTGTTTTAAAATCGATCAACGCATTCTCGAGATATTAAGGGTCAAAGTCTTGAAGCGAGAACCCGAGTAGCTAAGTCGTTATGGTCGTGGACAGTGCCCAGGCGACCCGGGTTCAACCCCCGAGTGCCGCAAATTTTTTTTTCGTTTTTTTTTTTTGCATAGACTCACAATTTTATCTTTAAAACGATGAGTTTTATCTCATTTATTCAAAAATCGGACGGAAGACCCACTCGTTGCTCGCAACGAGAACGATCTAGTCTTATTAGGGTCTTCCGTTTCCAACGGAAGACCCTCTTGTTATTCTTCGGTTTCTTTTTATTAGGGTCTTCCGTTTCCAACGGAAGACCCTCTTGTTATTCTACGGTTTCTTTTTCTTTATTATTAGGGTCTTCCGTTTCCAACGGAAGACCCTATTGTTATTCTACGGTTTCTTTTTCTTTATTATTAGGGTCTTCCGTCTCAGCGGAAGACCCTTCTATTATTCTATTGTTTCTTTTTCAGGTTTATTATTTTTTTTCTTTTTTTTTTCTTTACAATTTTTGTGCAGAAGATTTCTCAGAGATGGGTCGTCCGATTTAAGTCAAATTTTCAGCATCGATCTATTATTATTTGAAGTTTGTACCCCATTTTCGATTTTGCAAAAATCACTTCCGGTTTGGACTTATCCGCCATTTTGTCTTTTTTTCTTGACTTCTTGTCCACGCAACTCCTCAGAAACGAGTGAAGATAGAAAGCTAAAATTTTCAGGAATGATAGAGGACATGCTAGTCTAGTCGCTCCTGAAAAAGATTTTTTCCGGAAATTCCAAGTACGGAAGCTAGCTGGGATCAAAATATAGGTCAAAAATTTGCAACGATTTTTCCTTAATCAACGCATCTCCTTAAAAACGATAAAAGATATAATACTGAACATTGGAGAAATGATAAATTCTGCGTCTGTTGACATCTTTCCCGAATTGATTGGATGAAATTTAATTTTTTAAAAAATTTTAAACTCGTTTAAATCGTGTTAAAATGACCTCATCCTAATTTTGAAACATGATATCAAACTTGCGCTTGCAATTTTGCGTCTGATGACATCTTTCCCGAATTGATTGGATGAAATTTAAATTTTTCAAAAATTTTAAACTCATTTAAATCGTGTTAAAATGACCTCAGACTAATTTTAAAACATGATATCTAAGTTGCGCTTGCAATTCTGCGTAAGATGACATCTTTTTCGTATTGATTGGATGAAATTTAAATTTTCTAAAAATTTTAAACTCATTTAAATTGTGTTAAAATGACCTCAGACTAATTTTAAAACATGATATCTAAGTTGCGCTTGCAATTCTGCGTCTGATGGCATCTTTTTCGAATTAATTGGATAAAATTAAAATTTTTCAAAAATTTTAAACTCATTTAAATCGTGTTAAAATGACCTCAGACTAATTTTAAAACATGATATCTAAGTTGCGCTTGCAATTCTGCGTCTGATGACATCTTTTTCGAATTGATTGGATGAAATTTAAATTTGTCAAAAATTTTAAACTCATTTAAATCGTGTTAAAATGACCTCAGACTAATTTTAAAACATGATATCTAAGTTGTGATTGCAATTCTGCGTCTGATGACATCTTTCGCGAATTGATTGGATGAAATTTAAATTTTTCAAAAATTTTAAACTGATTTCAATCGTGTTAAAATGACCTTAGACTAATTTTAAAACATAATATCTAAGTTGCGCTTGCAATTCTGCGTAAGATGACATCTTTTTCGAATTGATTGGATGAAATTTAATTTTTTAAAAAATTTTAAACTCGTTTAAATCGTTGTAAAATGACTCCATACTAATTTTAAAACCTGATATTTAAGTTGCGCTTTCAATTCTGCGTCTGATGACATCTTTCTCGAATTGGTTGGATGAAATTTAAATTTTTCAAAAATTTTAAACTCATTTAAATCGTGGTAAAATGATCTCATACTAATTTTGAAACATAATATATCAGTTGCGCTTGCAATTCTACGTCTCATGACATCTTTCTCGAATTGATTGGATAAAATTTAAATTTTTCAAAAATTTTAAATTCATTTAAATCGTGTTAACAGACCTCGGACTAATTTTAAAACATGACTTTTGTACTGCTCTTGCATTTCTGCGTCTATAGACATCTTTTTTTCAAAATCATTGGATGAATTGTAGGATTTTTGAAATTTTAAAACTCATTTAAATCGAGATAACATGACACCAGACATATCTAAATCTCAGCTAAAATCTCATATCATCGCTTCTTATGAGAAATCGAACGGAAGACCCACTCGTTGCTCGCAACGAGATCACATCTAGTTATTATTCTTTTTTTTCTTTTTCTGACTTTTTTGAAGCGTTATTTCTCAAAAACTGTTCAACCGATTTGCAAGAAATTTTCAGGACTGATTAAGCATCATCGGCGCTACATAATGTCAAATTTTTAAATGATGACGTCACTTCCGGTTTCAGATATTGATGATTTTGTAAATTTTTAAGGGTCATTTTGTCCACGCATCTCCTCCTAAACTAATCAAGATAGAAGCTTGAAATTTTTCCAGGATTGTAGATTAAAGTCTGAAGTTGTACCCCCTTGCTTCCAATTTTTAAAATTGCTCAAGGCCTCGAAGCTCGCCTGAACCTGAAAATTAGGACCAAATTTTTTCACGAAATTTTCGAACATTTTCTCTAATATCTTTTGATGTATAAATATTTTGTTAAAACATGTAATGCAAAAGTTGTTTCAATTTCCACGGGCTTTCATTTGATATCAAGAAAAAAGGGCTGGCCCCTGAAATTAGGGGCAAAGAGGGCTCTAAAGTCTTTTTGCAATAACTTTTTACTGAACAATAATTTGTTATCAATTATAGAAGCAAAAATGTTTATTGTACAGCTGTTTATCTATACAGTACCACACCTTTATCATATGTTATGTAATTAGGGATTTCAAAGGGCCAGAAGTCCAAAACTTTGATCATTATTATCTAGAAAAGGAGAAATATTTTGAAAAGCATTGTAGAACAAAAAATGCTTAAAATAATGTTCTCAACATAATGCTACCTAAAAAAAATTTGTTGGTGGCCCCAGTAAGGAGTTTAAGGGTCGGCCCCTAAAACACATTAGTTCAGATATCTCTAGAACGGTCAACAATTCCTGAACACTTGTTGAACAAAATATGTTTATATTTGCGAGACCTTTCATTTGATATCAAGAAAAAAGGGCTGGCCCCTTAAATTAGGGGCCAAGAAGGCTCTTAAGTCTATTAATAATAACTTTTTACTGAAAAATAATTTGTTATATATTATTGAATCAAAAATGTTCAACTTATTAAGCTTAATTTAAATCTGAAATCCGTTTTAAAATCAGACGATGCATTACAGAGATATAGGGGTTTAAAAATTGATTTTTCCGGAAATTTTGATTCCACATTCTTGGTTAAGAAAATAGTGTTATGTTCAAAGTTAAATTAACTCGTACCTAGAATGATTCGATATTTGTTAAGTCGTTCTTAAACACATTCGGATTTTTTTTGTCAAGTCGTTCTTGAAATCGTTAAGGTTTTTGTTAATTCGTACTTAAAGTCATTCGGATTTTGTTAAGTCGTACCAAGACTTATTCGATTTTTTATATCTGTTTGTTTTAAAACTCCTGGTATTGGTTTTAGAGCTCTGCTTCTTATAGGAACATCTAGCTTTTCTTTCGACATTAACGGAAGACCCACTCGTTGCTTTGCAACGAGCTTTGCTCTAGTTAGGGTCTTCCGTCTCAGCGGAAGACCCTTCTATTATTCTATTGTTTCTTTTTCAGGTTTATTATTTTTTTTCTTTTTTTTTTCTTTACAATTTTTGTGCAGAAGATTTCTCGGAGATGGGTCGTCCGATTTTCGTCAAATTTTCAGCATCGATCTATTATCATTTGAAGTTTATACCCCATTTTCGATTTTGCAAAAATCACTTCCGGTTCGGACCTATCCACCATTTTGTCTTTTTTTCTTGACTTCTTGTCCACGCAACTCCTCAGAAACGAGTGAAGATAGAAAACTGAAACTTTCAGGAATGATAGAGGACATGCTAGCCTATTCGCTCCTGGAAAAATTATTTTCCGGAAATTCCGAGTACGGAAGCTAGCTGGGATAAAAATATAGGTCAAAATTTTTCCAACAAATTTTCCTTACTTAACGCATCTCCTTAAAAAACGATAAAGGTATAATGCTGAATATTTGAGGAATGATAAATTCTGCGTCTGTTGATATCTTTCTCGAATTGATTAGATGAAATTTAAATTTTTAAATTTTTTTAAACGCATTTAAATCGTGTTAAAATGAACTCATACTAACTTGAAAACATGATATCTAAGTTGCGCTTGCAATTCTGCGTCTGATGACATCTGTCTCGAATTGATTGGATGAAATTTAAGTTTTTTAAAATTTTTAAATCTATTCAAATCGTGTTAAAATGATCGCAGACTAATTTTAAAACATGATATCTAAGTTCCGCTTGCTTTTCTGCGTCTGATGACATTTTTCCCGAATTGATTGGATGAAATTTAAATTTTTCAAAAATTTTAAACTCATTAAAATCGTGTTAAAATGACCTCGGACTAATTTTAAAACAAGATATCTAAGTTGCACTTGGAATTCTGCGTCTGATGACATTTTTCCCGAATTGATTGGATGAAATAAAAATTTTTCAAAAACTTTAAATTTATTCAAATCGTGTTAAAATGATCTCATACTAACTTTAAAACATACTATCTAAGTTGCGATTGCAATTCTGCGTTTGACGACATCTTTCTCGAATTGATTGGATGAAATTTAAATTTTTAATTTTTTTTAAATCTATTCAAATCGTGTCAAAATAACCGCAGACTAATTTTAAAACATGATATCTAAGTTCCGCTTGCTTTTCTGCGTCTGATGACATTTTTTCCCGATGGATTGGATGAAATTTAAATTTTTCAAAAATTTTAAACTCATTAAAATTGTGTTAAAATGACCTCGGACTAATTTTAAAACAAGATATTTAAGTTGCGCTTGCAATTCTGCGTCTGATGACATTTTTCCTGAATTGATTGGATGAAATTTAAATTTTTCAATAATTTTAAATCTATTTAAATCGTGTCTAAATAACCGCAGACTAATTTCAAAGCATGATATTTAAGTTCCGCTTGCTTTTCTGCGTCTGATGACATTTTTCCCGAATTGATTGGATGAAATTTAAATTTTTCAAAAATTTTAAATCTATTCAAATCGTGTTAAAATGATCTCATACTAACTTTAAAACATAATATCTAAGTTGCGCTTGCATTTCTGCGTTTGATGACATCTTTTTCGAATTGATTGGATGAAATTTAAATTTTTCAAAAATTTTAAACTCATTAAAATCGTGTTAAAATGAGCACATACTAACTTAAAAACATGATATTTAAGTTGCGCTTGCAATTCTGCGTCTGCCGACATCTTTCCCGAATTGATTGGATGAAATTTAAATTTTTAAAATTTTTTAAATCTATTCAAATCGTGTTAAAATGATCTAATACTAACTTTAAAACATAATATCAAAGTTGCGCTTGCAATTCTGCGTCTGATGACATCTTTTTCGAATTGATTGGATGAAATTTAAATTTTTCAAAAATTTTAAACTCATTTAAATCGTGTTAAAATGACCTCGGACAAATTTTAAAACATGAATTTTGTAATGCTCTTGCATTTCTGCGTTTGGTGACATCTTTTTCAAAATCATTAGATGAATTATAAGATTTTCGAAATTTTCAAAGTCATTTAAATCAAGTTAACATGACACCAGACAGATTTAAACTTCGGTCAAAATCTCATCTCATCGCATCTTATGAAAAATCGGACGGAAGATCCACTCGTTGCTCGCAACGAGATCGCATCTAGTTATTATTCTTTTTTTTCTTTTTCTGACTTTTTTGGAGCGTTATTTCTCAAAAACTATTCAACCGATTTGCACGAAATTTTCAGGACTGATTAAGCATCATCGGCGCTACATATTGTTAAATTTTCAAATGATGACGTCACTTCCGGTTTCAGATATTGACGATTTTGTAAATTTTTAAGGGTCATTTTGTCCACGCATCTACTCCGAAACTAATCAAGATAGAAGCTTGAAATTTTTCCAGGATTGTAGATTAAAGTCTGAAATTGTACCCCCCTGCTTCCAATTATTAAAATTGCGCAAGGCCTCGAAGCTCGCCTGAACCTGAAAATTAGCACCAAATTTTTTCACGAAATTTTCGAACATTTTCTCTAATATCTTTTGATGTATAAATATTTTGTTAAAACATGTAATGCAAAAGTTGTTTCAATTTCCACGGGCTTTCATTTGATATCAAGAAAAAAGGGCTGGCCCCTCAAATTAGGGGCCAAGAGGGCTCTAAAGTCTTTTTGCAATAACTCTTTACTGAACAATAATTTGTTATCAATTATAGAAGCAAAAATGTTTATTGTACAGCTGTTTATCTATACAGTACCACACCTTAATCATATGTTACGTAATTAGGGATTTCAAGGGGCCAGAAGTCCAAAACTTTGATCATTAATATCTAGAAAAGGAGAAATATTTTGAAATGCATTGTAGAAGAAAAAATGCTTAAAATAATGTTCTCAACAATATGCTACCTAAAAAAAATTTGTTGGTGGCCCCAGTAAGGAGTTTAAGGGTCGGCCCCTAAAACACATTAATTCAGATATCTCTAGAACGGTCAACAATTCCTGAACACTTGTTGAACAAAATATGTTTATATTTGCGAGATCTTTCATTTGATATCAAGAAAAAAGGGCTAGTCCCTTAAATTAGGGGCCAAGAGGGCTCTTAAGTCTATTAATAATAACGTTTTACTGAAAAATAATTTGTTATATATTATAGAAGCAAAAATATTCTTTGTACAGTTATTTATCTATACAGTACCATACCTAAGTCATATGTTACGTAATTAGGGGTTTCAAGATGTCAGAAGTCAAAAACTCTGATCAGTAATATCTAGAAAAGGAGAAATATTTTGAAAAGCATTGTAGAAGAAAAGTTGCTCAAAATAATGTTTTTAATAATATAATACCTAAACCTTTTTTGTTGGTGGCCCCATTAAGGAGTTTAAGGGTCGGCCCCTAAAACACAGTTGTTCAGATATCTCTAGAACGGTTAACAATTCGTGAACAGTTGTTGAACAAAATATGTTTATATTTGCAAGACCTTTCATTTGATATCAAGAAAAAGGGGCTGGCCCCTCAAATTAGGGGCCAGGAGGGCTACAAAGTCTTTTAATAATAACTATTTACTGAAAAATAATTTGTTATATATTATTGAAGCAAATATGTTCAACTTATTAAGCTTAATTTAAATCTGAAATCCGTTTTAAAATCGGACGATGCATTACAGAGATATAGGGGTTTAAAAATTGATTTTTCCGGAAATTTTGATTCCACATTCTTGGTTAAGAAAATAGTGTTATGTTCAAAGTTAAATTAACTCGTACCTAGAATTATTCGATATTTGTTAAGTCGTTCTTAAACACATTCGGATATTTTTTTGTCAAGTCGTTCTTGAAATCGGTAAGGTTTTTGTTAATTCGTACTTAAAGTCATTCGGATTTTGTTAAGTCGTACCAAGAATTATTCGATTTTTATATCTTTTTGTTTTAAAACTCCTGGTATTGGTTTTAGAGCTCTGCTTCTTACAGGAACATCTAGCTTTTCTTTCGACATTAACGGAAGACCCACTCGTTGCTTTGCAACGAGCTTTGCTCTAGTTATTTTATATTATTTTTCCTCTGACATTTTTCGAGAGCTATAACTCAAAAACTTTTTGGTCGATTTTCACCAAATTTACAGGACTGATAGAACACAAAACGTGCTTGCGATTATAAAATTTTGAGCTGATGACGTCACTTCCGGTTTGAGATTTTGAAGATTTTGTGAATTTTTAAGGACCATTTTGTCCACGTAACTCCTCCGAAACTAAGGGGTATAGAAACGTGAAACTTTTAGGAATATGTAGGTGGATGTCTGTAGATGATCCTCTGTATTTGACATTTGGAAAATGCGCACGGCGCCGAAGCTCGCCCGAGGTCGAAAATTAGCACCAAAATGTTTGACAAACTTTTAACACGTTTTGCAAAATATCTTTTAACCTGTAGATAATTTGTTAAAACATGTAATGCAAAAGTTGTTAAGATTTACACGAGCTTTTGTTTTGTTTTAATAAAAAGGGGCTGGCCCCTTTAATTAGGGGCCAGGAGGGCTCTAAAGACTTTTAATTTCAACTCTTTCATGAGCAATAATTTGTTATTATTTATAGAAGCAAAAATGTTTATTGTACAGTTGTTTATCTACACAGTACCTTATTTTAAACATTTGTTACGTAATTAGGGGTTTCAAGGGGCCAGAAGACAAAAACTTTGATCATTAATATCTTGAAAAGGAGAAATATTTTTAAAGGCAATGTTGAATAAAAGTTGCTTAAAATAATGTTCTTAAGAACATGGGACCTTAAAATTTATGGTTTATGGCCCCAGTAAGGAGTTTAAGGGTCGGCCCCTAAAACAATGTTGTTCAGATATCTCGAAATCGGTCAAGAATTTCTGAACACTAATTAAACAAAATATGTTTATATTAATGAGATCTTTTATTTAATATTACGAAAAAGGGGCTGGCCCCTCATATTAGGGGCCAAGAGCGCTCTAAAGTCTTTTTATTATAACTCTTTACTGAAAAATAATTTGTTATTAATCATAGAAGCAAAAATGTTCATTGTACAGCTGTTCATCTATACAGAACCATACCAAAGTCATATGTTACGTAATTAGGGGTTTCAAGGGGCCAGAATTCCAAAACTTTGATCATTATTATCTTGAAAAGGAGATATATTTTGAAAAGCATTGTAGAACAAAAGTTCTTTAAAATAATGTTCTTAACAATGTGATACCTAAAAATTTTTCGTTGGTGGCCCCAGTAAGGAGTTGAAGGGTCGGCCCCTAAAACACAGTTGTTCCGATATCTCTATAACGGTTAACAATTCGTGAACACTTGTTGAACAAAATATGTTTATATTTGCGAGATCTTTCATTTGATATCAAGAAAAAGGGGCTGACCCCTCAAATTAGGGGCCGGGAGGGTACAAAGTCTTTATAGTAACCTTTTTCAGAGCGATAATTTGTTATTAATCATAAAAGCAAAAATAAGAGCTTATTAAGCTTAATTTAAAACTGAAATCCGTTTTAAAATCGGCCGATGCATTACAGAGATATAGGTGTTTAAAAATTGACTTTTCCGGAAATTTTGATTCCACATTCTTGGTAAAGAAAATAGTGTTATGTTCAAAGTTAAATTAACTCGTACCTAAAATAATTCGATAATTGTTAAATCGTACTAAAACACATTCGGATTTGTATTTGCTAAGTGGTTCTTGAAATTGATAATGTTTTTTGTTAATTCGTACTTAGAATCATTCAGATTTTGTGAACTCGTACCAAAAATAATTCGATTTTTTTTTCTTTTTGTTTTATTTAGTTATGTTTATTGGTTTAAGAACTGCTTCTTAGAGAAACTTTTAGCTTTACTTTTGACATAAACGGAAGACCCACTCGTTGCTTTGCAACGAGCTTTGCTCTAGTTATTCTTAATATTCTTTTTCTGCCTTCTTTAAAGCTTTATTTCTCTAAAACTATTCATCCGATTTGCACCAAATTTTCAGGACTTATACAGCATCGGAGGGGACAAAAGTTTTAAGTTACATTTTTTCATGACGTCACTTCCGGTTTAAGATATTGACGATTTAATGAAATTTTAAGGGTCATTTTGTCCACGCAACTCCTCTGAAACTATTCAAGATAGAAAGTTGAAATTTTCAGGGATTGTAGATGAAAGTCAGTAGATGTACCGCATTGCTTTATAATATGGATAATACGCAAGGCGTTGAAGCTCGCCTGAGGTCGAAAATTGACACCAATTTTTTTTACAAAAATTTTGCACATTTTCTAAAATATTTTTAAACCTGTAAATATTTTGTTAAAACATGTAATGTAAAAGTTGTTTCTATTTCCACGGGCTTTCATTTGATATCAAGAAAAAGGGGCTGGCCCCTCAAATTAGGGGCCAAGAGGGCTCTAAAGTCTCTTTGCAATAACTCTTTACTGAACAATAATTTGTTATCAAGTATAGAAGCAAAAATGTTCAATGTACAGCTTTTTATCTATACAGTACCATATCTAAGTCATATGTTACGTAATTAGGGGTTTCAAGGGGCCAGAAGTCCAAAACTTTGATCATTAATATCTAGAAAAGGAGAAATATTTTGAAAATCATTGTAGAAGAAAAGTTGCTCAAAATATTGTTCTTAACAATATGATACCTAAAGATTTTTTGTTGGTGGCCCCAGTAAGGAGTTTAAGGGTCGGCCCCTAAAACACAGTTGTTCAGATATCTTTATAACGGTCAACAATTCGTGAACACTTGTTGAACAAAATGTGTTTATATTTACGAGTCCTTTCATTTGATATCAAGAAAAAGGGGCTGGTCCCTCAAATTAGCGGCCAAAAGGGCTTTAAAGTTTTTTTATAATAACTCTTTACTGAAAAATAATTTGTTATTAATTATCGAAGCAAAAATGTTCATTGTACAGCTGTTTATCTATACAGTACTATACCTAAGTCATATGTTACGTAATTAGGGGTTTCAAGGGGCCAGAAGTCTAAAACTCTGATCATTAATAACTTAAAAAGGAGAAATATTTTGAAAAGCATTGTAGAAGAAAAGTTGCTCAAAATAATGTTCTCAACAATATGATACCTAAAAGTTTTTAATTGTGGCCCCGATAAGGTGTTTAAGGGTCGGCCCCTAAATCAAAGTTGTTCAGATATCTTTAGAAAGGTCAACAATTTGTGAACACTTGCTGAACAAAATATGTTTATATTTGCTAGACCATTTCTTTAATATCAAGAAAAAGGGGCTCACCCCTCAAATCCGGGGCCAAAATGGCTTCAAAGTTTTTTTATAATAACTTTTTTTGAGCGATAATTTGTTATTAATCATCAGAGCAAAAAATAAGAGCTTATTAAGCTTAATTTGAAGCTGAAATCCGTTTTAAAATCTGACGATGCATTACAGAAATATTGGGGTTTAAAAATTGATCTTTCCGGAAATTTTGATTCCACATTCTTGGTTAAGAAAATAGTGTTATGTTCAATGTTAAATTAACTCGTACCTAAAATCACTCGATAATTGTTAAATCGTATTCAAACACATTTGGATTTGTTTTTGCTAGGTCGTTCTTGAAATTGATAAGGTTTTTGTTAATTCGTACTTAGAATCATTCGGATTTTATTAACTCGTATCAAGAATAATTCGATGTTTTTCTTTTTGTTTTAGTTTCTCATGTATATTAGTTTATGAATTCTGCTTCTTACAGGAAGTTCTAGCTTTACTTTCAGCATTAACGGAAGACCCACTCGTTGCTTTGCAACGAGCTTTGCTCTAGTTATTATTATACTTTTTCTTTTTTTTCTGACTCCTTTTCGGCTTCATAACTCAAAAAGTTTTCAACCGATTTAAATGAAACTTTCAGAGATTATGTGCAACTACTATGCCTCGAAGATATCAAAGTTTCGATGAGAACGTCACTTCCATTTTTACGTTACGTCATTTTTTTAATTTAAAAAAAGTCATTTTGTCCGGGGCATTTCTCAAAAACGCTTTAAGATAGAGGCTTGAAATTTTCCGTGGTTATGAATTTGTCGTTTTACCTGTGCAATAAGGCTGGAAATTGAAATCCGTAATTTCCGGTCGAAGCCGGAAGTGAATCAAATTTTTCGAAAATTTGAATTTTTTGATCAAATTAAAATTGTATACGTGTTTTGTAGAGCTCATTAGACTGAATCTATCACTGAAATCCGCTTTAAAATCGAACCACGCATATAAGAGATATTAGGGTTCAAAAATTGATTTTTCCGGAAATTTTGATTCCACAGTCAAGATTAAGAAAATAGTGCAAAATTCACACTGAAAGTAACTTTTACTGAAAACAATTCGTACTGGTCATAAAACTATATATAAAACCATAAAGTTATATGCATAATGTAGAGTTTGCAAAGCTTAATACAAAACTGAAATTTGTTTTAAAATCGGATGATGCATTGCAGAGATATCGGGGTTTAAATTTTAATTTTTTCCGGAAATTTTGATTCTGCAGTCAAGATTTAGAAAATAGTGCAAAATTCACACTGAAAGTAACTCCTGCTGAAAACAATTCGTACAGGTCATAAAACCGAACTCTGTGTTTTAAATAGTTAATCTGAGTGTTTATTGAAACGACTTCGTTTCATAATTACGTTGAATGTATAAACTTCGTTTGGAAGAAGAGAAAATTTTGTCAACAAAAACAAAGCAGCTCGAATTGAAGACACAGATCCCGATTCTAACAGCGAAAAGCGATCGAAAGTCTTTTCTAAAATTTGGTAAAAGTGTTATTTAAATCGCAATATTAAGCTTAGCCTAATCGTCGCAGATCTTTCAGTTGTTGAATAATAGAACAACACTACAATATGTAGATTGGATCACTGAATATAGAGTTTGTAAAGATTTCAAAAATGAATATATATTTATTGTAATTATTTACTTGAAAAATAAATGCATTAATGTAATGCATGTTAATCTGTGCTCTGCATATTAAACACAAACTTATTAGTTTTAATCGAAATAATTATCGTACGATTCACCATGTCAACTCGCCATGTTTTGACTGCGAACAACAGCTGATAGCGGTGTGTCAACATTTTTAAAAGAAGCATGGCCTGCAAGACGTCGATAGTGGGAAATTCAGCTCAACTATCGTATGAGAGATTATAAAGGTATGTTTTAATACAAGATATGTCGTGTTGACTTTTTCTTTTCAAAGTATTTGTACTTTTCCATCTAATCCGAGATTCCTCTGACCCTAACCTCCGCGTTTGACGTGCGTCACAGTATTAAAGTGAATGTGAGAATCAGAGGAATCTCGGAATATTTTCTGTCCCGTGTATTTTCACGTTATGTTTTGTACACTCTTTCGAATTTCTATTTATTATTTTCCTATGTTTATGTATGTCTTATTGGGTATTGACCAACACACCATACACTGTAAAACAGTGCAATTAAAAGGGGTGGGGGTCCCAAGGTACACAAGAGTAGAATGCTGTAATGCATGTTTGCATGATGATAACTTTACCTTAAATGTTTGAATATAGCAGATCTTTACCATATCGCCTTTCACTTAATTTATAAATTTAAAAACTCAAGACAGGCTTCATCTTCGCTAGCCAAGGGTTTTTGGTCTACTCCGTTCCCCATAAACGGGGAGCGAAGTGGACCAAAAGCTCTTGGCTAGCGAAGATGGACAGGATTGTGCTTAATTAAAGATATTTGACGTGGTAAATACTCAATCTAATTAAAATTAGACCTTTTGTCTGGCTCTCTGTTATATATTGTTATAGCTGGGGAAAGAGCATGTAAAACAGAGTGCAGGATGAAAGGAACTTCATATTATATCAAGCTCTGGCTTCAGGATCATGAAGCAATTTCATACTTAAGTCAAAATTTCAGTCAGTTATAAAATTATTGTTTATCATATTATGACCATTGAGATTTGTAATTAACAAATTTATATCAAGACACTTTTAATAGCATTTGAATTTTGTCAGTGTTTTCCATCAAGAAATTTTAAGACAGTATACAATCTTTGACTTAGTCTTAAATTACTTCATGATCCTGGAGCCTGATTTTAGGTTAATGTAAATTTATGTTCCCTGATATCTATAAAACATTCATCTTAAGATTTATAATTATTTTACTTTAAAAATTGTTTACATACAATGCATATCACATCTACATTGTATGTAAACAAGTTGCTGTCCTTTAAAAAAGGGCTGCAATACGTGGACCATATGCATGTGTTTCTAACGAAAACGCGAAAGCCTTAAGATTATCAGAGATTCCATCGACTCTAGCCCCCTGCTTTATTTAAAGACATCTACGGGGAGACCTGTGATTGCAAAAGTGTTATGATGAATTAATATCATAGTAGCAAGCCTGGATACAGTGCCTTTAACCATTGAATGTGTACGTTGTATCACATAGAACCCTGACCTTTTACCTCAGAATTTAAACACAATTATGAATTATATTAATGAAGACATTAATAAAGATACTATACATGTATAGTATTAGGCGTTCAGCGAATTTCACTATTTGCATACTACTTTGTTCACTATGTAAATTGATTTTGTATTTTGATGCATTTCTCTTGAAATTTAAACTTTCATACAGTGACGTAATTATTCAATGATGTATTATATACAGTCACATAATTATTAAATCATGCTTAAATGCGCAATTGTTTTTTAATCGGGAAGTACACTAGCCTCGTCGTATAGCTAAGCTATTTCGGAAAACAATAAAACATCGCGATTTATGCTATTAAATGCATGTTGTAGTTTCGGCATAATATTAACATATTCCATGATGCTGATAATTCATATCACATGTTGATCATTTCTTTAAAAGACTTCAGTTTGTTTCTGTACTGTTCACTGACAACTTTACAAATACAATGAACATGTGCATATATGGCATGAAATCCCAATCCCGATTCAGATACACGTGTGCTAGCCTGGTTCCCTTAGCTACCAATTATGTCGCACAGGAACCAGATTAGCTCATGCGCAAACTAAATTTTCCCCAGTGCATCCGGTTTAACCTCGCTTATATATTTTCTGGGTGGACCTCAGGGTCCACGCAACAATATTTAAAGTAAGATAAATGTAATAATTTTTACTGCATGTGACTCAGATCTCTCTCTCTCTCTCTCTCTCTCTCTTGCTTTTAATCTTGGCAAAGCATCAGAGAGCAACTAAATTTTGTAACAAAAATATCTCTGTCTAGTAAAAGAAATCAACAATGCATTGAATTTTAAAATGAGCATGTTATCAATCCCTTATTTTTTGAGTGTGCAACCATAATCCAAAGCTTTGTAAAATTGTTCATGGATTTTTATGCGCATTATGCAAAGTATTGTTTTTAAAACATGCAATTAATAAGAAAAAAAAACCTCACTAAATTTATTCGCAAAAAAAAAAACTCGGTAGAATTGATAAAACATGGTATAGCAGAAGCTTATACTTTGACAAATATTCCTTTGTAGTTTACAAATTGAAATATTGACTGTCGCACAACGAGTAAAACTCTCTCTCTCTCTCTGTCTTAATTTGATATGTGTCTATACCTGAAAAAAAGGGATAAAAAATTTAATGTTATATTATGACTTGATATGCAAATTTTGTTTTTGTACTGCCTAAATGTTAATGTAATGTATTTGGGATATCTCATACTTATTACACTGCATGGTCAGTGTATTTTTTCCAGAAATGTTAATGTAAACACAGCTATTATTAGTACATGTATGTTATCACAGCTACCGGTAATTGACTTTTTTTTTTATTTCAGCTCAAAGCGGACTCTTGTTACAACATGGCGGTCACAAGGCACCTGTTGATTCTTGTGGTTTCAGCTATTATGGTTAACCTGTCACCTGTACATGCATATTCCTTGTGTTCTACAGACTATTTACCGGTAATTCAAATTAAATCGGATAATGCATGAACAATAATGGAACTTTAGGAAAGCATCATGCCTTGTTGTGTTTTGTGTTTGATAAGTAATTATGACAAACAAAATTAAGGCTGTTTAAAGAAATTTACAGTTGTTAGTTGTGAAAATTTGTTTTTCAATAAAAGTGTGCATTTATGTTTCCTTTATTTTGTATTTTATGATAATATTTAGATGTGTTTACATAATTGAAAAATCCCCCCTTTTCAATTGTTACCATTAAGATTACATCTAGGATATGTAAATGTACATTTGACCTTAAAATAATATCTGCTATGAAATGAAATGAACAAGAAACAACATATTTTTACCTTTTTGTATATGCATAAAAAATTGTAGGAAAACATGTCAAATTTGAACATTTTTCATGGAATTCTCCTCCGTCTCCAGCTACCTGGGTGTGTTTGAATTAAAATTTAATTTAAGACAGATGTCTAACTTGTAGGTCTTACTGTTTTAGCATGGTTCAAAGGAGACGAGAAACCATGATAATAGATAAGATATTCACTAAATATGATTGTTAGCTTACTCTTTTTCATGGAAACAAGCAGGACGGCATGTCTATTCATTAATTAAAATGCTACAAATCATTCAATAAACAAAAAAAGATCAAATTTTATTATCATTGATACAGTGATTGATGATTGTTTTCAAATATGTGTGAGAAATGACTCAAAGAAATAGCCACAAGTTTCATAAAATTAGGTAAAAAACCTCAGGTAAAAGATTTCAAACCATGACTGTTTATGCAAATCAAAAGATAGTGGGAGGGTATACATGTAAGGGCATTTCTAAGTATTATGATGCTTTTATAATGATAATATCATGTAGATGTATGTTATATTGAATAAGGTTTCTTATTAAAGGAGGTTGAACAACAATTGGTCGGGTAAAGATGTTTTACTATGAAGAACCCTATGAATCTGTGTTAAATAGAGGAAAGTGGAAATGGTGGGTTCACTTAAATGGCCATATTTTTATTAAACCTCAATGGAATTGGCAATATGTGGTATACTTTTTCTCAGAATTGTATTAGCTTTCTAATTCTAAGACAAAACATCTTTTTATAAAATGTTAGTGTACTAAGTTAAAGGTAGCAAGGGACAGTTTCGGATAAAGTACCCGTTAATATTTTTGTAAAATTGAGAGTTGCTTTACTTGAAGGTTTATGAGTGTTGCTAAGATTCATGAAATGAATTTTGATGATTATCATTAGTTAGAAGGATGTCTCTTGTTGGAATTGGTATGCAATATGAAGGCTCCTAATGTTTAGTACATGAGAAGCAGAAGTAAATTGTGAAACTTGCGACTATGACTGTTGTGTTGACTGTACACTGTGAAATTACAGGTTACAAACGGGACATTATATAACTCGAAATGTAGGTGGATGGGACATTATATACCTATTTACTGGCTTTGAGTAAATAGGTATTTTATTATACCAAAGAAAACTTTATTTGTCGGCGATGCAGAATTTCTTGATGAAAAACAAATAAGAGTTATCGGACTTTGAATTTAATGCAGCGATTGGATTATGTCAGAGGTGTTCCAAGTTTAAAAAGGAGGAAAATCAAATGTCGCCGGTGAATAGTTTTGATGACTATTCATCATGGGCAGATAGCACGGAAACTATTTCACTGTTAGATAGAATAGCATGTTTATTCATTGTAATTTTACATAGAAAATATTCACAGAGGTGTAATAAAGTAATTTATACATCAGTAAGTTTCTGACATGTGATGGTGCAACAAGCATACAGTAGGAAGGTAAACCCTTTGAAAAGCAGTGTAGAGGAAAAGTTGCTCAGAATAATGTTTTAAACAAAATGCTAAATAAAAGGTTTTAGGTCACCTGAGTCACTCAGGTGACCTGTTGCAATTGGTCTTCATCCATCGTCATGTGTCGTGCATCGATATTACTTGTGAACTACTAGACCAATTTTCATGAAATTTCCAGGACTGAGAGAACATTAAAAGATCTTGATGTTAAAAATTTTGGGCTGATGACATCACTTCCGGTTTGAGATCTTGAGGATATAGTGAATTTTTAAGGACTATTTTGTCCACTTTATCTTTAGTCCTCCAAAACTAATTGAGATAAAAACGTGAAACTTTCAGGGATAGTAGATAAATGTCTGTAGATGATCCTTTTTATTTGATAATTTGAAAAATGCGCAAAGCGCCGAAGCTTGCTCGAGCTCGAAAATTTGCAGCAAATTTTTTTTACGAAATTTTTGCCCATTTTCTGAAATAGTTTTGAATGTGTAAATTTTTTTTAAAACATGTAACGCAAAAGTTGTTAAGATTTACATGCTCTTTCATTTGATAGCAGCCAAAAGGGTGTGGCCCCTCAAATATGAAGCTAAGAGGGCTCTAAAGTCTTTTTATAACTCTTTACTGAGCAATAATTTGTTATTACCAGGTAATTATAAAAGCAAAAATGTTCATTGTACAGCTGTTTAGGCCTAAACAGTAGCATACTGAAATCACATGTTATGTAATTAGGGGTTTTAAGGGGCCAGAAGTTCAAAACTTTGATCATTTATATCTGAAAAAGGAGAAATATTTTGAAAAGCAGTGTAGAAGAAAAGTTGCTCAGAATAATGTTGTCAACAACACACTACCTTCAAATTATTGGTTTTTGGCCCCAGTAAGGAGTTTAAGGGTTGGCCCCTAAAACACAGTTGTTCAGATATCTCATTACAAGAACAATCAACAATTCTTGAGCACTTGTTGAATATGTTAATATGTTTATATTTACAAGACCTTTCATTTGATATCAAGAAAAAGGGACTTTTTATTGAACAATAATTTGTTCTTCATTATAGAAGCAAAAATGTTCATTGAACAGCTGTTTATCTATGCAGTACCATACTTAAATCATATGTTACGTAATTAGGAGTTTCAAGGGGCCATAAATCCAAAACTTTAATTAGTAATATCTAGAAAAGGAGAAATATTTTGAAAACCAGTGTAGAACAAAAGTTGCTCAGAAAAATGTTCTAAACGATATCCCACCAAAGAATTTTTTGTTGGTGGCCCCGGTTAGGGGTTTAAGGGTCGGCTCCTAAAACACAGTTGTTCAGATATCTCTAGAACGGTAAACAAATCTTGAACAATTGTTTAACAAAATATGTTTATATTTACGAGTCCTTCTATTTGATATGAAAAAAGGGGATGCAATCTCAAATAAGGGACCAGGAAGGCATCAAAGTCTTTTTTTATAATATCTCTTTACTGAGCAATAATTTTTCATTAATCATAGAAGCAAAAAAATGAGCTTATTTAGCTGAACCTAACACTGAAATCCGTTTTAAAATCGGACGATGCATTACATAGATATTGGGGTTAAAAAATTGATTTTTCAGGAAATTTTGATTCCGCGTTCTTGGTTCAAAAAATAGTGTTAAGTTCAAAGATAAAGTAACTCGTACCTCAAATGATTCGGTTATTCCTAAGTCGTATTTGAACACATTCGGATTTTTTGGGGCTAGGTCGTTCTAGAAATCATTAAGGTTTTTGTTAAGTCGTACTCAGAATCATTCGGATTTTGTTAAGTCGTACCGATAAGTATTCAATTTTTTTTTTATCTTTTTGATTTAGTTACTCCAGTTATTGGTTTAAGAACGCTGCTTCTTACAGGAACTTTTAGCTTTACTCCCGACATTAACGGAAGACCCACTCGTTGCTTTGCAACGAGCTTTGCTCTAGTTCTTCTTATTCTTCTTCTTCTTCATCCAAATTTTGTCCAGGCCGTAACTTTAATACCCTTTGACATTAAGATTTCAAACTTGGAATATAGATAGATGGCATTGAGAAGGTGTGCACGCCACCAAAATTTTTGACCTTGACCTATTTTGACCTTCAAGGTCAAGCGTTTTATGAAAAACAGTATCCAGACCATAACACAAGACTCCTTCAACATAGAGACTTTTAACTTGTATTAAAGATAGATGGTATATAACGTAGCTTTACCCCACCAAAATTTTTTACCTTGACCTAATATTTTTTTTTTAAGGTCAATTTAGAAAAAAGTCATTGTTCATCTCTTGAATATACTTTGACAGAAGGACTTCAAACTTTAAACAAAGAACAATAATAATACACTAAGGTGTACTATTGTTTTATATTTGACCTTGACCTTGTCTTTACTCAATGTCAAATTAAGAAAAAAATAATAAAATTGTGTCTGGGTCGTAACTTAAATACCCATTGACATTAAGACTTCAAACTTAAAACATATATAGATGGTATTGAGTAAGAGTGCATACCACCATAATTTTTGACCTTAACCAATCTTGTGGTTCAAGGTCATTCATTTTCTAAAAAATATTGTACAAATCATAACATGAGATTCCTTCAACATAAAAACTTTAAACTTTTATCACAGATAGATAGTAAGTAACCTATCTAGAACCTACCAGAATTTTTGACCTTGACGTATTTTTTTGAAGGTCAATTTAGAAAAAAAGTCATTGTTCATCTCTTGAATATACTTTGATAGAAGGACTTCAAACTTTAAACAAAGAACAATAATAATACACTGAGGTGTACTATTGTTTTATATTTGACCTTGACCATGTCTTTACTCAATGTCAAATTAAGAAAAAAATAATAAAATTGTGTCTGGGTTGTAACTTAAATACCCTTTGACATTAAGACTTCAAACTTAAAACATAGATAAATGGTATTGAGTAAGAGTGCATACCACCATAATTTGTGACCTTAACCAATCTTGTGGTTCAAGGTCATTCATTTTCTAAAAAATATTGTACAAATCATAACATGAGATTCCTTTAACATAAAAACTTTAAACTTTTATCACAGATAGATAGTAAGTAACCTATCTAGAACCTACCAAAATTTTTGACCTTGGCCTAATGTTTTTTTCAAGGTCAAATTAGAAAAAAAAATATTCTCGTCTTTATTTAAATATACTTTGACAGAAGGATTTCAAACTGTAAACAAAGAACTAAAATACCATGAGACATACTACTGTAAATTTTTTACCATGACCCTTTTACTAACTCAAGGTCAAATTAAGAAAAAAAATCAATTTTTTTTCCAGACCATAACTTCTAAATTCTTTGACAGAGATTTTAAACTTAAAACATAGTTTGATGATCTATCGAAAAATTGAACCATACCAAACTTTTTGACCTTGACTTATTTGGATCTCAGGGTCAATCATCAGGAAAAAAATCCTTACAATAATGACTTGTATCATATATGGATGATATATAACATATACCTGACATCATTCTTTTTCACTTATTAAATTTGCCCCATATTACAAACCTGGGGGAGAAGGGGAGACATGTGTTTTTTTGTAAAAAAAAACAATACCCACTAGTTTTCATTGCTATTGGAGAGGGGGTTCAAAATATTATGGCTGCGATATTTTGAACCCCCCTCTCCTATTTCCAATTCCCATTGGAGAGGGGGTTAAAAATATTATGGCTGCGATATATTGAACCCCCCTCCAATTTCAAATTCCCATTGGAGAGGGGGTTCAAAATATTATGGCCGCGATATTTTGAACTCCCCTCTTATTTTGATTGCTATTGGAGAGGGGGTTCAAAATATTATGGCTGCGATATATTGAACCCCCCTCCAATTTTAAATTCCCATTGGAGAGGGGATTCAAAATATTATGGCCGCGATATTTTGAACCCCCCTCTTATTTTCATTGCTATTGGATAGAGGGTTCAAAATATTATGAACCCCCTCTCCAATGGCAATGAAAAGTAGAGGGGGGTTCAAAATATCGCGGCCATAATATTTTGAACCCCCACTCCAAAGGGAATTGGAAATGGGTTGGGGGTTCAATATATCGCGGCCATAATATTTTGAACCCCCTCTCCAATAGCAATGAAAATTAGAGGGGGTTCAAAATATCGCGGCCATAATATTTAAAACCCCCTTTCCAAAGGGAATTGGAAATAGGTTGGGGGTTCAATATATCGCGGCCATAATATTTTGAACCCCCTCTCCAATGACAATGAAAATTAGAGGGGGGTTCAAAATATCGCTGCCATCAAATTTTGAACCCCCTCTCCAAAGGGAATTGGAAATAGGTTGGGGGTTCAATATATCGCGGCCATAATATTTTGAACCCCCTCTCCAATGGCAATGAAAATTAGAGGGGGGTTCAAAATATCGCGGCCAAAATATTTTGAACCCCCTCTCCGAAGGGAATTGGAAATAGGTTGGGGGTTCAATATATCGCGGCCATAATATTTTGAACCCCCTCTCCAATGGCAATGAAAATTAGAGGGGGGTTCAAAATATCGCGGCCATCATATTTTGAACCCCCTCTCCAAAGGGAATTGGAAATAGGTTGGGGGTTCAATATATCGCGGCCATAATATTTTGAACCCCCTCTCCAATGGCAATGAAAATTAGAGGGGGGTTCAAAATATCGCGGCCATAATATTTTGAACCCCCTCTCCAAAGGGAATTGGAAATAGGTTGGGGGTTCAATATATCGCGGCCATAATATTTTGAACCCCCTCTCCAAAGGGAATTGGAAATAGGTTGGGGGTTTAATATATCGCAGTTATAATATTTTGAACCCCCTCTCCAATGGCAATGAAAATTAGAGGGGGGTTCAAAATATCGCGGCCATCATATTTTGAACCCCCTCTCCAAAGGGAATTGGAAATAGGTTGGGGGTTCAATATATCGCGGCCATAATATTTTGAACCCCCTCTCCAATGACAATGAAAATTAGAGGGGGGTTCAAAATATTGCGGCCATAATATTTTGAACCCCCTCTCCGAAGGGAATTGGAAATAGGTTGGGGGTTCAATATATCGCGGCCATAATATTTTGAACCCCCTCTCCAAAAGCAATGTAAATTAGAGGGGGGTTCAAAATATTGCGGCCATCATATTTTGAACCCCCTCTCCAATGAGAATTGGAAATTTGAGGGGGGTTCAATATATCGCGGCCATAATATTTTAAACCCCCTCTCCAATGGCAATGAAAATTAGAGGGGGGTTCAAAATACATGTATCGCGGCCATAATATTTTGAACCCGGGGTTCAATATTTTATGGGGGGGGTTCAATATATCGCAGCGATATTTTGAACCCGGGTTCAATATATCGCGGGGTTCAAGATATTATATGACACCGGTATTTGTTCCTCATATATTTTTCTACCCTATAAGAGGATTATAAGTAGTATTATACAGGTTTTATCATTATTGTGCACACACTATGCTTTTGTGGCATGAATATTTATATTTATCCTAAATGCATTGAGCGGTATTTTTAAAAAAGTTACGGTACCTTAGCTGCTATCACTTCATTTCAGCTGATGCTCCTTTAAAGACGCTTATAATTACCGATACTTCAACTGGGTATTAAAATTTTTTTTAACCACTTCAAATTGCCTTGATTTTAATAAAGCACATTTGCCTATCAAGGTCAATCAGCAAGTGGGGAGAGAAAACTTTTCAAATATAGTCAAATTAAATCAATTTTCTTCAAGTCACAGAACTCCTTTCACATAATTTCAGAATTTCTTGGTGGTACAGCAAAACAGTATTCTCTATTTAGAACCTGACATACTGTTATCCTTTCCACTTATAAATATATACTGAAATTCATTGCTTAAAATTTCATATTACCCTTTTAGGAGAAACTAATGGAAAATAGCTACACGTTTTACAAAGAAATGAAGATAACATACAACAGAAATTTTTTAGCAACCATGCCTCCATGATGAACACATTTTCTTGGTCCTTATTATCTATTACCAATGATCTTGGTCACAATACTTTTGCTAATTGACTAAAAATAAAAAATGCTAATGGTGTATGCTGTGACAAATTCCAAAGGACAATAAGGGGTTGATATTTTTAAACTTTACTGGAACTAAAGAAAGTATAAGTTATGTAGCTTTGAATGGAATGTAAAAAATAGTTCCCAAAGTCTTCAAACAAATATTTGAACATGTATTATCTACTGCAGTAAAATGGGTCATGTATACCCTTTATCTGTGAATCGAGGTAATAAAAAAGTTCTTAAAACAACATCAGGAATTTTAACCATTGCTAAGTTTCATATCATAAATGCTGGAGACAGGTATTATCATGTTTTTAATTTTTTTTGTGTGTGAAGGTAAGATATCTGTAGCACTCATACCTGATTTAATTGAGCTATAGGGATTAGTGAGAAATAAATCTCTGTGGAACATTTAGTGGAACATTTAGTCTACCTGTGACTCTCAATGATTTTTGGGCTGCTTTACAGGGTCCATTTTTGACCGAGATAATTTTAATTTGTTGTTATTATTATTGCATATATCTGGTTAAGTATGCGTTTTCTATGGTCAAACAATATGCGTGGGTATTAAATACACAGATAAGCGATTTACCACTCCATTAAAAGTGTTTATTTTTTTACCATACGCACAGGGGTATTTAACGCCATTTTAAGCTTACTGTGTAACTAGTGTAAATTTCCCCCACATGTAAATAACCACTTTTACAGTATGGGAGGAATAATGACAGACCAGACCTGGATTCGAATCCGGGCCCCCTAAATCTCTAGTCAAATGCTCTACCCACTGAACTATCAGGCGCCAGTATTTCAACTGGTCTGTCACGTTTGTATATATTTTTCTTTTTCAGCACATTGTTATCAATAACCTAGCATGAGCTTGTTTACATAACAATCATGCAATTGTTAGCTCTGCTTTTGCTTGTAACTAGACAATCTGTCCGTTTACAAATTAAACCTTGGTCAGGTGAAAGGTCAAGCTCATTTTAGGTGGTATGGAACACCTCCATATTGTGACGTACTTCCTATTGAAATAAACAATAAAATAAAGTATAATAATATATGTTTTCTTTGTCAAAATTTTTACTTAACATAGTAGCCCAATGGGTTATAGTGTTAACTACAAATCCTTAATTAAGTCATGAGTTCGAATCCTGCTTAATTGGGCTTTTACATATTTTGGTCATATATTGTAAAATTTTAAAATTCTAAACCAGTGAAAGCATTTCAATTTTAATGTACTTTTATTCACATTAATATTGACAGGTGTCCCATACCACCTTAAAGGTCAATAAATGGAATTAATCATTGCTGGGTACATAGTGTTTCATGAGAACATCTCGTTTCTTTTGGAGAATGTTTAAAGCTTTAAGTACATACAAAATTATAGTTTTTCTAAATTTACAAATGCTGTAATATACAAATCTGAATAGCTGAATTTAAGCGTAAGCATGAATAGTGCTAAATTCAATGGGAGTCTCTTTACCATAGCATTAGATATAATGTTTGTTCTCTAATTTGGACAAATACCATGACTAATCTGTAATATAAAATACTTTAATATAGTTACTTGAAGTTTTTTGAAAGATTTCTGCCATCTTTTGTGTGTGAGTCTACACTTACTACAACAGTTCTAAAACAACATACGCAGAAGAAAAGACACCAAAAGACAAAACGTAACAATTCATACTTTATTAATGAACATGCAGCACCTAAAACAGTTTATAAAGGAGTTCAAAAGCCCCAGACCCACAAGAGATTGGTTTGCCAGCCACGATCTGGGAGGAGGGGGACTGTAGATTGTCATAGGCCCCCTGTAAACTGGCTTTCACAAGGAAACTCATGGTCGTCTCAAAGCTCATTTGCTGTAAGCAAGATGCACATGTCTCTATTGCTCTTCTGTTGAAAGCTTTGTATGTCCCCTCAAATGTCATATAATCTGCCAGCAGAGAAAGATGTCTGTAGTCAACTTCGATACCATAAGCTGCAAACACATTCTTGATTTCCTGTAAAAAAAAAAAACCCAAAATCTGGCTTAAGACATCTTTCAGTTTATGTACATGTATTTGCTTGTTAATAAATTGTGTGAACTTTGGTTTCACATCTGCTCTCATTAAAAGCTTACCTTTATAATAACTTTATTTGCTGCTTCAATTCCGTACATATTTGCAATAGCATGAATGTCATTGGAATACAAGCGATTTAAATCCAGAATGTCAGCATACATAAAGATTTCCTGCAAAAAATAAATCACTTTCTCAAAGTACTGGTAATCTATTTCAATGTATGATAACAAATATCTCAGGTATGATTTAGATCCGACTGTGTCAATATTTTTTTTTTTATCTTTCATACAAGTGTTTATCTGTGATAAAAACTGTTGCTTGATGTGACATGTAAGGGAACTGGAGATATCTAGATCCCTCCTTAAAATTATTGTATCTAAAAGAGAAGGGAACAAGTCTCACAGTAACGACAGGATTCGTACCAAAATATTGATTCCCTCTGTACAGATGTGGAGTTCTGGGCCTTGTTGACCTTTCACCTCTTTGAGAAGGCACCTGTTTATTCCAGGAACACAGTGGACTACTGTTTCTTTCGCGTGTTCCTCAATTAGAGAGGTAAGGTCTATCTTACTGTTCAGCAAACCAAACTGTTCAAATACAAGATACCCAGTCAGGTGTGCTTCTATTTTTAAATGACAATGCAGGAATAATTGATTAATAATTGATTGATAAATTCCAGGAATATATGGACCCTCTTACTTGTAGTGTGAATTCACACCAAAGCTCTCTCTTTATGTCATATTTATAATCAGCAATGTTGGAACTGGACAGCACAACAAACTAAATAAAAAGAGAAATTGTTTTAGACTCAATGTTGATGCTTTAAAAAACAGTTTCATACAGCACAACAAACTTAAGAACATAATAAAAAGAAAAATTGTTTTCAGACTCAATGTTCATGCTTTAAAAACAATTTCTTCAGTAATCTTTGAATAATAAACAATCTAGTAGTTGTAATAGTTTGGGGTCCATGGGTCACATTACAAATCTGTCAATATTGCAACTTAAAGCATCTGCCAGCTCTCTTATTTTTTTTAAAGAAAAAAATCAATAAAAATCAATAATTTACTAAAGAAATAAAGAGTTGAAATGAAAAACATCAATGCTTTTATTGATTAGAAAAAAAGATGCAAATGAAGCCTTAATTTCAAAATTAATTGAGGAAGGATATGTATGTTTTAGTATAACATGAATGCACCAGATGAGACTCGAGTTGATAACACTAAAAAGTTCAAAGATGTGAAAATAAACTGGGTCCAAATGACACCAAATGTAAATATATGTAACATATTACTCATGACTGCAGTCTGATAATGTTTGTGGAGTAAATAGTGGGTAATAAATGTTGTGGTCCTGGATATAATTGTTAATGTCCATTTCATGAAGAGAAATAAAGATCGATGAAACAATTTTTACTGGTAAAGTCTGTCCCAAGATATTAATGCTGCACATTTGGACGATATTTAATTTAAATACACATACCCGTGAAAGAAATGCAATTGAAATCGATGAAAAGGAAAATTTCCAAGATAACTTCATTCACACATTATTAGTTTTCCCTTGTAAAAATTCACAGGAACGAAAAAACAGACTTCCTACAGAGATTTATAATGGAGAATGTTGATATCTTTCTGCCATTCTGAAGTACTCGGGACACCTCGCGCAATCCCTCCAGACTTTTTATTTTTAGCCGTGTATTGATACCCGACAAGCTAGAGGGGGCGTTTCAAAGGGGAAATCTTGGGATTTTTTCATTTTATTGAATGAACATCGTCTGAACCAAGAGGTATTTATAAATATCGAACAATTTAAGAAAATATGCGGCAAAAATATCTTGGGACAGACTATAGATGTAAATTGTTAATTGTGGACATTTCATTCATGGATCTGGAAAGGGGGTCTGGAACCCCCCCCCCCCATAACCATTAAAATTTTCAAAGCTTTAAAAAAACACCTGGTAAACTTGTACATTAAGTTTGGAGAAAGAAGTCCTGGATTGACACCTTTTTTTTGCTTGAAATTCATGTTAAATAGTACAATTACAACTAAAAACATCTCATCAGAAATCCATGGTTGGTCCCAGTTCTTTTGAAAAGACTGACTGAATTAACAACCATGCTAGAAATAATCAAGTAAAGCAAACTTGCATACTGATAGAAACTTTGT
The DNA here is from genome assembly GCA_020458035.1 of Magallana ariakensis. Classification (NCBI taxonomy): domain Eukaryota; kingdom Metazoa; phylum Mollusca; class Bivalvia; order Ostreida; family Ostreidae; genus Magallana; species Magallana ariakensis. Next base: position 35,559,807 of record CM035817.1, read on the forward strand.
CTACTATCATCGGTATGAAAAGAAGGATGGGAGGTGTTCTGCTTCTAATATTAAGCTTGAGTTAAGATTACTCATGTTAAACAACAGATAAGGTACAAGTGTACTGTTTGAGTTTATTGTACAGAATTACAAGTACACATGACTGTGTTGACACAGTTAGGATTAGATAAGAGTCTCTTTAGACGTCGAGTACCTGTATCCGGTGCTCGGCAGTCTCCCTGTCCACTGATGATGTCAGTCTGTCATCTTCATTCGAATCATCATCCTCCTCATCCTCTTCGGCATTGGCATCATCCATCTCTACATTTTCTTCCTCTGAAAGTATAAATAATTTCCACTGATAAATTGCTGTGATTTAATTCAGAATCTATCGGAGGTACTAATGAAAAGGACTATTTCCCAAGTAGTTACAGTGTTGTTATTTGCCTACATCCTACCTACTACTTGTACCTGCATTAGATACCTGCAACAGAAAGTAGCCTGTATGTTCATTTAAGACTGAAATCCTCTTTGCAAGAGTTTTACCCCCTGACTGAGAGTCCAGAATGATCCTATGGTGTATGCCAACAACCATTTTCTCCCACAACTCTGATTAAGTCCCCCTAAATTTCTTTACACTAACTTATAGTATGTGGCAATAATCTCTCTCTTCCACAGCTCTGTTGCTGTGGTTTTATCCCAGCACTCTGAAAATACCCACCCTCGAGGACCTCTTTCTCCTCCTCCTTCTCCTCGTACTCCTGCTCCTCCTGTTTCTTTTGTCTGTCCTTGACATCTGAGGCTGTGTTGTCATTCTCCTCCACGTCTGATAAATCCTCATCCGCATCATCGTCGTCATCTGCCGCAGGTCTCATGTGGGTGACCAGGACAGGCCTTATATGACCACTATTGACCATTCTACAGAATAAAGTTTAATATGACAATCAATACATGCCATATAAGCAATCAACTACCAGAATAACAATACATATCAAATTGAAAAATGTGTTGTTTATTTTTAATATTCTAATTACTTTGCTAACTGGAAGTCACTTATTTTCTTTTTGATTTTTGTCAGCAAATTTTTAATGTAAGTCTTCTCCATGAAATTCAGGATAGATGATGGTGTGACATCCAGTCTGTCTGTGTAAAACTTGGGCTTCAGGAAGTGAAATCGTAGCTTGAAGTTTCGCGATCGTTGACTGAAATGTAAAAAAAAAATATAAAACAATTTGTAGGTCAAGTATGTTCAAGTTTGGTAGCATTATTTAGATTAAGAATCATGTTTATGGGTCACTAGAAATTAATAATTGAAGATACATGTACATGCATATTAAAATACCTGGTATGTATTTAATCTAAACAAGTTTTGAAACTTCAGTAGAGCCATTAAATAGTTTATATTGTTGACAAAGGGGTGCATATAATCGATTTAAAATGAATATTTAATACATATCTTATAAATCATGAGGCTACGGTAAATTTGTGTTTGCTTTCTAACCCAGGCATGTCAAAATGTTTTACAGTGTGCATTAGACTCTTACCTTTTACTGACATTACTGACAGAGAGGAACTCGTTCACTGTCACTTTTTCTAATACCTACAGAGAACAAAAACCCATATAAATTTAACATTATTTTTAATGCTTGCCACTATTGAATTAAGACTGCAAGTAATACCAATTATATCCTATATTCCTTATTTCAATCAAAGCCAAAGTTTTGCAATAAAAAAACCCAAGTACCCTTAGTATGCAGTAAAAAACGGTTTCTAACCTCTGACAAGATCACTTTGTTAAACTTCATCTGTAGTTTCTTGGCTCTATCTTGACAATGGGCCAAGATTGGAACTTCCATTGAAGGGGTCTTTATTCTATCTGATGCCACCATTAAGATTTCCACAAGACGAGGAATACCCAGAGTAACATTCATTTCTCCTCGACCCGCAAAATGAAAGGTGTTCAAGGTCATCTGTGTAGATGGTTCTCCAATGGACTGAAACACAAGTTGATGCTGGTATATATTACACTTGAATATTATCTTCTCCCCAAGAGAATCAATTCATTGAATGTGGTGTTTTACTTTATGCATATTATTTAAAGTATATCATGGTATGAAGGAGAATGATTCCTTAAAAATTTTCAGAGACAAATAAAAAGAATAATGACTTAATGAATAAACAAATGAAAAGTGCTGAAAAAATTGTCAGTACAACGATACAAGTATGATTTGTGTTAGGCACTTTATGATAATCCTACACGGCCAGTTTAACATTACCTGAGCACAAAGAAGTCCCACTGCCTCCCCAGGCTGACAATAGGAACTCTCCGCTTTATCACACAGCAGCTTCAGAAAGCCTTTCTCTGATATTGATGTGGGAAGCTGAAAGTATTGCCTACATCTGTCAAAGTCTATAAGATGATATATGTACTAGGTATGGCACTATGTATGGATTGTATGTTTCCGTTTATACTGAATAGAAGATAAATCATTTTGTAGTAAACTGTCAACTTAGATACCTTGGCAAGTTCATTTTTACTGAAGTCCTGGATTTTCTGTAGGAAGCTTTCTGGGAGTACTCCTTTATACTGGAAAGGTCGGAAAACCCCAGTGACTGGGTCAGGGGCATTGATGTCATGCTTAATGTATCTATACAAAAATCAAAATTCAAAAAATATAATTAAAACACAAAAGTCTACACAGTTGTGCACTTAGGTCTCCTCTGAAAATAATATTGTAATTAAATGACCTGAATATTGATAGCTTAAGTTTGCACATTGACTCCCCTCTTCAAACAATTATACCACACTAAGAGCGAAAGACTTCCCTGTATGTACAGTGATCCATCTACAGACTTCTGTTTTCTTTGATCCCATACCTTTCTTTCTGGGCCTCCTCTAGCTCCTGCCAGCTCCTGATGGTCTCTGTGGCCCCCTTACTCCTCCCAGTCTTCTCCAACGTCCTGTTATCTAGGTCATGTTCCTCGGCAAACTCTTTGGAAAATTCCAGGAATGCAGAGCACCTCTTGCTTCTCCTTTTGTTAGATTTATTCCACTTCTTTATCTGGATTGATTAAAGGAATAATTTGAAACTAAATAAGTAAATGTAATAAGTAATGACTTCATCACAAAAACCATGGACAGCCTAATAAAACCCTTGTCCCCATCGCCACACTTAGACTTCCACATTAAGATTAGGTTCCTAGCCAATTACTTATGACCATTGTACATCTACAAACCCACTGCATCTATTACCAAAATTACTCTTTGCAATAGCATATATGTTAAAGTTTTTTGCCATGATTTTTCCACAGTACAAGGCTTAGTTACATAAGTTTACTGACATGTAATATACAAGATTTGCTGTGATCCAAGATTCTTGTGAATAAAGGAGAAGCTAAATACTGTACAAACAACATTTTATTTTACCCTATGCTGATATCTTTAGTCGTATACGTGCATGTATCTTATTACTGTTATACCAGTACTAATCTACTAATTAATCTAAGATAAAATGAAGTTTGATTTGTCTCATAATGTTGTTTTGAAATATAAAAGACTCAGTTAAACCTAAAATTTTATATTTTAAAACACTATTTCTTAACATCAGAGATATCCTGCAAGGTCCACTGAACACTTACTTACAATGTATCTCTAAAGAATTTCATGATCAACATACAATTAATCCATGGTGCAAGTGCAATAAGGTAAAAATGTCAATAATGCAATTGCATTTTTTCATGCATACTTATAGTAAAACATAACTTACTACAGTGTGTTTGAATGTACATATACTTTTGGGGAAAAAATTGAATCTAAGTCGAAAGAGGGCATTCATTACATTTTTTAAATAAATGCAACTGCTGTTTCTAGAGCAAAGGTACACAGGTTATGCAACATCAACCACCTCCATATGTGGAGACATGTATGTTCAATAAGATTCTTGGTCTGTCTTATCCAAGATATAATTCAAACCACCAAAATTATTTCACGTGATATACAAAAAACCAACAAAACAATCCTCATCATAAATCAAACTGTCACTCTTGTGTGTACATCTCTATTACAAGACTATTCAAAGGTTTATGACCGAGAAATACAAGGTTGAATAACTGCATGTATTTGCTCAATCGTTTTTTATTTCATCTTTGGCTCCTTAAAATTTCAACGTAGCTGGGAGTGAAATCAAACAACGCAGGTAACAAGATGCAGTAAAATAATAGATTGCCAAACTAGGGTATTCATGTACTGAAGAAAAATGTCAACACTCCACAAGTCGCTCCTTGATAAAATCAACAACCATTCCATCATGGATCTTTAAATGTTTTAAATCAGAAAGACTATTTCTATCACAGATGATATTTCACCAACACAGTAAGTAAATATTAAGTTTCAAGAATGTTTTTTTTTTGTGAGAAAGGGTGGGGACAACGGATGGATGGAGATATATACATGTATACTGCTCTTTTTCTTTTGGTAATATGTATTGCATTTTAAAACATTTAATTAAGGGATGTACATGTATTTAATTTCTACCTATGTTATACGATATAGCATAACTTGGGGCAGTTTACGATAAACAAGAGGCCCATGGGCCACATCGCTCACCTGAGCAACAATAAACATAATAAAATCAGCTTTATGGAGTCATATACAAAATATCTGAACAATGTCGTATAATAGATTCTGTATTAAAAAAAAAATTCCCCTGCATATTCTTATGTTTATCATTGAGCCCCTTTGTAACAGGGTGGTTTTACAGTCATATCACATATTGAGCATTGCAGTTCTCAAGAAGATGATCAGACTTAAACAACTATTTATATATGGATTATAAACCTACATCAAATTTTGAACCCCTTGTGAGGTCCAAGAATTGTCCAGGGGCCAGAGTCTAAACAATTTTAAAGAATTAACAATATGTCAAAATGTTTGCATATAAGTAAAACCATATATAATAACATTTGAGTTTTTGTGAATAATTTAAATGTTTTCCTTTGTAAAATTGGAATCCCCCCCCCCCCCCCATGTGGCCCAACCCTACTCCTGAAGAATATGGTTTTGACAAATTTTAATCTATACTATCTGAACTGACTGAAGCTTTTCTAGACAATTTGTGTTTAGAAGATGATTTTTAAAGATTTTCCCCTATATATTCCTATGTAAAAATTTGTCACCCCCCCTAAATTGTGGCCCCACCCTACCCCCTGGGATCATGATTTGAACAAACGTTAATCTTCTCTACCTGAGGATGCTTCCACACAAGTTGCAGCTCTTCTGCATGATCGGTTTTTGAGAAGAAGATTTTTAAAGATTTTTCTCTATATATTCAAATGTGAAAATTCAACCCCCCCCTCTAACTGAAGCCCCACCCTACCCATAAGGATCATAATTTTATCAAACTTGAATATACCCTAACCGAGGATGCTTTCACACAAGTTACAGCTTTTCTGGCCGATCGGTTTCTGAGAAGAAGATTTTTAAAGATTTTTCTCTTTATATTCCTATGTAAAAATTCGACCCCCCATTGTGGCCCCATCCTACCCCTGGGGATCATGATTTGAACAAACTTGAATCTACACTACCTGAGGATGCTTCCACGCAAGTAATAACATTTCTGGCCAATCAGTTTCTGAGAAGAAGAGTTTTAAAGATTTTTCCTTATATATTCCTATATAAAAACTCACCCCCCCCCACCCCATTGTGGCCCCACCCTACCCCCAGGGATCATGATTTGAACAAACTTGAATCTACACTACCTGAGGATGCTTTCACACAAGTTACAGCTTTTCTGGCTGATCAGTTTCAGAGAAGAATATTTTAAAAAATTTACTCTATATGTTCGTATGTAAAAATTTGACCCTCCATTTTGGCCCCACCCTACCCCTGGGGATCATGATTTGAACAAACTTGAATCTACACTACCTGAGGATGCTTCCACACAAGTTACAGCTTTTCTGCACGATCGGTTTCTGAGAAGAAGTCTTTAAAGATTTACTCTATATATTCCTATGTAAAAATTTGACCCTCATTGTGGCCCCACCCTACCCCTGGGGATCATGATTTGAACAAACTTGAATCTACACTACCTGAGGATGCTTCCACACAAGTTACAGCTTTTCTGCACGATCCGTTTCTGAGAAGAAGATTTTTAAAGATTTACTCTATATATTCCTATGTAAAAATGTGACCCTCCATTTTGGCCCCACCCTACCCCTGGGGATCATGATTTGAACAAACTTGAATCTACACTACCTGAGGATGCTTCCACACAAGTTACAGCTTTTCTGCACGATCGGTTTCTGAGAAGAAGATTTTTAAAGATTTACTCTATATATTCCTATGTAAAAATTTGACCCCCATTGTGGCCCCACCCTACCCATGGGGATCATGATTTACACAAACTTGAATCTACACTACCTGAGGATGCTTCCACACAAGTTACAGCTTTTCTGCACGATCGGTTTCTGAGAAGAAGATTTTTAAAGATTTACTCTATATATTCCTATGTAAAAATGTGACCCCCATTGTGGCCCCACCCTACCACTGGGGATCATGATTTGAACAAACTTGAATCTACACTACCTGAGGATGCTTCCACACAAGTTTCAGCTTTTCTGCACGATCGGTTTCAGAGAAGAAGATTTTTAAAGATTTACTCTATATATTCCTATGTAAAAATTCGACCCCCCATTGTGGCCCCACCCTACCCCCGGGGAACATGATTTGAACAAACTTGAATCTACACTACCTGAGGATGCTTTCACACAAGTTTCAGCTTTTCTGGCCAAATGGTTTTTGAGAAGAAGATTTTTGAAAAATTCCAACAAATTTTCAATGATTTTTTATTATCTCCCCTTGAAAGAGGGCGTGGCCCTTCAGTTTAACAAACTTATATCCCCTTTACCTAAGGATGCTTTGTGCCAAGTTTGGTTGAAATTGGCCCAGTGGTTCTTGAGAAGAAGTCGAAAATGTAAAAAGTTTACGGACGGACAGACAGACAGACGGACAGACGGACAGACAGACTGACGCAGGACAAAAAGTGATCAGAAAAGCTCACTTGAGCTTTCAGCTCAGGTGAGCTAAAAAGCGTAAACTGTCCCAAGTTATATTATACTCGTATAACATAGGAAGAAATTAAATTCATTCCTTATACTTTAATTTTCTACTACAGTACTAAAATCAGAAAATAAGGCCCATTATTTAGTATAATGGTGTTAATTCGTACAAAATCTAAATGCAATGTCAAGCAGATTAATACGTTTGCTCGCGCATTGTATTGTGACATAGGCAAGTTATGTTATACGATATATATAAATTTGTTTATCCAATCAAATGAGGCGTTACAACCCGGATTAAATTATTCGGAAATAAACATTTTGTTCCAATGAAAAGAAAGAATTTTTTCCTGTGACCTTGAAAATATCATTCATAGTGCTTCTTCTCAAAACAAATATATTGCTTTTTTAAACCAATAAAATACTGCTATTTGTAAACATAAAAAGTTTTTCAGTCTACTTCCGTGCTTAAATTAAAAATATTGGCAAATCTAAATCACTAATTCTCATTCAATTTCCATCATTTAGATCATTGCAGAAAAAAATTTACATAACCAGTAAACACATATTATGGTACATACAAATATATAAGATGTATTTTCCTGCAGTGTTTGCTACTTTCATGCCTGCATGAAACACCAAAGAAAGCATAAATTGTTTACAACTGAGTTCATATCTTAAATCAGCCAAATATATCAAGCATGTGCTGGCTCACAAAAATCAAATAGAGCAATGAAAATTGTAAAATTATTGGATGCACATGTCATTTTATCTGAGTACAGGAACAGAAAAATTTAAAGTATGTGTAATCTATATTCTACTTTCTTGAGTACTCTGACAGTGTTTTCCAAAATCAATATCTTATATGGTAAAAGATAAAAGGAAATACTGTAGAAGCAGAAATATTTGTTGAGGATTTAATTTCGTTATTTTCGTTGGCAGTATATAAATCCACAATGAATTTTTATAATGAGTTGATACAGGATACATTTTAAAGCATAAAAAAATAAGAATCCAGCCAAGTAAAAATCACAAAATCATTTTTTTGAATGTTATTGTACAGAATATCTAAACCAATATTGACTCCAACAAAAATTTGATTGCATGGAATCCACTGCAGTTTAGTGTTATTGAATTGCATTCATTAAGTGTAGGTAGAAGTCTAATCTCTCAGCCCTATGTAAAGTCAGCAATATATCTACCTTCTTCATCCTCTTGGCGACTTTCTTGTCCAAGGCATTACCCTTATTGCCTGTCTCACTGTTGTCAGTCAGGAAGGGAAACTGCTTTGGTGATAGGAAGCCAGTCTTGGAAATATCTAATCCATCCTCACCATAGTAAAACTGAAAAAAAAAAAAAAAAAAGAGCACTGTCAATTACTAAATCCTCATTGTTATCTTTCTAGTGTGTTTTTCTAGATATTCTTTCTTTCTGTTATTACCTGAAAATTTTTATCATACATATGTATGTTATTGCTTTTTTGTGAATGACTGATTAAAAAAATAATCACTGGTCTGCATTGATAACCATCTGCAAGAGGTTGATTGTTAACTTCACAAACTTGGTTTACAATAGCCTCTCTCTCTCTCTCTCTCTCTGAGCCTATCTCTAGCTCACCTGTACAATACTGCCATCGCTGTCCCGAACAGTCATGTCATAGTTCACAATGATGCCCTCCAGATGCTTGATCAGACAGCGCTGGAGATAACCACTTCTACTGGTCTTTACAGCTGTGTCGATCAGACCCTGTAAAGAATCCCTCAGTCATTAATTCTAAGAAAGATATCATGGAAAAATATATCAGAAGTCCATATTTAATTGCATGGTTTCATCAATACTAATTGAACATAAATTTTGTAGATTTCATTTTTGAGTCAATCCACTCCAATTTTAATGTTTAGTGAAACACGATGTGTGACAACATATTAAAATGGCAAGACCTTTGTCGAAAGTTAATTTTATTGAAAAGTGTATACAAATATTAATGAAACCACTGTAATTATATGTTAAGAGATAATGAGTTATGAAGAATCACCTCTCTCCCTGCCATACAATGGAAGAAATATTCCTGGGGTCGAATTCCAGTCAAAAACCTGCCAGCTACAAAACCCCCTGCCCGTGGGGAGGAATCATAAGCTAGGAAGGAGGGTAAAGTCTTCCCACTCAGCATGAGAGGGGGGCGTCGTCCCTCCAACTCAATCTGGCCCAGCAAGCCAGAAATCTGCATACAATTCACCTGTCAATACAAAAATAAATTTTTAAACATTTTTAAACATATTATAATAATTTTATACATTTATCTATTTTGTATACTTTCAGATATCTTTTTTTTTTATTTTGGTTAAAACTCAAAATAGACTGCAACACAAAATAAAATAAAGCCATGATTCTGATTTTTGTTTCAGTAATCAACATATTACATGAGCCTACAAAACATAAATTCTATGATTTTAAAAATTTGATTTGAAATACAGTACATGTACTTCTTGAATGCGTTTTTGTGGAGCATGGGCGTTCCTTTGTATTGTGGTTCAAGTTTACAAAAACTCTAGATAAGCCACAGTCTCATGTATAATATAAAGAGGGAGCTGTTTATAACCTTTTCTTCAGGAGAAAACATTGTTTACATCAATCTTGGACTAATTAAAGCATTTGTTTGGCTTTAACTGTTATTTTAGTCTGTATTGGGTGTGTCAGATTCATGTCATTTATTGCAACAGACAGACACTTAAAATATGAATACCTAGCCTACAAATAAGCTTGTTTTAAATTATGACAAGAAAAGAAATCAATGTTTCTGCACTAGACATTAAAAATATGATGAAGAGGGAATGTTTAACGGAGCAAGACTAGATATGACATGACAAACACTTTATTCCCATACCACATACATGTACATGACATAACATGGGCATAACAAAATATCTAGGGCATTTCAAAAATATTTTTTACAACCCCACCTGCAAAATTGCTTGTGAAACATGATTTAGCTAATTAAAAGTTTGTCATATTTGATTACAGCAGGCATTTACACCCAATTCATTGCAACAAGATCCTGTCACTCTGTGCAAAATGAAGGTTTACAAAGACAAACAGATAAACAAATACATTAACTTATTATTTGGTATTGTTTTTTAAACTAATACCCATTTTTAGCCGGGCTCTGCTGAAAGCAGAGTCCTGGCTGTAGGCAGGCAAATCGCCAAAGTTACTATAAATAGCACAGCTTCAAAAGTAAACAAAAAACAGAACAGCGTCAAAGTAAAAGCTTCTGCTATACCAAATAGTTACAGAAAGCCATGTTTTGTGAAATGTATTGTTTTTTGGTGGGTTTTTTTTTTGCAAATAAATCTAGCAAAGAGTGGTTGTTTTCTTATTAATTACGTGTTTTAAAAACAAGACTAATAGTATGCATTTTTGACACATACAATGCGCATGAATTTCCATGAACTACTTTTCAAAACAGTAATCTTCGGCTGCACATCGAAGATATAGGGGATTTAGTTTATAACGCTTGTTGCACCGTTGATTTTATTTTACTAGACAGACATATTTTGCTAATAGCCGCTTTCAAAATTTAGTCACTATCTTACGCTTGCCGACATTAAAAGCATATGAGAGAGAGAGAGAGAGAGAGAGAGAGAGAGAGAGAGAGAGAGAGAGAGAGATAGATTGTCAGTCTTTACTGCACAATGTGCATTATACACATCAAAAGAGTCCGGCTTTCAGTACTTTGATGTAATTTTGGCAAAGTTTTTAAAATAAATTCTTCTCTGCAATAAATTAAAGAAAAAAATATAAATAAGTGATCAAAAATTGTTCATAGAAAATGCATCTCTTGTATATGTCCTTTTTCTGCTACAATGTATGTACGGTAATTAGATACAAATATCATACACTGATACAATGTATGTATGGTAATTAGATACAAATATCATACACTGATACAATGTATGTATGGTAATTAGATACAAATATCATACACTGATACAATGTATGTACGGTAATTAGATACAAATATCATACACTGATACAATGTATGTATGGTAATTAGATACAAATATCATACACTGATACAATGTATGTATGGTAATTAGATACAAATATACACTGATACAATGTATGTATGGTAATTAGATACAAATATCATACACTGATACAATGTATGTACGGTAATTAGATACAAATATCATACACTGATACAATGTATGTATGGTAATTAGATACAAATATCATACACTGATACAATGTATGTACGGTAATTAGATACAAATATCATACACTGATACACACTTTTTGTTTTCAATAGTTGAACCATGGCGTATTTTTAAATCGACACACACTATTTACACACACTCATCGTCTTCATTTGAACTATAATCAAGGTGACAGGTATTTATTTCAAGTTCCAATACAAATTGAGCTCTGCCTTTTTTCTTTTAAATGCACAAGCACGCACAAAAAAGAACAAGCTGAAGGAAGAGATCTATAGGTGAACTCTTCTCAGTGCCCTGTAAACATTCAGGATAATTGTCATATAAATGTACTGGGACTTCTGTTCAGGCAAAACCTTTCATGTTGAATCTTGGTCATGCCATTTGAGATGAGAAGGTGAAACTTATTTCAAGGTCAGTTGTGCGTAGTTTAAATTACAAAAAATTTTAATACATATAAACACTATAACAAAGGAATCTTTTTTCTTCATGATTGACAAGCGATTTACAACTGCGTCTTAATTCTTCTGAAATCACCAGTGAAGGGCCAATATTCTTTCATGAATAAATTATGTAGCCTTAAACTGTTTTGAGTACAGTAGCGTACAGTTTTAATGTTGACTTAAATACATTATGTAGAAAATCCTAGAAACTGTCATACTATCACATGCATGAATCTGTACAGACATAAGTTTCAAGGTATCCACCCTTTAAAGAATGTGGGGATTAAAACTGCAGCATTGATTCAAGTTTTTTTTATTATCCCCTTTTCATGTACTTTAAAATATGGGTTTTTTTTTCTTTTGCAGGTAAAACCACAACAAAACGATGGCCAGTTCTAACCCTATGGGCCAACAGGCCGCTGTGTGTGATCTCTGTAAACACAAGGAAGTCAAGCTCCTGTGCATCAGCTGTCAGTACAAGCTCTGCAAAGAGTGTGTGGGCAACCACATGACTGAGGAACTCCCCCAAGTTCACAAGGTAGTCAAGTACGAGGACCGCCACACCCACTTCTCCCATCAGTTCTGCATGACCCACTCGGACCGCCAGTGTGACACCCTCTGTACCGACTGTGATATTCCCATCTGCCCTGATTGCCTTACTGGTCATCACAAAGACCATTCCAATGAGAAACTGCCTAAGGAGTTCCTGACCAAAAGAAAGGAGATCCTGGAAGATAATGAAGCTATGGAGGAGTCACTCATTCCGAAATATACCCAAGAGGATGTGGTCACCAGATCCAAGATCGCTAATTTGTCATTCAGCTATAAAAGCATGGAAAAAGAAATGGAATCCTACAAGAGAAAGTGGGAGGAAGAGGTCAAGAAAATCTTTGCCCAGTTTGCATCAGAACTGCATGCCTTACAAGAAGAAGACCTGACACCTTTCAAATGCCATGAAGACAAAATCAAAACTGGGATTAAAGAAATGCATCAAACCCTGGGAAAAAACAGAAAACTTCTGAAGGCAGCAAAGGTTTCTGAAATCCTCAGCTACACCTCTGAACGTGATCAATTTCAGAGCCTGCCTATGTTAGAACTGGAACCAAACCCCCCTGCACGGATTCTAAATTCAGAGAAAGGAAAAACAAGCCGAATCCAGTTGGAAGATCTCATTTCATTTCTTCTTCCACCAACCCGTCTTCCATTTACCAGCCTTATTCCAAATGTTCAGAAACAACTGCTAGACAAAGTATCTGTACTCGCAACTGTGAAAACCCCTTTCCATGCAATCAGGGACCTGGCCTGCGCTGGAATGAATAAAGTTTGGGTTAATGCTATAGGGGACTACGAGGATGCAGCACTGTCTTGTTTCGACATCTGTGGAGACAAGCTGGACTCTGTGACAGTTGGTTCCTTCTGCAATGGCCTCACTATGGATCCCGATGGTAATCTACTTTACTCCGAGTTCAACAATGTGATGACTTACAAAAACGGTGAAACTAACGAGAAGATTGAAATACCTGATGGATGGGAAGCGATGGGCATTTCTTGCTCTAAATCAGGGAATGTATTAATCTGCTTGATGAATGTGAAAAATGAGCACAAAGTTCATCAGTACAAAGATAAAGTCTCCATCAGGGAGTTCCAGTGTGATGAGAATGGAGAGAAACTCTACAAAAATGGAGAATACATGCTCTACCCCAAGGAGAACATAAATGGTGATGTCTGCGTTGTGAACCACAATAGCAACTCCATCATAACAGTCAGCAGCGAAGGCAAACTGAGGTTCAGATATGATGGAAAAGACGCACACCTATCCAAGGACCTGAATACCAATGCCTTTGTGACAGATTCCATGGGCCGTATCATTATAGCAGATGAGGCTAATGATTGTCTTCACGTCATTGACCAGGATGGAAAATTCCTCCGATGTTTGGAAATTCCCGGGCTGACCAAGCCGACTGGAATAAGCCTGGACAGCAGAGGAAGGCTATGGGTAGGATCCAAGGACAATGGGGCTATCAAGGTCGTTCAGTATGCAAAGTATGCAGAGTAACGTAAAATCAAGCACGAGTGAGCCCTTTATGTTCAGAAGCCAGAGAATTTCAGTGACAGTTTTACATTCAAGAGTTATTCAGTATTACTTTGTAACCATCTGTAATGTTAAACAGAACAAAAAAAGTGCTACCTTGAAAGATATTATTTTTTACTAGACACAATTGCAATGGCAGCTGTTTGAAAGGAGAACAAACAATTTACACTTGTCATAAAAAATTAAGGTTACTTTAAATGGCATTTTGCATGAGCATAACAAATACATATGTATATTCTAAAAAAAACATCATTATAAAAGCCCTATTTATTGATCAGTGTCCACTAGAATACCGTATATCCAGGGTTTTTTGTGTGTCACAAAATTTGCAAAAATGGGGAAAAATGTGTAGTATTTTTAATTTGCATCAGTCATTTTTTGTGATTTTTATAATTTTCCTATAAAAATAATACAGAATATAATTTCTGCATATTCAGTATTTTGCGATTTAAAAGAGATCGCGAAAAAAGCGAAAATCAGATCATCACAAAAATTACTGGATATACAGTATTAAACTTAGAGCACATATGAATTGTCCTGTAAAAATTATACATGTTTTCTTGTTTTATTTTCTTTCTAATTTTTTTTTTCATTCATGTTCATGTATTCATAAATTCAGACAGAATTGCAATAGTTAAGTAATAAAAATCTACATACGAAGTATATTCCTAAAAAATCTTGTGAATGGGGAAGTTTTAGTTATATGCATAATTCAAATGATATTGATTCTACAGAAACAATATATGGAATGTTTACTGGTAATCATCTGCTGTACATACCTGCATGTTATTAAATATTTATAAGACAATATATTTTGATACATGTATATCTTAAATTATTAAAACAATTAATATAAATCTTTGCCTTGACTTTTTTTTTAAAGCAATGGAAACACAACCAATCAAGTTAGGACGAGAATCATTAAAATCTGATTTATTCAGCCATGATTGTTACCAAACTTAGGTGTGAGAAAAGTGTGTCATTTTTGGTGGCTGAGCAATCAATATTGAAAATGGAGAAACTCCTTTCTAACACTTTCATTCTTCAAAATAATATAAATGTTGAAATAATTGCTTTAACAATCTCCAATCCTCAGAAATGTTTGATAACTCTAAATTATCCCGATTTCTTTTATTCTTACCATAAATCTGACTTTTATACAGACAATTTTAATTTGTATTCTAGTGATAGTATTACCTAAGTCACATATCTACATGCTTGGCGTAGTGGATCCACGGAGAACCACTATTCAAATAGATGTACATGTTGGTAAAGAGTTCGAGCCACCGTTGCACCTGTACTTTTTTTTCAAACTCAACTTGTTATTTTATTTCATTACATCCATTTGCAATAACTTTGTAAAATGCATGGATACCAAATTTCATTTTATTTAATTTCATTTATAACGTTTGAAAGAAAAATAACATTTTTATGATGAAAAAAAACAAACTTTGAGGCTGAGGATCGGAGAACCTTAAATTTGAATGGGGGGGGGGGGGGTGCAAATTTTATGAGAACCTCACTTTTGCAAATTCAAAACAACATATATGATTTCCAAATTTTTAATAAAATTTGTATTCCCTAAAAAATCAAAAAACATTTTGGTCCTGATATTTCAAAATCGATCCACATGACATTTTCACATTTCTAGAACACGTATAAAGATGAGAAAACTTTATGACTTACAGATGACCCCTTAGCGCCAGACTGCACCATCAACTGGAGGTTGTTGGCTGGGAAAAGCTTCTCTAAACCCTTTGGCATGCAGGCACTGTAAAATAAAACAAATACATGTACATTATAACATGTACCAACAAAATCTATTGACTGAGCTTATTACACAAAATATTTAAAGTAAATATTATCGACATTCTTTATTCTATGTACATGTACATATTCTCCGAGGGCAAGAAATCATTACATCTGTGCTCTGAAAACTCTAGATCAATTTCCTATTGTTATATGGTTAAACATATGCATTGTGAGAGGTCGTACCCGACTATGGTGTTCTGCGTATCATCAGTCTTTCCCTTCATACACAGGTCCAGTTCCCTCAATCGGCGGTCGTTCCGGTCAAACTGGGCATCCATCATGGCCTCCCGGAGTTCCTGCGCCTCCTGCCCCTCCTCAAGACCCAGCGCCTGGATCACCACCTCATCACCACACTTCCCTGACTTGTGGATGGCCTTCTTCCTCCTCTGGTCAGCCTGTTGATGAACACATAAATTAAATTCTTAATATTTTCCAGTAGGTAAATTAAAACATGAAATGAAAAGTAGGAATATCCTTTCAAAATAAAATGCTTCTTATGCACATTAATCTAACTGCCTTTATATTTTCAAATGAAGTATAAAGTTGCTTGAGGAAATGGAACATCTTGACAATCAAATTGTTTGTTCTTGATGGTAATTTGCTATAGGCCTTCGGTGTTAAGCATTCAAAGATGGTTCAATAACAAGCAGGGCTTACTTTTGGGGTGACCAAGATATCCTCCACTCCCAGGGAGAAACTTCTGTGTTGCTGCAGGAAGTTCATGAAGAGTCTGCCCAAACAGGACAAGAGAGTTCCTGCCACTTCTCCACCATAAAGCTGAAATATTTCATAATCTCTCTTTTAAGCTTGTCTTTGTATATTCTTCATCAGTAATGAAATATAAAATTATCTATATTATGGCAATAGATTAAAGAGTTTTTAGTGTACAAGTAAAACGAAAACATTCTGACACAAGCCCATATTCAAACCCAGAAACCAGAGTCATACAAAACTCATTCATCTTTCTTCCTGTCATGCAAATTCAGATTTATACATCAGTAAAAATGAAAGTTTGGGCTTTTGGAATATCTGCACTTTTGTTAAAGATTAACTTTATTGCAACTTCATATTGCTTCACGTGACTTTCTACAACTAATAACAAATTTCTAATAAACTACTATACAATCAAGATGTGTTTTGCTACCTATGCAGTATATTCCACAACAAAGACCAAAATATGAGCACAGTATTATAGACCCTCTGGCAATGCATGTTTGATTTGCAGGTCAAAAAATAAACAATTCAATAACCAAAGTAAAATGAGAACACTATTCACCTCATAACAGCAGTGGACCAGTCCGTACGGTGTGTTGCCATAGTGACCCTTGTCCAGGACCCCGCAGAGCAGCTCTGACCCCCGGATCACCACATGACTCTCCCCCATGTTGTCCAGACTCGCAAATCTCACCTGCTGATGGATCCAACTCTACAATCAAATAAAACAAAGTACTGTAGAACAAGATGATGAGTGTGGAATATTGAAATTCAACAAGACAAGGCAATGTGATCACTGTTCTATTTTGGGGAAGACTATATAAATTCAAATATTTTTGTTAACAAATAAAATATCCTACTAAATTTTTGGCTCAATTTCACATTAACAATACGGTATATCACCTTTTCTGGAATTTTGGATTTTCCTGTAAGATTGATCATTTTTCCATCTTTTGGAATAATGTTGTGAAGCAAGGTTGATAAAACCTACAATATATAAATGGACCACATAAATTGAAAAATATGTACATTATTTTATGATATCAAAAAACATTCAAAAATAAAAAAAAATAATCATCAGATATTAGAATGTACAATGCCTGACCTGCTTCCCTGACCAGAGAGGGTAGGGTTTGATCAGGGCCGGAGGCAGCAACTTGATTGGTCCGCGCTTGTCCACCAATGCCATGTATACCAGTTGACAATAGTCATTTCTGTTTAATATTTTTTTCCTCAATCAACTTTATGCAGTATTTCCAAACTATTGTCGATATTGTCAATCATTTTTCATTTGAGTAATTTTGTGAGACTCATGGCTTGCTCAAAAATATATTTTTTTTTTACTACATGTATTACCTCGCAAAACAATGAAAACAAAGTGATCCTTAGAAAATGTTTTGTCTGTCCAAATGACAACGTGTTTAATGAAGTTAAAAAAACAAGTTTGATTTTTAAAATTAAAATATAGCTAACCAATTTTTATGAAACCTTACCTTGTGAAGAATCTGCCTCGTATGGTTAATGACACCCCTGAGACCATGTGATCCTGAATCAAACCTGCCAAAGGTGTACCATCCTTGGGCACAAGATACTGGTAGTCTGTACAAGCTATAAACAGAGAAGGCATTTCTAATTAAAAATCTGCTTGATGGTGGATGAACACATCTATAATTGAAAATGCATGTTAACCACATTCATGTATCAAAAGAAAAACAGTGAAGAAAAGTTCAAGAAAAACTCTTTGCTTTATATCTGAAAATTAATGTGAAAGATTAATCCCTTTGTTCTATGAATGGATGTTACATCTTTTTATTACTGTGATAATGTAAATCACAGGTCAAGTTTAAACTCTTTGTATATTTACCAAATCCTATTACACTTAAGCAATTTTCATTAAATAGCCTTCAAATTTTGTTCCTTGATTTCTTTTGGTAACCCAGTAAAAAACAAACAGGACAAATATTTACTAACTGTCCCCAATATATCGATAAATATTGAAACTGTCATTTATTTTACATACCAATAGTATATGCCTCTGCTCTTCCAAGTTGTGTTTGAGGGAAGTGAGCATTCATTTCATCTCCATCAAAGTCTGCATTGTATGCCTTACAATTCGCATAGTGTAAGCGCAGAGTCTTCTCCCCTGGCAGAACTCTCGCCTTAAAAAGAACAAATCAAATCATGTTCATAATACATGTATTGGGTGGGGGTATTACTATTTCAAATTCATTGAAAACTGTATTGCATGATTTTGTGTACAAAGAATATACAGTACATGCACACCTACTCAGGACAAAGCAATACCATATAAAGATAAACTTATTTCAATTAATATCTTACTTTGTGGGCCTGGATACTAGGTCTATGCAGTGTTGGCTGTCGATTTATAAGTAAAACATCTCCATTCTTTAGATGACGATGAACCTTAAAGGATAAACAAACTTAAACATGTAAGTTACGATGAGAAACCAATTACATATACCTAGAATAATCATATCATGGTGCAAAACTTTCAGAATTTAGAAGTTTATGAATGTGTCTCACCACTTTACAGGTATTTTGTTGATGAGGATCTGGTGAAGGAGTCAACAGTTGCTTAGCAATAGCCTCTCTTTGAACTTTTTCTTTTTTATTCAAAATCACTTTGCTACCATCAGGCATGTCTATTAATGAGGCCCTATTTCACAAAAATAAATATTATTATACATGAATAGTTAAAAAAATTAATAAAAACTCCAACAGCATACCAGTACCAGTAAAAATAACTACCACATTTTTATACCATAAAAAATAGAATGTAAAACTTCAAGAGCTAAGCATGAATAAATTCCAAAAGTTAAAAACTATTTTAAATTATAAATTTATGAATTTATAATGTAGTTAAGTACCCTGGATAGATGTCTGGACCATTAATAACTGCCTGTCTTAACTCATGGACATTCCATGGAGTTACCGGCTGTGGAAAGGTCAGTTTCTTGGCAAACACTTCAGGAATCCCTATCTCACATGTACTGATACAGGGATCAGGTGAAATCACAGAACGTGCTGCGAAATTCACTCTCTTTCCCATCATATTTTTCCTGAAAAGCCCCTCTTTCTTCTCCAAAATCTACAACATGATGAGGGCAAGAGAGTTGGAGGCAAAATAAAACAAACACAAATTATTAAAATTTTTTGAAACACATGTGGCAAATTAAAAAATCAATTAAGATTCAGTAGAATTAGGAAAAGGTAGGCAGCATAGTTAGCTAGCAGATTTAAAATGACCATCAAGGCCAAAGTGATGGACATAATAAAGATCATATTTTTTATTTAATTTAAAATCAGGTTTTACAATAAATTAAATAAAAAATATTATCATATGTCCATCACTTTGGCCTTGATAGTAATTTTAAATCTGCTAGCTAACGACCGGGACTGCGTTTTACAAAAGAAATTACGACTCAGGACAAAATTCATAAATGCTAATGACTCATTAACTCCAAAAAAAAATTGAACTTATTTCAATAGAATAATTTTGTGGCTGCTGAAATAGTTTGGAAGAAATTAGATTTTTAATAGACATTAATGATCATTCCAAGGAACTATGAATGGAAGATTTACGAATTTGTCTATAAGTTCTTAGAAAAACACAACCCAGTACCACAAAACCACAATATTTGATCTGATCTACACAAACCAACCTGTTTAACACCTGTAATTTTGTCAACGGCGAGCTTGTCTGAGTCTCCGTCTACAATACAATTCATCACAACCTGTAGTTTGACCAAAGCATTCTGCAGCTTCTCGTTCAGAGTTTTCCCAGGTATTTCTGTTATAGCAGTCTGTAACAGGAAAATAGGTCAAATAAGAATTCTTAATTACTAGTGCATTCATGCACTATTTTTTCTTTTTTCTTTATCTAATCAGCTAACATACAATTGATATTAATCTATATCTCTGAATTCATGGCAATATGAAATATCTGTATTAACACTGCAATATTTCTTTTATTAACAATTTACTTTCATATAAAATACTTAAAGTATAAATGAAACATCAAAGCAGTGTTATAAATATTACTTAATTGTTACACTGAATTGATCAGAATTTTTATCTTAAATGAACCAAATAGTTTCCCAGCCTATCAAAATATTCTAAATTGTACTTGATATAATCAAGTACATGTACTTTAAACATGTTCTTTCTTAATTACCGGTTCAATTTCAGTTATCTCCTTTCCATTTTCCTGTGTTGATTTTAGACTCAGAATTTTACGAATTAAAGCTGCCCCTTTCAACACGTTGCAAAGAGTCTGTGTTTGGGGGTTTTCAAATTTCTTATCTCTCAGGGATGATACCTTGAAAATACAAAATTATAATGATTAAAGATGAAAAACAAGGAAAATTTTTAAATTATTTTAAAAAAATTTTGTGGAATCATTAAAATTTGTGGGGGCCAATTTTCGTGGATTGCTTAAATTTTACAGATTCTTGGGGATGTAATTTCATGTATTATCTTATATCTACAAAAGGAAATATGACTTTATAACCCTTATTTATAAGTTCATGGAAGATGTTTATTTGTGGATGAGAGGTAACCACGAATTCCACAAAAATTAAGCCACCACGAAATCTAATGATTCCACAGTACCAGGTATATACTGGCAAATGATTTTAATCAACTATGAAACAGCAAAGTACATTTACAATTGGATAAAACGACCATGAAAAAGGGAGAAAAACATTGTTTAGAATACTTACTGGTCTAAATCTAGAGGGTGGCACAGGCACAACGTCGATAAAGAAAGCGTCTGTGGGATAATCTGCGCTGCTCTCGGAGAGGAAGTGGAACAGACACCTGAGGACCTGCTGATCTTTCTGCCACACCTGTCTCAGGTGATCCCGCACATCTGCAGAAGTCAGGTAAATCTGTGTACCTGACTCAAAGTCATCCTCCTCCTCTCCCTCACCATCATCATCTTCATTATCATCATCTGCATCATTGTCTTTTTTTTCTTTCACTTGTTTAGGTTTAGTGGACTTTCTGGATAGCAATTGATAACAATTAATTAAAAAACTACATTTGTTCTGTCATATTACAATGATTAAGGAAAATTTCTATCCATTGTTGTACTTCAATGAATTTCATTTTCAAAAAATAAAACTCTCACTTTGTTCTTGAGGAAGTGACTGTGGATAACATTATCTTGGCATTCTGGACTTTCCTCAAAGGCATTCGTTTAGTCCGACAATGAACACACTTTCCCTTCACTGTAAAATGTTCGTGAATAAATGCCCTCCTTGTGTTGTTTTTGCAAGCTTCAATATTCTTGATGTGAAAATCTTCCTTTATGGTATCTGTTCATAAAATTAAAAACATCATTCAATTAGAAAAATACATGTATCATCCAGAAATTAGAAAACAAAAACAACAACAAACACAAGACTTACTGTTGATTTTAGATAGAACTATTTCATTGAGCTGCTCTAGTATTTTTTCTTCTGCGTCATTGCCATATTCTGATGTGAAATGTGTAGCAAATTCATCAACATCTGCCACAGATGAAATAAGTCCATGTTCTAAAAGTCTAAACTTCTGCACGAGCACTGCTGATTTTAGGGAATGAATGGCTAATCGGTGACAATCAAAACAGGTTCCTTTCAAGAGCTAGAGAAGTTAAATATTCATAATGCATAAAAAGTCAGTTAGGTTAAACTCACTATGCTGTGTGAATTAGTAGCGATATTAGAACAGCTAATAGGAGAATAAATCAAGGGATAACAAAACTAAAACTCTAACATCACATGACAAATGTGCACAAAAGCAAAAGTTTTATTTCTTCATTTTTATGAAATCTACAATAATAATGACAATATCATATATGGTACATATTTATAAATTAATGTTTTTAAAACTGATCTCATGCATTATACAAAGAAATATTTACCTGATATAAAACACTAAAGAAGAAAGGATTGTAGGTAGGTAATGGTAAGGTGATATGACCCAGGTGTCCAGGGCAGGCTCCCTGTCCCATGCCACAGGTCTGGCATTTATCATCTTTTTCAGTTGGACCTTAACAAATTGAGAATGATCTAAATCTCTTGTCATATTGTTAATGAACTAAACTACCATAGTATAGCTCAATCTTAGTCTCTAGCTATAAGAAAAAAATTCTTTAAAATTACAAACTTCACTACAAATCTAATATTAGAAATTATTATTTGAAATATGAACAATAACTTTGTATGATCTGTTAAAAAAATAAAACCTTACCTAGTTTAGGATCATACAAGCCACCTAGTGTTGGGTGTAACAGACCATCAAAAGTCTGAGGGTTGGTAATTTCTTTTACACTGAGCTCCAAAATTTCACTGGAGTTGTAGGAATTAAAACCAACTCCTCTCAAAACATGTCTTGGTACACCACTCTCCATGTTAATTACATCTAAAAGTAAAATTACTTTTAGTATTTTATCATATCATATACTTATAGAAAATATATCCTTTTCAATATATATCCCTGTGCAAACACTCTTAAGGTAACATCCTTATCTAATCATAGTTGTCTTCACTTCTCTTTCCTAAATTAAAAACTGGAACACTTTCTTCAAGATGTCATGACTGTGATAACTGATTGCGACTGTCTTACAGTTCAGACAGGGACGTATAGATACGTCCCTCGTTTCAAAACATTACATTACCCATTCAGAAAGTCCCTCATGACAACATTTTTAAAACTGACTGCATTACGAAGTGATTTGGTTTTAAACAATATCAATGTTACGCATGTATGTATGTATGATGTATATCTGTAAAATACAGTTTTGACTGTTCAATGCGGCTTTCAACACTATTGACTAGGCCTACCAGGTAAGCAACAGAATGTCAGGTTTTCATTTAACTCCAGCATGCTAACCATTATGCCGAATTTTGTGATTTTATTAAAAGTAACTTACTTTAGTCAGCATATATCTTGAAAGTGTTTGTAACTTTTCCCCACATGTTTCAATCTTTTCAGTGTAAAAGAACTTCTTTTCTTTAATATTTACCAACGTGTTCAAAAAAGCGCACAGACGACTATTCTAATAAATTAACTTGTACATAGGTCAAGTATAAAAAAAAAAAATATGCCGTCGGACAAAAAAGCTAACCTGAACATTTAACGTAATAGCTAAAAATAAATGTTATAAAAGCGTTTCAACATCAGTGTATTTACTACTCAAACTCAGAAATTTACATTAAATTTTTTTCCATGTTTAGTAAATTTTGACATTTTTTCAAAGCAACTCAAATATCATAAATAAGAAAAATAGCCCTATGGCCTAGCCCTTTATAGAGATAGAGCAAATCAGAAACCAGTGCATGCAGTACATGTAGGTATAAATGTACATCATCATATGTTGACCAGGCTTCAAATATGGGTCAATACCATGTGCGGATCTAAAAAAAAAATTCCAGGGGAGGGGGGATCTGGGGATGTTTGTGTTTGTGGGGGTGGGGGGCTGAGACGGTTTATTCCCACGTAGCTAAAATTCTGAAATTCTTATTCCCACCTAGCAAAAATTGTGATTTTCACACCTGAGTGAGCATTGAGTATAGTCTGTTTTAGGTGTAAACTACCTGTATAAAAATCACCTGTGATATATCGTAAGATATTCTTGACAATATGGATTTACAGTGTTATAAAAATTTTAATTTAAGTACTATCAATTATTGAATGGTTTCATATTTATAGATTAAGTAAATAAAATAAAGTTTAAAAAAAAATAAATAAATAAAATAAAATAAATTTAATAGGTCTAGCAAGCAATTGCTTAAATAAACAACACACTGCAGTACATGTATATGATATTCAAAATAAGTTATAAATGGCAAACAAAGTTTGTTGTTGATTATGATTTTATTCATAATAAACTTTAAAGGGGCATGGTAACGATTTTGGTCAAAATTTTACTTTTCCGTTTTTAATGTTTACAATTTTCTTATACCGATAGTCAACCAAAATTTGAGCATCAGTCGTCGAGTTATAAGTGAGATTAATATAATAACAGAGCTCATAGTTTCTTGTTATGTCAATAAAGTTTACATTTTGAACTTTCCAGGTTTAGACCCAAGTTCAATGCGACAAATGCTAAAACCTGTTCGTTTATGTTCAAAGCTAATCGGCAAATAGAAAAATAATGCAGCCTGAAAAAATAAATTGTTTTAAATGAAGCAAAAGTTTACAAAATTTGAGGTGTACTCTTTCTATAACAGTGATATTTGAAAAACCACTGAAACCACTTGAAAAACTAATTGAACAGACTATAATTCACCTGTAATTAATTTCCTTTGATCTTTGACACCCTTACCTGTGCACCATTCCCACTTAGCTAAAATCAGTCATCCATAGAAAATTCAGAATTTTAGCTAAGTGGGAAGACACCGCTGAGACCTATATGCATTTTCAGTATATTAGTAAATTTACTATGTGAATTTAATAAATTTTAATTCTACAAGAGTGTGTGTTCCAAAACACTCCCCTCCCCTCCAACCGCCCCTGAATACCAAAATAGACAGCAACCTTTTCAAACAGTTTAATCAATAAATGGTCAATTTTCAAACAATGCTGTAAGCAATATCTGCAGTGATAGATTAATTTTAACAAAGAATTAAAATTCACATGCAAGAGAGTTCAGTTACTTTATTTTTTAGAAGTGGATAGTTCTATTAAGGACCATCATCCATCCTATCCTTCCACATTCTTATGTCCTCTGACAAATGGTCTCTGTTCAACAACACCCTGAATTTTAGTTTTGATCGACCCATGCTCCCTGATATAAATAATGCACATGGAAACAAAGCCTTCATATCACAAACATTTGTTTGCATCTATGAAAATTATGAGAACCAATGTTGACAATGATGAATTTATTGTTGCACACTACAAAAATTATTAAAACAAATAAAATTATAGTAATTATATGTACATCAATAATTTGCAAAAGAAATTATCTTCTTAACAAAGCCCTTTGTCAGATCTGGGTGATCTGAAATCCATGTGCAATATACCGGGACATCCATTAATATGTTTCACTTCCTTACAAATACATTTTTAAATTATGCAAATTAACTTCTTGGCACTTTGCTATAACTGTTTTTACAGTACAACTCTGACAGAGCCCAAATGATCTTCCAGTCTTTTCTGGCCTTCATTTTTTTTAGATTCAAAACTACAGATATACCTTAACTTTTGATAAACATATACATTAGAGATAAGAGATTTCTCTCCAGTCCATGCCTAACAGTAAACAATACAGTTTTCAACTGAACTGTAATACTGAAGAATAAAATTAAACAAGTTCTTCAAACAGTGCCAACAAATACATTATACAATGAATAAGATAATATATTTTATCACAACATTCACATGCTAGCAGTCTTACACAGAAGAAATTAGTCACACAAATACATACTCTCATACCATTCTATTTTACAAATACCTCACACGCAAGTGAATTTCTGATCGATGCAAAGCAATCAGAAAAGAAATATGTTGTTAATTCATAAATGTTACATTTTGATATATAATTCATTTTTATATCTCACAATCATATTTTCATTCATTAATTGCCTACATCTTTACCTCCAATGATGTTCCTCTAGTTTTAGCAATAGAATTGAAAATTGTCTGCATCACAAACATGTACATGTAAATCTAAAGGGTTTTTTATTTACTTTTAGACATTGTACCACAGTAAGGTCTACAAACTGCACAACAAAATAAATAGAATCAAATGTTTGATCATGTGTTCATAGTCTAAACTACAATACATGTATGTTTATGCAAATGTCCCTGAACATACACTGTACATATTAATACCATGAAGATTCTGAGATTGCACTGATGGTTTTTAGATCAAGTGAATCAAAGATTTCTTGTTACTTATCAAAAATTATAAATGAAAAAATACATGTACATTTCCTTGAAATAAACTACTACCCAGTAGTATTCCATTTAGTTTCAAAGTACAATAAAAATAGATTTGTTATTTATTAATCAAATAATTGCTAAAAAAATTAAAAGCAATAAAAAAACCCTGCATTGCTGGAAATACTTATTAAAAATGGTTGATTTCTTTTGATAAAAAAGAATGAGGTTTTTGTCCATTCTTTACTGTCCAGAAATGGGGCAAACATGGTGGCTAACCATTAGAGACCCCCTGTCCTACACATTATCCAGCATGAAAGCAAGGAATGTTAATTCAACATACATATACTAATATATCAATATCATCATTTCCATAAATTTGTAGATAGAGTCTGTCCACTATTTGCTGGAGCTCCCCAATTCATGGCCCCCTGGTTCCCCATTGGAGCCCCCATCATTCCCATATTTCCGCTTCCCACTCGCATCTGTGCCATCTGTTGCTGCATCTACAAAGACATTACAATGTACCAAACTGAGGAAATACAATAACTATGCATATTTCTAAATTTCTTTCTTCTTGTTTTTGATGACTAATCTCCATTTCATGAACTAACCTGTTGGTATTGCATCTGCTGCATCTGTTGCTGGTTCCCATACCCTGCCTGGCTAACTGGTGGCATGCCCATCATATTATACATACCCTGCTGCTGAAAAAAAAACCAACAATGGTTAGCTTAAATATAAGATGTCGCTTTCTTGAATTGAATTGCTCGTATTTATTCAGAAGTATCCATAATTGTCATATTATATTTTGTTGTTAATAAAAATAGATAATTATTTCTTTATTAAAACAAAAGAGATTACAGTAAACCTCGTTTAGTACGAACACGGATATAGCGAATTCTCAGATATAGCGAAGTTTTTTTGAGTCCCGGTAAAATTCTTAACAAATCTTTGCAAAATTTTACGGTTATAACGAATTCAGATATAACGAATTTACGGATATAGCGAACTGATTTTGAGTCCCGCAGAGGTGAATAATAACGAAATTTAACAGCTTTATAACGAATTTCTTTACAGTTTAAAAAAGTTTTCACTATCATTTAACAAAATAGTTTGAATGAATTTATTTTGATATAATTTTTTCAATTCACAATCCGATTATTAAAGGATTTTTATTTAAGCCTCAATAAGCAAAAATTACTGTCTGGTGAAAGAAAACATGTATACCCATTATAGTGAATTCGCAATAGATATTATTACGAATTTGTTATACGGATATAACGAATTACGGATATAAAGAAGTAGTTCCATTGGTCCCTAGGACTTCGCTATAACCGAGTTTTACTGTAGTATTAATTAATAACATCCATTTGTTTCATGTGTTTAGTTTACAACAAAATATTCACCCGCTGTGTCATATTCATGTTGAGCTCAGTATGAAATAAAACATCCTCTTCTCATTGCATACTCATCATGAGTTCATTATAAAATTAAATAACCACATGTTTTGTTTTGGTTTTTTGAATATTCCCCTTAAGTTTAGTACATGTTTATAAAAATAAAATATTTTTACGCTTTCATAAATTCGTCATTAGTGGGCTATGAAATAAAATATCCACATATTTTTCTCATATTCTAATTCACCATGAGTTCAGTATACAATAAATCATATACCTGTTGTGGCATATTAATCATGCCCATCTGTTGTTGATATTGCATGTTGTTCATCCCCATCATGTTATTTGGTGCCATCATGCTGTTGGGAGGCATCATGCTGTTTGGAGGCATGCCATACATTCCAGTATTCTGCTGCGGCATGTACACACCACCTGTAGTGAAACAAAAACATTCCACAAATGATTTACAATAATGCAGTAAGACTGGAGATTTTTACAGAACATATAGAGTTATAGCATTATCATCTTCCTCTTGAAAATCAGTGAAAACATTTTACAGTCCATCAAATACATGTACTAGCATATTATATTAAATCATGTAAAAACATACACTGTATATCAGTTACCATAGTTTGAATCAAGTTTGAGTAATAAGGAAAAAGTGAAGCAAAATAAATAGGTAGCTAAATCAGAAACAAAATGTGGACATATCAGTGAAAATTTTGCTTTTGATTTTAAGACCTTTAAACAGAAATTATACAATAGCTTTGTCTTTCATTCACTTACCACCTGTGGAAAAACTAAACAAATTCTAACTAAAATTCTTTTTTAAAAATGTCTAACTTGTTAAATGAAATGCTCGTATGGCAATGAAATGAAAAAAAAATAATTATGCAGCGATTTTCATGCATTTCATCATATAACCATCAAGTTTTAAAGAAAAAGACCCCCATAAAAAGAAGACCAAGTACATGTATGTTACATGTATGTATGCATGTATAACGATGAATGAACACAAGCAAATTACAATCTACTACAGTAGATGAGACACCGAGAAGCCAGAAGCATGCTAGTGGTTGGTACCTGTTTCATACTGATACGCATCAAAGGGCGGGGCATAGCTACCTGTAAGTGGCAAACCATGGTTAGATTGTTCACAAAGGAAGGGCTTTTTAAAGATGCAGTGGCAAACACAACAGATACAGAGTGTAGTTGCCATACATTTATGGAGAAGTTGCCATACATTTATGGAGAAGTTGCCATACATTTATGGAGAGTTGATTGGCACAAAATGAATTTTTTAAAGTTACTTTCATGCAAAAATGACATGTCTGTTTATATACAGTACATGTATTATACTCCAGCCTCTCTCTTGGAACAAAAAGAAATTTTGATTTGAAATAAAAATTCTTTTTTTTAAACCTGCATGTAAACAGGTACTTCAATAAAATGTACTAAATCCTAAAAACAAATTTCAAAATATTAATTAGTTTATGTAGACATACAGCATCCTTAAACCAATGCCTGAAATCAACTACCACTTCTCAAACATCAGAACATCTTGTTCATGGTCATGTCAATATAGTCTTTCAAATAGCCA
The DNA here is from genome assembly GCA_020458035.1 of Magallana ariakensis. Classification (NCBI taxonomy): domain Eukaryota; kingdom Metazoa; phylum Mollusca; class Bivalvia; order Ostreida; family Ostreidae; genus Magallana; species Magallana ariakensis. Next base: position 35,589,011 of record CM035817.1, read on the forward strand.
ACAAAAGAGATTTCAGCTGAAATCTTGATTGTTTGTTTAGTATCTATACCCAGTTAACATTAATCTACCTGGTAGGCAATTTTCAAAGCTGCTACCCTAAAACTGGACATATTTTGATGTTTAAGAAATGAGAGTAGATATCAAATGAGGACTGGACACACATACTGTATACAGGGAAATATTCACCACCGTTTGATTTTTGCCCCTTTCGCCCTCGTTGTCAGCGGGCAAATTTAAGACTGGGTGAATCCCAAAGTCTCGAATTATTTCTCTTTAAACAAAACTGTGTCTGGGCGAATTCAAAACGGGGCGAAACTGGTTGCAAGTGTAGAAGGGCGAAAATTACACAGTCGAAAATAACCATGTATACAGTGTATCATTAAACCATATCAAATGATGGAAGTTAGAAGGCATTGGACATTCATAATGAAAGGTTTTAGTGCTTTGATTGCATAATCTCTTGGATTATACTGAGCTAAATGATACTTAAACATCACACTCACCTCTCACTGCAACACATTCAGTATACATGTATTAGAAATGTTAAAATAAAGTATGCAGCTACATGTACTGGTATATGAAGTTGGTATCAGTAAAAGCAAGTCAAACAAATCAGCTATGTACTGGATTAATCAATATCTATTTGTAATTAAATGATACCATTTAGTGAATCTCTAGAAGAGGCTATACCCGGTACATTATAAATGCTAATGTTATAGTACCTGGGACTCCAAACTGTTGCTGTGGCTGCTGATTGGATGAGCTTCCAAAGAGAGCCATTATCGAGTCTTTTGTAGTTTTGTCCTGAGGCTTGTCTGATTCTTGGAACAAGTTAACATCGGATTCTCCATTCTAAATGACATTTTGAAAAAATACCATTTATGTATCAAACTGAAGAAATTAACCCTAATATATAAATACACGTAAGGTATAGAGAGTATATTTGACCAATAGCCTCCATCCTTCACCTGTTGTGTTGATTGTAGAGGTTGACTAGAATTAGCTGAGCTGGTCTGTTGGGAGACAGGTGCTCCCATGAAATCTCCCAATTCTCCCAACAAATCATTAGAACTACTTGACTTCTGCTGGTTACTGCTAACAGCTGGTGTATCTGAATAAAGAAAACAAGAATTAGGACATCAGATTTTACTGATCATAAACAGGCTAATACGCTAGGGTATGTATTAAACTGAGGAAACATTATTAAAAAACAGTTTTAACAATCTAAGGGTTTTTCATGAAGAATTTCCATCAGTAGGGAGTTTTATTAATGCATGTATAGACTTTTTCATGAGATATTTCTGTCTGTTAGGGTTGTAATTTAAAGGAAGACTTTTTTTCATGAGAAATTTCTTTCAGTTTCAGTTGGAGTTGTAATATATTGAAGACACTATTTTAAGAATATTGGGCATATATTGATGTAAAAAGACATCACAAACCTAGTCCCAGAAGGTCATTAGCACTGCTGGATGCTGGCTGACTAGGAGCAGGAGTCGGTTCTTTTTTAGGTGAAGCAGACGCTGAATTACTCTCAACAGGTTTAGTTTTTGGAACCTTGATTTAAGAATTAAAGGTATTACATTGAAGAAATACATGTGATATATGTGACAATGTATCATATACGGTATTTATTTGACATGAATAAAGAATAAAAACTTACAAAAACATAGGTAATCACAGATTACAAAGCTCACCGAGACGAGGCATCACCTTTATGAGGAATCACCTTTATGAGACCACCTTTATCATATTATTTGAAAATCATAGTTAATAATGATCTTGGATATACATGGATACAATATCATATGTTAAAAAATTGTATAATAATCATATGTTCATTTCATAGGGTATTATATGATACAATGTTTATCATTACAATAATATAAAATATGATATTGCATCCTATGATACCTACAATATATATCATATAATACAATAAAATACTGTAATAAATAATGAAGAAATATGATATTGTAACATATGATATGACATTGTATCTTGTTATACATTATTGTATTTGATCACATAATACAATATCATAATATATTATGATATTGATATTATATGATACAATATAATAATATATGATACAATATCATGTCACATAATACATCACAATATTGTAACACATGATATAACTGTATAATATTATAGTATGATATTGTATTGTATGATATTGTATCATATTTGATACATAATAGGATATTGTATCATATGATACAATAAAATTATATACAACATTGTTTCATATCAATTGATACAATATCATGTGATATAGTACTATATTGTATCATACAATATCACATTATACAATATCATATAATATATTTTCATGTGAAATAATAATATATTATATAAACCAATATCATATTATACAATATCATATGATACAATATATATTATACAATATCATATCATATGATACAATAATGTATGTTGCAATATCATATGAAATAATAGCATGTGATAAAATAGTATATTATACAATATCATATTATGCAATATTGTATCATAATAAACAATACTATACATAACAATATCATGATACAATATCATATCATAATGTACAAAAAAATTGATACAATATCATATCGTATCATATAACTTTTTACAATATATGATATAATATTGTATCATATAAAACAATAGTGTATCATATCATACAATACTATATCATAGGAATCATATTATATCATTTAACTACGAACACATCTATCAAGCAGGTTTGAGATAGAATTTTTTTAGCATCCTTGATAATGGAGATCTGCATCTGAAGCTACCTCTGCGGTTCATTAATATTATAGTTAAATCAACTATGCAAGGTATTATCTATAAAATATGTGACCTGTTCCAAAAAAACAAATCTCATCCAGCATCTGAAACCTACGGCTCAGATTCAGCATTCAAGCCTGCCAGGTGCATCAGTATCATCAGATGCATCATCCATGCAAGTTTGGTGAAGTTAGGACCAGTAATAACTAAGATATAATCATAAGAGAGCACCTGCTCCAAAAACACCAGCTCTTAAAACCTTAACCTCCCTCCAGCATCCAAAACCTATGGGTCAAATTCAGCATTCATGCCTGTCAGGTGCATCAGTATCATAAGACGCACCATCCATGCAAGTTTAGTAAAGTTAGGACCAGTAATAACTAAGATATATTTTTTAGCATCCTTGATAATGGAGATCAGGCTCTGCATCTGAAGCTACCTCTGCGATTCATTTATATTATAGTTCAATCAACTATGCAAGTTTGATATAGTACTAATATTTATTAAACATGTGACCTGTTCCAAAAAACTTAACCTAATCCAGCATCCGAATCTTTTGGCTCAGATTCAGCATTCGAGCCTGTCAGGTGCATCAGAATCATAAGACGTATTATCCATGCAAGTTTTATGAAGTTAGGACCAGTAATAACTAAGATATAATCATCAGAGGGCACCTGCTCCAAAAACTATAACAAGCTCTTAAAACCTGAACCTCCTTCAGCATCCGAAACCTATGGCTCAGATTCAGCTTTCATGCCTGTCAGGTGCATCAGTATTATAAGAAGCACCATCCATGTAAGTTTGGTGAAGTTAGGACCAGTAATAACTAAGATATAATATTCAAAGGGCACCTGCTCCAAAAACTTTAACCAGCTCTAAAAACCTTAACCTCATCCAGCATCCGAAACCTATGGCTCAGATTCAGCATTCCTGCCTGCCAGAGGCATCAGTATCATAAGACACACCATCTATGCAAGTTTGGTGAAGTTAGGACCAGTAATAACTAAGATATAATATTCAAAGGGCACCTGCTCCAAAAACTTTAACCAGCTCTAAAAACCTTAACCTCATCCAGCATCCGAAACCTATGGCTCAGATTCAGCATTCAAGCCTGCCAGGTGCATCAGTATCATAAGATGCACCATCTATGCAAGTTTAGTGAAGTTAGGACCAGTAATAACTAAGATATAATATTCAAAGGGCACCTGCTCCAAAAACTTTAACCAGCTCTAAAAACCTTAACCTCATCCAGCATCTGAAACCTATGGCTCAGATTCAGCATTAAAGCATGTCTGGTGCATCAGTATCATAAGATGCACCATCCATGCAAGTTTGGTGAAGTTAGGACCAGTAGTAACTTAGAAATTGCTATCAAAGGGCACCTGCACCAAAAACTTTAACCTGCTCCAAAAACCTTAACCTCCTCCAGCATCTGAAACTCATGGCCCTGATTCAGCATTCAAGTCTTTCAAGTCCATAAGTAAGTCAAGATGCATCATCCATGCAAGTTTGGTGAAGATAGGACAAGTAATAACTTAGATATAGGACCTGCAACAAAAACTTTAACCAGGTCCGGACGCCGACGCCGACGCCGAGGGTATAGCATAAGCTCCCCCCGACTTCGTCTCGGTGAGCTAATAAGAAATGAGTTTTTATTTAAAAGTTTATTTTTTTTGAGTTACCGGATTGAGCTGAACAGCTTGCTTTTGTCTTTTTTTCTTCTCTGCTTTTTCATCCTCTAAAAGCTGAAACACACAACATTTCAGTTATACCGGTATATCTCATATGGTTCTTTCTAAATAAGATAAAAGTTGAAAACCAAATAACAAAATTTTTACACAATGTAGCTGATTTAGAAAAATATATGTATTCTGAATAAAGTAGGGACAGTTGTGCTTTTAAAGAGAGAAGCTATCCTACAAAATTTTTATTTACAAACCTTGATTGGAATGTTACTCTGCATACCAATTTGGATACTTAAAGCGAGTAAGCAGAATTCTAAAGCTAAATATATGTAGGCATTTCTGTTGTATACAAACAGTATTCGTGGCAAAATAAAAGAACATATAAATGTTCTCTATTTCATGATACCCACCACCACCTTTTGTTAATTCCACTACCAAACTATGTTAATCCCACCAACCAAATTATCAAGCCTTGCAGGGATTTTTCAAGGTCTCATTTACCAGAAATGTGACAGTATTCCTCTTTCAAAAGAGTAAGTTTTCATTCTTTTAGAAGAAGAAATTTGTCTTCTATAAGTCTTCAAACTTTTTTACAGGATCAGACAGGATCAGTTGTCATTCTAAAGGTATTCTTTACTGGTTCTAATAGAGCATGTCACATGTCATGTATCATGGAAAGGGTGATATCAATCTTTTGATTTTATGCACAAAGTTGCTGTTCTTTTTAATGATTCGACCTTAAATTAACAAGACTTAGAAGGTCTTCGGACCTCTTTTTTGTAAAGATTGCTATTACAAACAAAAGTTCCTCCTTGATTTACAAAAAAGTGGAACTATTAACAACACTGCATGATCAATATTGATAATGAGAATGGACATCAAACATGTCAAATATGTTGATATTGTTTTGTTTTTTTAAAGGAACAGCCAATTATCACTTGAAGCTGCAATATCTTTTATCCATTAACACAGAATGAAAAGGGTGGTAAATGTTGTAGAAAAATCCCTGCCAGCTAATTGTGTGCTCTCTAAAGGTGAAACTTACCCCATCTGGTTTAAGCTACAGCAAAATCAAATTTACTCAGAAAAAAAATTCACACTCAACATACACACAACACTTTAAACAAAAAGGAAAGTTTTTACAACAAAAAACGTTTGTAATATGAATGTACCTAATAGAGGGCTTTTACAATTCTGACCTACCTCTTTTGGAATAGCAACTTTTGGTGGCACCCATTCCCGAGCAATGTACTTCTTGTGTTCGTATTTTGCTCTAATAAAGGCCTCCAAAGCACTTTTACTTCGATTAAGGAAAATAAATTTTTGCAGCATAATATTAAAGAAAGTGCCTTCAGTGTTTGACAGGAACATAAATTATGGATACAGAAAATTTAGAAAAGCTATCAAATTGGCCTATATCTAATTTAGACTTCAACCTACAGGTGTAGTACATATGTATATAAACAATTGGTGTCGAAATCATTTCTTCAAGTTCATGCATGCATACATCTAAATACTCAATATCTAAAATTTCATCATTTGGTGCTCTCTGATATTACTTTTCTTTTATGCGGACATGTACAAATATAACATTCACTTATGACGCATAACATTTTTATAGAGTAACATTTGTTGTGTAGTAAAGCATACGAATCTGTCTGTGGCCGACGGAATCCATCAGGAATATTTGCCTCGTACACAGCTCTCCCTCTGCTGTTCCCAATTTCCATCATCATCTGAAGGAGGAAACACAGTGTTAAGGTAGTTCTATACTTGGCACTAAATGGGCTCAATCATTAAAAGCTTAGCTTTAAATGATAGATATGCATTCTACCAATACATATACAAAAGAAAATATGTATGTTTACATGCTCATTTGTCTGTTATCACCTCTCAGACGGGTGTACCCCCTTGCGAAAATTATTGACAATGATTAAATTTGCCAGACAGTCTTTTTTCCTAAAATAATAACCAATTTTGGGGAAATAAGAATTGGACATACAAAATAGAGTATAAAAATTTATTTAAGCCATATCTCACCAATAATTTGTGCAAATCGTTGTAAGTAAGTACGCTTTATGGACCTGATGTATCAAAATAGAATACAAAAAATGCGATGCATGTATCGTGTTTGGTCATTTTTTACTATTTTATGGACTCAAATTCATGGTGCTTATTCTATAGAATGACATCTTAGAAAAAAGATTTGGTAAAATAAATCATAAGTTGACGGATTACTTTTCACGCTATAAGCTCATGCAAAACCAAGTATACCCTGACAAAAAAATCCGTAAAAATCACATTTTGCTACAGTTTTCTGCTTAGATCTGTCAACAATTTTAGATATCATTTAAACATTAATTAATTGATTTAATTCGAAATAGCTTCTGTCTCTAAATTTAAACTGGTTTTAGTAAAAGAAAAGAAAAATTCGGGGGGGGGCATCAAAACAAAGAAGATAAAAGCATAATTGAGATCCTGGTTAATCAGAAACTTCGTTTTTCATTTTTCTTATACAGAATCAAGTTTCTCAACATAAATCATTTCTATCTCTCATATAATACATATATTACCATTCTAATTGCTTATTATTGCCATTGTTTACAACAGCGATGTAGAGCAAAATCAATACCTGGTATCTAAAACGCTATGTAAAAGTCGAACCAATATTGTAAAATCCGTATTATGACGTAGTGCGATACTCGGACTACTTTAAACTCAGGTATGAAAAAAATGGTAAACTGTTATCAGTGATAAATCAGGGATAAACAATAATTTACAATGAATAGCAACTAGATGGTTGATGCTTTTTCTTTACTTACAGACACTTGCTCTGCTGTCCATGAGTCGAGATTGACAGATTTCACCTTTGAAAGATGTACACCCAAATTTCTATGGATCCCTGCACATCGTATACACAAGAAAATTCCTAGATTCCAAGAAGCCCATCTTGGACCTGAAGAAAAATTTATTACATATTAATATGATTGATCGATATGTGTAGAATGAAAATACTGCAACATTTACATGTCTGTGATTAGTATTATCTCTCCACTTCGGAATGATATAAATATTTTATACAAGATAGAGACTAAGTCAGTATACCAAATATTTTACCCAGAGGTGACAGGAAAGCCCTGGAGTATTTATGTGGCCTAACAAGAAAGTCAAACCTCTCCAAAGCTTCTCTGTCACCAAGGCACAAACATTCTGGTATTCACTCTTCATTATGTCAGTCCATGTTATATATGATTCAACTTAACATTTTTCTAGTCCTGTTAAATGAATAAGTTCTTGAATTAAAACGAGATAATTTGATGTTGTTCTGATATCCTGAATACATTGTCAACAAACAAGGCAATTAGGCAATAACCTCATTGCAGACCTAACACATATTCACTGAGAGTCAAACATTTTTTTTAGGCCACACCAATTTGATTTATTGGTCTTCGGATTCTAAGCAAAAAAATATTGGGGCGAGCGGGCGATTTACTAATTTTAAAATTAAAAAACTGAAATTTGAAAATTTTGGGGCGACATAAAAAAAAATAGAGGCGAGCGATTACATTTTATTTTAAAATGTCATTTTTCCTTTGCAATACATGTAAAAAGCAGTGAAAAATTGGTGACCGTATTCACATTATTGTATCAGACCCCTCCTGATCGCTAATTCTATCCACACATGCTGGTATTATTTACTTGTAAAACTTGCTTATAATCTACCGGCCGGAAATGTTTGGTATGATCAATGTTAAAAAGCGCAATCATGACTAATAACAAAAATAAAATAACCAAAAATGGAGCGGGACACGGAACTCAAATTTCCAGGTGCGGGATTTATTTTTTGGAAAGCCCTTAGTCACGTGCGCGCGGATCCGGCGACCAAGAAATCAAATTGGTGTGGCCTTAGTTCATAGTTATTGTTTATCATATACCAGCCTTATAAAGAGAAATGGGGTGTAACGCACTGCACCATGGACTGAACCCAGAATTATAATACACTGTCAGAAGACTTATACTTGTTGCGCTGGTTAGTAGCCACACAATAACTATTAGTAACTGTTAAACAACCCCCCCCCCTCCATATTTAATGTATCAGATTCATTCGCCAGAGTCCGTTCATCCAGTATCTGGTCACCATAAAAATAAATATAGTTCACCCACTAAACCTTGTTCGATCCACTATATCCCGTCTGCTCTATTGTTATGTATATAAAGTTAAATTATGTTAAAATATCTTTTGATTTTAAGTCATTTTTTTTTACCCTTTTCATTTTTACATTCTCTATATTCATGTCATGTTTAAAAATAAATCATATTTAATAAGAGACATTACATGCTTAATTGGGATCTCGTTCTAAAACTGAATCAAAACAAAGTTACAAAGGAATTACCGGTAAACAATCACCATGATAAACTGACTGCTAAAGTATGAAGTTATCAGTTTCCTTGTAACAAAACTTGCCACAAAAAAGTATATACTACACATAACCACCTCCTTCATGTTCTTAAGCAGTATTAATATACTTCATACAATGTTATGAATGAGTTCCTAAAGTACAACAAGAGGGGATATCGGTTATTCACTTTTTGACAAACAAAAGGGGAGTCAGCCGTGTAAATGAAAATAACCTTTGGCGTCACAGTCCACACAGTACTTGTTGTCGTCGTCTTTGAGGAGATTTGATAACACTGCCTGAAATTTCTCCTGTTGAGCTTTCGATTTTTCCTTCTCTGAACGTGTAGACATTTTTAACCATATAGATTTTGACTCACGACAAACTGGTGACAACAAACAGGAAGTCGCCTAAGAACGACAACTCGAAATATATATTTTATGAGTCAATATGAAAATGGACATAATAAAAGCAATCCCCATTTTGTTTCATTTTTTTTTTAAATTTTATTGTTCTTGTTTTTGTTGTTATTGTTCGTGTGTCTTTTAATATGTTATTTTCTCTGTTTCTCCCTTATTTCGTTTCGTAGGAAGAGTCAGTCAAGGGACATAAATTGTGTAACCGGAAGTGGGTGGTTTTGCCTTGACGTCACAATTATTTCGCAAATTGACCTATTACAGTATAGTTTCAAAATTACAGAAAATTGTACATGTAAGAATAACTATAAGATTACGTTATGCAACGCGCAAACATATCATGTGATGTACAAATATTAATCCAATTAAAGCTATTTATTTTTATTTTACTTGATATTATATAATGTAAAATCATCTTTTACTTAAGACGAAAATTTGCAACACTATAAAATTCAAATTTGAATAAAATTTAACAGTAAGATTGTCATGACCCCGTAATTAAAATATATCAACACAACGAAAATCTGACTGGGTTTTAGATTAATTACAAATTAAATTTTATTTGACGGAAGTGAAAACTGACAAAAAGTCTATATGTCGTCATCATATATTTGACCTTTGATATTTTGATATGACCTTTAAATTTGACGGGTATAATTATATTCTGAACACTAAATATGATTGTATTTGAATTTCAGGTCTTTACTATGAACGGAACACAAGTTGCACATTAAAGCTAAATTGCGCAAAAATCAAATAAACACTATTCAAATGCAAATATAAATACAAATATTTTATTGGCACAAACACAATAACAATTTTTGGCAAAGGCCCAATATATGCATAAACAGAAGCATTGGTTTTATTACACATGAAAGATATACATGTATCATTATATTTCACACTCACAGGAGAGGAAAATAGTTCTGACAATGAAAGGGACTTGGACACGATTTGAGCTCAATTTTTTCAAAATTTATTTTTTCATTTTTAATGTCTAGAATGGTTAATATGGATGTTTTTAATGCTCTGTCAAAATTTGAAAGTCAAATATCGAGTTACAAGCGAGTTACAGAGGTTAAAATTCTTTTGTTTTGTAAACAAAGCTCGAGTCCTATTATTGTTTACATATGTCTTAAATTGGTAAAAATTCAATCTAATGTTGCATTTTGTTGTTGATTAACTTACTTCTGAACACATTTTATAAGTTTATCATGTTTCCACAAGTTAATTGGTCAAGAAATGGTAATTTCTTTACTTTACATTATTTGTAAACAAATATAAGACACGAGCTTTGTTTACATAACAACGACTTCTTTCCTCTGTATCTCGCTTGTAACAGGACTTCTAACATTCAAATTTTGGAAAATCATTCAAAATACACAAGTAAACTATTTAATACATAAAAATCAAAGATAAAATTTTCATCTGAAATCGTGTCCAGGTCCCTTTAAGCTTGTGCACTTTTCTGTATGATGTACATTTATTGGTAAATGAGATGTGTAAGTTTCGAAATTATCTAAATACGCTGTATACCTCAATTTTTTCTGCCTTGAGTAATTGATGGTATGATTTTTATCAATTTTTTAAGATAATGGATTAAAGTTAACTTTGACTGAATATTAAGCCATATTATTTTGTGTAAGTATTTCAAATAATTAATTTCACGGGTGTTTCGTACTACTTTAAGTTTCAAAAGGAGCTATAGTATAATTTCATAGGAAAACGTATAAGGACATTTTAAAATGTCGTCCGAAAACGAAAGTAACATAGTCAATACGTAATATTCATATGACCTTGACCTTTGAACTGTTGACCTCAGAATCAAAACGGGTCTTTTTTAAAAAAGATAATGGGGAGTTATGACATTGTATTAAATTGAAAAAAAAGTTAACGAAAACTTTTAAAAGTTACCATCAATAAAATTTTATTTGTAATGTATGAACTTTCACCTTTTGACTTTCAAAACCAATTAAGTCTCTTCTAGGCCATAGGGAGTTTTAATATATAATTTCATTTCAAAAGTCGAAATGTTTTTTTAAGACATCACCCATGTTAGTGGGTCAAAAGAAGGCAAACAATTTTTACAGGAGGCCTTATCTCATATATGTGTCCTAAAGGGCAGGGTGTTTAATTGAAAACTTCTTTTTAAAAAATGAAACAAAAGAATCATTGCATATTTTGAAAATGCAACATTTTTACACGAAAAATCTACATGAGATTATATTATGAAAAAGCAACTGTATCTGAACTTGATATAACCATAACGCACAATCATGAAAGAACCGCGCATCAGATTGAAATAGCACCAACTTATAATATAACAACATAATTATCATAAAGAAGCACCATCTTATTTTAAAATAACCACATCTTATCATGAAAACGCACCAATTTGATTACACATTTTCAGGTAATGACAAGCTTAGAGAATTCATCGAAACATTTTGAATTTTAAAAATACTGCAGAGTTTTCTTATCATTGATTCATCAAATTTTTCATTTCAATTGAATTTTGTTAGTTAATGTTCGCTTTCTCTTGATCTTATTTCAAAACAAAGGTTAAACATGAAAACATTACAAGTTTATTGTTGTCTTTTGAGCCACTGTTCACCTCTGATGACACTACAAGCTTTTCGTCCAAAGCATTCATCTTTGAGCAGTTTATCACATTCCGCACTGAAACATATTTGTTTTTGTGTCTGCTCATTCCCCCTTCTTATTTATAATAGCTGAACTGTTATGGTCAAGACATATTTATTTTGTCACAAATACGCCTGGGGAGGTTAGCGAGTAAAAAAAAGGGCGCACAAAAAACGCGCGCGGAGTAAATTAACAACACTTTTAACATTTTTCTTATTAGTACGAAGATAGACATTACATCCGAGAAAATTTATAATGTGGGTTATCTTATCGGTCAGTGTTCTGTTGACCACACAGAGTTCATTTGTCTGGACAGCTTACCCCTTTACATTCAGCGAGCGCGAATGCAGGGACCTGTTTCCGGAGAGAATTGGAAAGGACTCTCTTTCCGATCATGCAAGCCATGATCTGCCTTTTGAAATTGAGCCTTCGGACTCAATCTATGGAATCTCACCCAATGGCATACACGGTGCGTACTTTTTATAGGACAAAAATATGCACTTGTAAAAATTAATGATATTGATAAGAAGTAAGTAAAGAGAAATTATTCTATTTGAAGAATTGTTATTTTTTATCCCCTTGAAATATTTTACACAATTCTAGTTCTAAGGAAAACAAACGAGGGGCGTATAACTATAGTAAAATTGGAACTTTAAAAAGTAATTCAAATTTGAAATTAGAACCATTTTATCAAGACCTTAGACTTTCGGTAGAATGTAACTATCTTTTTCTCGCGTCAAAACAAGTTAAAAAGGACGCTTGTTTCAAGTCAAATATACATATATTGCGTAGTCATAGCTCGAAGGCCAGACAAATCTTGTTGATTTCAGAGCCATGAATGAGTGGCCAGCAATGAAATAAACTGGCCTACGTCACATTGCTGTTTGACACAACTACCCAAAGTCCAAGCTCTTGTTAAAATGGTTCTATTTTAGGAAAGAAGAATTGTACATTGAACCTTTGAATTAAATAATATACAAAATAATAGCCCAGTGGGAGACTTTGGTCAATGCCAATCAAACAACACAACGTTTATCAGAGGCAACCTTTTGTGATATCAGAAGATGGCTATAATCTACTATCCATTAGTATTTCACAAAATAAAATTTTAGTACTACGGTATTATCCAAAGATATTTTTCTGTTGCAAATTTTACAAAATTTTTTTTTTCTTTCTTTAAAGTTTGAACTCGGTTGTAAAGGATGCACCAGTCCTTATGTAGATGTAACACTTTCAACTCAAAAATGCGTGAAATTGATCTTGAAATTAATCTAAATTGAAAAGTTCGGGAAAAGTCCACGTTTTAGTTGTGCTGTATTTAGATCTGTTAATTGTTTTTAGTTTAAACAATATTTATTTGGTAATTAGCATGAAACAGTGAATAACAAATTGAGAAACAAGCCAAAAGGCTTATGTTAATCTCGCTCTCGTCAGTTTACAGATGAGAGGTGAACAAAATTTTCAAGTACAAGAACATTACACATAAACATTGATAAAGAAAAATTTAAGGGAAAGGAAAAAGAAAATAAAAGGCAAAAAGAATAGCTGGAATTGTGTATTGAGACAATTGTAACAAACCAATAGATAATTTTTTTTTGATTGGTCAAAACCATCTGACTTGTCAGACAGAATAGAGCAAGTCTCTATTCCATTTGACTTCATATCTGTCTTATGATTTTCCTATTTACACGGTCTGATTTGTAGGATGTGGCTAGTCAGATCTGAAAAATCACATTGTGTAAATAGGGCTTTAGTTAACGTTGTGTTGAATTTGTGTTTTGTTAGTAACGGTAAAAGCAGTCAGTAAATGGCGGATAAAAGGAATAATAATGCAGGCGCGTGTAGCAGGCAACTGTGAAAACCCCGCACAGCAGCATCCAGTGGGACATTTTGAGACCAAGGAAACCTCTGCTCTCATGTCGGCGAATTGCCCATCAGGCCACCAGTTCGTAAGTAATGAAATGACAGCAACAACCCCTGAAGACAGACGATAAAGTTGTATGTCATCATCTAATGAACAGCGCGGAATTAACGCCCTGTCAGAACCGATTACACCTGGTGCGGAGAAAGGCTGTGATCTATAGTCTGTTTAATGCCCCCCCCTTCCCCGTGTGTATGACTGTGTAAGGGCATTTGTTATTCATGTTAAATACTGAATCTGACTGGTTAAGGTATCCGATCCATAATAGCCCCAGATTCAATGAATGTGGATGTATAATATATATGTATGGGCTTAAAACTCAGTATACTTGGACATAATTTTCATGTTTAAGTATCAGTATGTAGGAGTGGAATGTGTCCTAATAAATGACCTTTTCCTGTTCATGAATAGTTGTCCCCCTTTGATTAAAATCTATAAAAATCAATTTAAAAAAAATACATACCGTATAAAATTTATTTTAAATAGTTTTTGTACTTCTAAGGATTAAATTCATCTTTTCACCAAAGCATTTATTGATATTCTTAGTACTTACTTTTTTATTTAAAAAAATGTGCTTGTCCCCATAGACCTTAATGCAATCTTCATTAATTAATTACTGCTTAGTTAATACTATTTTTGAAAATATCTCTCGGTAAATCTTTTTCTACCCTAAAAAGCTTTGAAATAATATCAGAGTATTAAAAATATGATGGATATTCAGGGTTAGAAAAATTAGGTCCTAATATGGGTCGGATACCTTAAACGCAATTGATAATTCGTTCTATTACCCTCAGCGTTAGCAACACACTTGCAAACGGGTAAGACAACGAATTGTTTCATGCGCGTAAATTATGCATATGCGCGTACAGTTCGCCTTAGAAATCACGTCATTTCTATAATTTTCTCTAGAATTAAGACATTCAGTATAATAAAATAAATAGTGCCTGTTTGGGAGGGTAACAGTTGAATTTGACACCACTAAAAAACCACTTCGCGTCGGCTGACAAGGGTTTTCTTGGGGGGGGGGGGGTCAATTTCAACTGTTATCCTCCCAAACAGGCACTTTTTATATAATGTCCATCATATTTAATCCACTCCTTCCAAGACGTGTAGTTTTAAAATTAATCAAAAGTTATATATTTGTTTTTAAAAAAAGTTTATTAAGATGATGACAATAATGAAGCTGATGATTACATAATGACGACGACGATGACGTCGCTAATTCAGAATATGATGCCTTGCACTCTTTGCTAGAAGAATATTTTGCTTTTGATATTCTTAACAAAAAAATCATGGATACTTCATGACTTATTAAATGACCAAAACTATCTGTAATCATATGATATTTTTTCTTGAAGGAAACTGTAACCCATAAAACATACCCACTTGACAAAGACAATTTCATCATTCGATGGTTTCCTCCCGAGAAAACAACAGCAAATATCTATTTTGTGTGAGTATTGTCTTAAACCTTTACTATCAACTTTTATACTCCTAACTCTTCTCTGGTTGTCAGTAACATTTTTATAATTATTGTTAAAATATTAAGTGTCTAGACATTTGTAATACTAGTAATATATTCACCTTAAAGTGTACAGTGTAAAAAGATATGCACCAATTTAACTTTTTCTCTCATTAAAAACTGACGTATTCTCCACACGTTGAATTTAAAAAAAGAAAATGACTTTAATTTAAACCTCTCCCTGTAGATTCATTTGATTCTAATCAAAAGTTTAACTTTCGTCGGTTCAAATTTCACTTAAATTAATAAATATGTAAAATCTGTAGATTATACGGAAGTTTGACATTAGTGCCACATTAACACTTTCTAATTTTTTACTTTCTACAATTTAATCTGTATAAATTTATACTTTAATATGTAAAATTTACACTTTAAGTGCCACATTCTTCTTTTTTACACTTTAATGAGTAAATCTTACGCTTTAATTTGTAAATTTTTACACATTAATCTATGAATTTCACATATTTAAAATGTGTAAATTTTACAATTTAATGTGTAAATTTTACACTTACATGTGTAAATTGTATACTTAAATGTGTAAGTTTTCCTCATTAATCTTTAAAGAACTATATATGATATGAGTTAAATTTGGTCCCCATATGTCGCCATTTTCAAAATGTTTCAAGTACATTAAATTGTGATGATAATATTTGAAAGAGTTGATATGCTATATTTTTCATCTACTTATCTGATTTTTTTTGCACTCACTTGAAGTGTTTGACATCAGAAGTGACACATTTTTGTAATTCAAAATCAGTCAAAAATTTATATTTTTCTTGTCTTTTTTTTTCAAATTAGAAATAAAGAGAGCAGCTTTGAATAAGCAATATTGTTTTGTCAGTTATTAGTCTTGCATAGATAAATCTTTGGTGAAAATATTTTGTTTGTTCAATTAAGCCTGCGCTCAATTGTACCTAAAAGAAAAACTGATTGAAAAAAAAACAACTTTTTAAGGTAAAAATCCGAAAATGGAGGGAAAAGGTTTTAACTTCATGATGTTATATTTCTGAATATTGAAGGTATTTTGTTCAAAATGAAAATTATGAAAAACTTAAGATGTATGTACAAAGAAAAATAAAAATAAGAAGAAAATAAAGATGTTCACTTTAAGTCCTTATAATATATAGTCCTTTTACACATTATCGTGTAAATTTGCACTTTAATCTGTAAATTTTACACATTTTAGTGTAAATTTTACACAGTTTAGTGTGAAAAAAGTGTCTATGAGGCACTAATAAACTTCCGTACGTATAATATACATTTATGTTTTTTAAATTTTTTTTTTAAAGCGATTTATTTAAAAAATATATGAATTTCTCTTGCAGTGCTACAATAGTGTCCGGAAAAGACGAGTTTTGGACTGGCATCGCAAGCCATGTGATTAGACACAATGCCCAGAAAATCCCAGAGAGCGAAACTCCATGTCCCATGCGAAACAGCACGAACGCCGACGGAGGAACTTACAAGGCACACAGCGACGCTTGTCGGTTTCTACCATCCGTATATCTGACGACTAGTTTCTTCGTGGTGGTCATTTTGGGGACCCTTGGCTGTAAATGAAACAGTTAAAGATTCTGGTTGAAGAGGACAGTGCAAAATCATGAACAAGCAAAAACAAAACATGAACAACAACTAGTTGTTGCAGATTATCTTAAAATTTTATATAAAATTTTCTACCTCATTTGAATTTTGAAATTTCTTTGAGCGTGTTTATGCATTTACCGGTATTCTGTGTTATTACACAATGGTGAGCTTTGTCCATTTTGCCATAATAGAATATATGTATGCCTCCATTTTTTAAAACCATACAAGAATGGCTAAATAAATATTGTTAAAAAGCCGTAAAATTTTATCCAGGTTTTTTTTCTTTGATGATGATCGACCAGAACATGGAATAGTGGTACCTGACCAGCTTCTTCATTTTCAAACTTTATGTAATTATGATATTCTCGTAGAAGAAAAAGATCAAAAGGCGATAATTTATACCTGAAACAAATTTCGCGTTTGTTCTCGTGACTATATTTTCAATCAATTTAAAGAATATATATATATATATATATATATATATATATATATATATATATATATATATATATATATATAAAAACACCAACGAATTTTAGAGATCCAAATACAAGAAGTACGTACAATTTAGAAGTCGTGCAGACATTGCTATTATAGAGTTCATTTTAAAGAACGAGTATGAAAAACCACAAATTTTATAGCTTTTATGCTATTTAATTTAATTGTCTACTTATGACATATTTCATGCATATCTTTTTTAACAATCCCAAAGAAATGCATTTTTCATTTTATTCCTTTGTGTCACATTCATTCTTTGTCGACCTGTGTTCCCCGACATGTAGGTTTATGGGATTTCGACGATGCCAGACTATATCAAAGTTTAACAACACTAAAGTAAACGCATTCAGGTGAGGTTAATTAATTCATATCGTATGCTAATTTTTTTTTACCAGCGCAATCGTCATAACATCTGCTATTATTGGTTTGATTTACAAATATTTTGATTTCGAACAGAAGAACCGTTTTGGACCGAAACTGTACGGAAATCTGTCTAGCAGTAGGAAACTTTCTCTTGTTGTTGGTCATTCTTAATAGGGATGTAAATTCTGCCAGGGTTTTGAAGAACAGCCATATCAAACCGGATAAAAGTAAGTTTGGACGATGTAAATCAAGCGAATTGACAGCAAGGTTTACCTTGTTTAAATATTATCAAAGAGAGCAGTCAAGACTGCAAAAAATATCCTTTTATTCAGTTGATTATTAATTAAGTTTTAATAAGGTATGACTGCATTCTTTGAGTTTCATAAGATTTTATTTTATTTGATGCTGACTACTAGTAATCACCATATGACAAGATCAAAATAACCAAACAGGTTGAACAAGAGAGAGGGTGTGTCTCAAGATCTGGTTTATATTCAAGATATATTTATAAAAAACAGATGATTGAATACTAAACATTTTGCAGTGTTTTTTCTCAATTTGTTTGAAAGAGTAATTGGCTAATTGTAAACGTTATCAAGGTTTCAATAATAATTAGAGATATTGTCTCTTGGAGTTTTTCTGTTAGGGTTATTTTATACTCCATATCCATCTGGTCAATTGATTTGTATCTCATAGATACACTAGAATACAACCGATCAATTCGAATTGGAAGGAAACAAATATAAGCAATAAGACAATTATTCAGGCAGTTGTATTCGTTACATTGCAATGCATCTACAGAACACTTCATATATTATTCTTAAGAGGGGTCTTCGAATTTTACTTTCAATCAAATCATCATTGATTCTAATAACGTTTTTACAGGCTACATCATTATATAAATAGTGCCTGCTTGGGAGGGTACCAGTTGAAATTGACACCCCTCGAAAACCATTGTTAACCTCCGCTTCGGTTGACAATGGTTTCGAGGGGTGTCAATTTCACTGGTACCCTCCCAAACAGGCACTGTTTTCTTTATTATACTGAATGTCTTAATTTTATAGCAAATTTTACTGCTTTTATATAGAAAAGATGTTAGTTATACGGCGAACCGTACGCGCATAATTTACGCGCATGTAACAATTCGTTCTATCGGCCCGTTGCCAAGTGTATTGCTAACGCTGAGGGTATGAGAACGGATTGTCAACTGTGTCTAAACCAATCAGATTTCAGTATTTAACATGAAAGTACAATAAAAACATGTTATTGTAGTTTGGTAACCGTTTATTTAATGAGCATTTGATAACCATACTCTACTTTACTGCTAACATTTATCAATTATATTTCAAAATATAAAAATGGAGATTAGGAAAACTGTCCATATCTTGCTTTAGAAATTGTAAACACAACCACCAGGACGCAGTCTCTCTGCGGATTGAGTTCAACCTACAGTTCTACGTAATGTCCGGTACAGACAGACGTAGCACGGAAGATGGCGCTGCTAAGAAACAGAAAGAACCCAGCTTCTTGGTCTGTGTTACCACTTTCTTGGAGCTGATGGTCGTGGCGTTTGTCATAACCGTTGATATTCTCATCAGGTAAAATAAGTAAAACTTTTACTTCCAGTTAAAGTAAATCAAGTATGTTCACAAAGTGTATCATATAATGGTATTCAAAATGTTTACTTATATTTTGCAAAATATGTTTTCATTTTTTTTTATATCTTCAAAGTGATCTTATCATGATTGCTTGCGCACTCGAGCGCTAGCATCAACGTTCTTTTTTCTCTTTTCCCCCTTGAATTAATGTTTAATCATGAGTAGGAATTCTGGGAAATACATGTCAGTTTGCTCGTATGCTTGGACTGTGTGCTTGTTTGTCAGCCCGCGGGCTAATTCAAATGCACATGCGTAGATTTGAACTCTGGAATATACATCCGCATATTATGATTGTTCTGGAGAAAATATATTGTATTTCAATAGATTATGTATTTTTATAATTGATATTCCACAGACTGACTTTCTTAGCTTTTTTAAAAGGAACTTGGACACGACTTGAGCTCAAATTTTTCAAAATTAATTTATTTTTCATTTAAATAATACAGATGTTTTTAATGCTTTGTCAAAATTTGAAAGTCAAATATCGAGTAACAAGCGAGTTACAGAGGTTAGAATTCTTTGCTTTGTAAACAGAGCTCGAGTCTTGTTATTGTTAACATGTATGTTGTATCGGTATAAGTTTCAATCTAATGTTGCTTTTTGTTGTTGATAAAATTATTTATGAACACATTAAATTAGTTTATCTTGTTTGTCACTAGTTATTTTGTCAAAGAAAAGGTAATTTCTTTACTTTACATTATTTGTAAACAAATATAAGACTCGATCTTATTTACATAACAACGACTTCTTTCCTCTATCTCGCTTGTAATTTGACTTCTAATATTAAAATTTTGGTAAATCATTCAAAATATACAAGGAAACCATTTTATGAATGAAAATTAAAAACAAAATTTTCATCTCAAATCGTGTCTAGGTCCCATTAGAAAGCTAACCTTGTTTTAGCTATACATCTTAACCTATGCCGTACAACATGGAAATAATACAGCAAAGGTTTTCTTTTGCATTTAATAACTTTTAGAATGTTGCACCATATTTGTCTAAAACGCGCAGCACGGTTCGTCCCATGACACCTTCTAGTACTTTTCCGAAAAAGCTCGGATTTTTATTCTTTTGTCGGAAAGACATGATAAACTGCATTTAGTGATCACCTTCTTCATTTCTATTTGACTTTGGACATCAACACGGTGACCGAAATTTATTGGTTTTTTTTTTTTGTTCTGTGTTTCATTAAAATAAATTAAATGTTCTGCATTAACTACAATTTATTATATCTAAATTTCATAATAAGATCTTTAATAAGTGTTAAAATCCTAATTTATTTCTACGATCTATAGGTTTTGTCACTATGCTTGCTAAGTGATTACAATGTCCTTCCGTTTCGTAAGCATAATTATCATTTAGTCCGAAGCATACCATTTCAATGATATCTTCTTATCGTCTCAATATCATGGCATCGTAAGCTCTAACAAGTACAGCTTACCAACAACTGCCATTCTCGTATATCCAATGAACGCGGAAACACACTTGTGATGATCAAATTAAGGACTTATTTTTCAGACTGACAAACATCTTCCCCCTCCGTCGGCAGCCATTTTCCTGTGCAGACGAGACCATCAGTCGGCAGACTTCACGCTCTCAGTTCATAGGTTTCGCCTTCGACCATGACTTGCCAGATTCCATTGTCTATTCCCTTAGCTTCTGTCTGCCATTGTTTATCGTTGAGTATTAACCTTTTTATTTTACACATTTTTATCACAGATCTGACACAGTACATGTCATGTAATATGACCGATTTTAATACTCCGAGTTTTTTTTCTATTGTGTCGATCCGAGACTACAACTCCATTAGATTTCATTTGCAGCAAAGGATGTAACGATAACAGAACGTATAGAAACCTTTCTAATCTGCTTAGCATCAAACGTAAACGGACTTCAAACTGGTTTTCAACATTAAAAAAATATAAACAGAGCGAGAATCCTATTAATATTATCATTTGGATTTCCCTCAACATCATCTTTCTCTTTAAAATGACACATCCCAAATCAATTACCAATAATATTATATACAGCAAGGAAAAACTATTTTGTGTCTGCACATTTACAGGTCCTGGCAAGGAAGACAGGGCTTTATGTGTATATCGAGGACAGTAAACGTTCTTGAAGCTAGTTTATAACAGTAAAAAAATATCACCAGACTTTTTTTTTAGAAATCTCGTTATCTCATTGGATAATTCTTTTAATCATGACGTGAACTGCAAAAATTGTCAATGACGTATTGAATTTTGATGAACGTTATTTTGGCCCATTTCCAGATCCTTGCTGGGGAGGTGGGGTTGTGGGCGTTTGCCGAGGACAGACAGAGGACGATACGTGTCCTGTGTCAGAACTGCCGGGTCCCCCAGGTCACGCGCAGGCTGGTCAGGTTTGTCGGTACGTACGTGAGGACACCCGATTCTGTGTAGACCCCCCTCCTAATCCCTTCTCAAGTCAAGTGATTCTGATCTGGACTCTTCTTCTCAATGTTTGTGGAGAAGTGCGGATCAGAAACCCTTGACTTGGGAAGATGGTGTAAATCTATAATTGTAGAACCATTTTTTAAACAAGTAAATGGACATTTGGTTAGTTTGTATTTCAAATAGAAATTTTGTGCAGGTCTGTCAATTTCATCCAGTTGTTGGTCATGACTAACATATGTCAAACTTGAGGCTGTAATACGTTATCAGTGCATATTTCATTTGGTCAGTTGGTGCGTGAACTAGAAACATTCCGGGTAGTTTTGTCAAAATGAATACCGGAAGTCAAATTGTTGAAATGTTTTGCCTCAGACTAGAATGACACTCGGTCATTGAATAAAACACCTCACGTGGTCGCAATCCATTTCTGTATACGGCTCAAAGTTTAGATTACAACATGATGATCTTTGTGTCATATGCATTGATGTACCAAATATTGTTGTCATTGACATAACAAAACTGTCAAACACTGATTTGGTTCGTTAAATTACTGACTGTCTACGGAATGTTGCAGGATTGCAAAAGTTCCCGCCCGAATTGGAATGTAGCACTATATAAATAGTGCCTGCTTGGGAGGGTACCAGTTGAAATTGACACCCCGAGAAAACCATTGTCAACCGTCGCGAAGCAATTGTTTTCTCGGGGTGTCAATTTCAACTGGTACCCTCCCAAACAGGCACTATTTATTTTATTATACTGAATTTCTTAATTTTATAGCAAACTTTATAGCAAATTATAGCAAATTTTACTTCTAGACGTGAGTTCTACGGCGAACCGTACGCGCATAATTTACGCGCATGTAACAATTCGTTCTATCAGCCCGTTGCCAAGTGTGTTGCTGAAGCTGAGGGTATGAGAACTGATTGTCAACTGCGTCTAAACCAATCAGATTTCAGTATTTAACATGAAACTATAATAAAACAAATTCCTACAGTCGGTAACAAACCTAGTCAGTCATATTTTTCATTTTTGAGACCATTTTCTGTACCCAATGTTGATTCATTAAGTCCATTATCATGGTTAAACAACGCCAAATACATGTACATGTACTAGTGTTTATTTATCGTTTTGATTATTTTTATTTTATTTTAAAATCTTTGCCGCCTCAGACGTTCATAACATTTTATAAGGGAGTATATGATACGAGATCTGTTTTCAATGTAATTAAATATTCTCTCGAGCTCATAATTATGTTAACGCAAAACTTATTTTTGGTGCTGAAGTTTTATACCCAAGTTTGTAAATTTGAATTTTAAACTCATGTTCTAAACAACATTAGAATTGCAAAAATGTTTTAAAAGAACCTTCAAGGCACAATACAGTCGGTATAACGATTTATTTATTCCTCTACCGTTTTGAGTAGTCTTTCTTTGCACTTAGTCCGGGATATTGCTATTTTCAATTGGAATTCGAAACCATTTACCATTTAATATCATTTCTTTAATGGTATATAAAAACAAAATGTTCAGTGCTTCTATATTTCGATTGACCTTTACTGTTTTAAATGTACCAGAGATGCATATCTTTTTGTGTTTGCAGATGTCATGAAAACATTATCTATATCCAGATAGGCAAATGAATTTATATAACCCCCTTGGAAAAAAGTACTGAGAGCCATTTCCCCCTACAACTGTATGTGGTAGGATTTCGTATTAGAAATGAAATAGTATGATATGATTTACGTAAAAAAGACATAGCGGCATATTGTAGTTTTTCCCTGGCTACAGGGGCGCTTCTAATATGGCTTCTGTTTGCACTTATTAATCCTTGCTGAAAACATAACCGTTTCTTGGTCATATTGATCTAGTAAGAACTAAATAAACGAAGTTCGATCATTATCGCAAAAATTAGTTTGACATAAAAAAATGTTTGTCTTTCGGACAAAAGGACTTAGTAGGACTGTTTTAGCTGAAACTAGAAACTTGCTTGCCCCGTTAAAACAATTTGCAACTCCAATGAACTGTCAATTGGACTGGGCTTCAACGTGACTAGAAGATTACTGCTTAACAATTCTCTACAGATCCGAGATAATCGACCACTTATTACACCATGCACTGTCTCTGCCCAGAGTTCCACGTTTCCTTTTACTTGCTTCTGCTCGATGAGCTGTTGCCAGATTAGTAAAGTGAATAAAAGTGCTCTCAAAGACAATGCCTCTTGCCAAACAGCTTTTCGTCACGAAGTTTCAATCATTATTTTTATGAAGCAATATACGCCGACTCATTAGAGTGATAGACTTTATATGTTGAAATGTTAGTAAATATACTTAAAGCGCCCAAGTGAAACCCACATCAATTTCGGTGTTAATGGCAGATTTATTAAAGTCTGTTCTAAATTGGTAAAGGCCAACGCCATTCTGGTGTAAACACGACACTTTTATTTGTTGAAAAAAAAAACTCATCAAATTGCTTTTCATCATGTAAGAAGTGAAGTAATACAAACAGAAAAGAAATTGAAGGTTAAAATTCAATGAAAAACACCCCTAAAGTTGTAACCAGATAAAGATTTTTTTTTACCTACAAAGATCAAATGATAATCTCTCTGACTGCAACATCCATCCCTTTAATTATTTATTGTTTAGCAGACTATCCTGACAGTATTAACCTACAAACTCTCATCCTTTATCTAGCGGGCTGTTAATTAAAGTACATCCCATGCACTGGAGCCAGTGAATTTCACAGAAAGAATGAGGATATTTTTTATAATATAATCTGTTGTGTATGCTATCTAGATTGTATGTACCTGTGTTTGAATTGTGCCAATGTCAGCAAAAGAACAAAAACTCGAAGAGGATATGATTTTGTATAATTCAGTTCGTAAAACAGGTGGTTATTGGGAAAAAAATCAAAACAACTGAAAGAAGAAAGGATTTGCTTTCTGTGATTATTCTTTGTTTCTATTCACCTAATGCTCTAACCACTTAAATCATTTCATATAAAACCGAAAATACATGCAAGTATCAGTAACTGGGTTCTTTTCAAAACCGAAATTTTGTATTAAAAAATTTCATATCGTTATCATGTTGCCAATTATGTATTAGCTGCAGTCTGTCTGATAAATTCAAGGTTAAGTCATGACACTTTACACAGAATATCAAAAACGAATATTTTTCTTTATGCAGTGAAATATATCAAATTTCCATGCATTCAATATCTCCTAATATATTCGGAGATTTTGGACGTATTGGGAGAATCTGGTGTTTTTCAGAATATGAACAATTCAGGGGGGACGACTTATAGAATGACTGTATAAGCAGGTTTTCCACACCCCCCCCCCCCCAATAAAAATCAAAAACAAAGAAATAATTAAAATTTTACTCAGTTTAAGGTAACTCCAGTGTCTTTCGGATCCGGTTCTTTTTTTACACGGCGTGCTAAATTTATGGTTATAATTTTGGCACACAACAAGTGTTTTAAAATAATCATGGTTTGGTCAAAAAGTGGAAAATTTGTTAAAATATAGCATCTTCGTCATTTAGAGGGATTGGAGAAAGCAAGGAAAGCAGCGAAATGTAAAACAGTAAAAAAGTGTGTAATATGATTGTACGTATTGTATGCATTCTCCTCCAACAATTACACTGCGTTTATGTAGATTGACGACCTCATGTGTCCTCCGGGACAAGGAGAGGATAAGTAAGTACTTGTGTAATTAAAACTACATAACACTGACTGATGTTTAATCTACAGATAAATATGTTAAAAAACTGGGATAGAAAGTATTTGACAAAAAGAGGGAGGGGGTACTACTGCACTCAACTATATGAGTTTTTTGGCAGTCTCGACCTTAATTTTATATGTATAATACAGTTTCATTGAGTGTATCAATTTAAGTGACTGTTAGATTGTGTCTTTTTGGTACATTTCATTTATTTCCAAAGTTTGCAAAAACAACTTGTAAAATTTACATTTTCAATATGGGGGTACACATGTTCAAGAGACTATCAAGCAAATATTAGATGGTCAATTTTGATAAACTATGTTTTTTTGTTAAGACAATATGTAACTCTTAATAAATATTCTTTAAAAAATGTATGTAAACTGAATAATTTTTTAGAATTTTTCAAAAATATGCAATTTTGTGATTTTTTTGGGAAGGTTATGGCAAGAAAAAATGTAATATTTTTATATTTTCTGTAGAAAATCAATAATTTTTTTTATGATTTACTGATAATCAATTGATTTGCTTAAATTATAACCTAACATGATGTATTTTGGTGCATAATTTAATAAATTATGAGATCATGCATCATGGTGTTAAATTTTGGCTGTTAAATTTTTGGACCTTGTGAGCTGAAGCTCACTGTAGGAAAACAAACCTGCAAAGGTATAAATATTTTGGTCTCTATAGTTAGTCTATAAGTTGTTTTAACTATTAAAATTAAAAAATGCTTGGTTTGACACGGATTTCTAAAACACTGGAGTTACCTTAAATCATACTACTAGCATTCAAAACAAGCGTTTTAAATGGTTGTAGGAGTGTTTGTCTTCGGAGCATTTACTCTTATGGTGTTTGTTGACGTCACAAAGTTGATGACGGGACGACTGCGACCCAATTTCTTGGAACTGTGTAAAATCAACCAGACGGCGTGTAGAATGAACGGGAATCTGGGGGACGACAGTATGTGTTTGGAGAAGGACGAGATGGTGATAAAACATGCGAGGTATTAATCTAAATAAGTCTACCCAACCATTTTTTTAGTTTGTTAGTTTATGTCATCACGCTTAATTCATGTATACATTAGCATCGTTTATGCCACCACGCTTAGAAATCAAAGGATGTAATCATTTTAGTAGTTTTGTGTTCTACATATCAAAGAGCTTTTCATCATGTTGCTATATCAAAGAGGAAAACTATTGCAATAAGTATGACGGTTTAGTTAGGGTGCCTATATTTCTCTAATTGTGTGTGTGTGTGTGTGTGTGTGTGTGTGTGTGTGTGTGTGTGTGAGAGAGATTTTACATTATTATACCTTGATAGCCTTATAATTTCCCTTATTTTAAAATACGACCAACCGAGCTTTTGTACCCAATTAAATATGAAATAAGAGAAGAAATCATAGCATCGATACATGTCCATGTCCTATTCCCTAGTTTTCCTTATTCTCTAATTGTCATGCCTGTTACACTCTTTCCTGATTGGTTTAGACTATCATAGAAATATATTTAAACAATGTCTTGGTTATGTACATGTCTTATTTCCTAGTTTTCCTTATTCTATCATAGAAATATATTTAAATAATATCTTGATTTCTATATACATTGATAATACCTGTCACAAAGAAATCAAGACACACATTATATAAATAGTGTCTGTTTAGGAGGGTAACAGTTGAAATTGACACCCCGAGAAAACCATTGTCAACCGACGCGAAGCGGAGGTTGACAATGGTTTTCGAGGGATGTCAGTTTCAACTGTTACCCTCCCAAACAGGCACTATTTATTTTATCATACTGAATGTCTTAAGTTTAAAGAAAACTTTACTGCTTTTCTACAGGAATGACTTGAATTCTACGGCGAACCGTACGCGCATAATTTACGCGCATATAACAATTCGTTGTTTTACCCGTTTCCAATTGCAAGTGTGTTGCTAACGCTGAGGGTAATAGAACGGATTAACTGCGTCTAAACCAATCAGATTTCAGTATTTAACATGAAAGTATAATACAAAGAAACAAAGCCTCCTACATGTAATAACGGTTCATAGCTATTACTTTGAAGCTCGTGACCGTTCCCTTCATAAACGTGCGTGTAACGAAAGGCAAAGATCGCCGCATCCAAGCTGTATGTCCGTTTACCCAGAGGGCCATAAATCGATTCGATCTAATCTCCATTTGTCATAGAAAGAAATTTGATCACTTTGATTGATATTTAATTTAATATCACCCACGGTACAATTTGGACGAATAACAGAAGTGATATGGTACAACGCTGTTGGGAACTTTGCTTGTCCTTGCATATAACCTACATAAGTTTGTTTTTTTTTTTTTTTTTTTTTTTTTTTTTTTTTTTATGTATATCCAAGATATATAAATGATTCAGATGGATCAATGCATATTTACGTATTTCATTTCCAAGTATAGTGACGCATTTAATTACAGTTAACAACTCAATTTTTACATAAGATAAAAGAAGTCAATTTGATTACAGAAAAGGTGAAAGATAAATAATTTGAATGCTGACACTGCTTTCTTTTTCATGCTTATTTGAAGCATCCGTAGTTCTGGTCTAAACAGTAGGATTTCACAAAGTCTCATCAAGTGTATTTGTAATGTTTTATTTTGATGTCCAATGCACGTTCAAAGAAAACTTCATTCAAATTTTAAAAAATTCACTCGGTGCAATTTGCTTAACAGAACTAATTGTAATTGAATACTACAAAAATGTAACACAGAATTGTTACGTGGAATTGAAAGACAATAAAGAAAATGTATAAAATGAATAAGTGCAGGTAGAAATTAAAAAGAAAACGTTTGGTTTGGGAGATTATTGGGCACATGAAGTCAGTAAAATAAAACAATTTGTTTAATAGTTAAATATTGTCTTATCAACTCGTTCATGCAGGAA
Source organism: Magallana ariakensis (assembly GCA_020458035.1). Classification (NCBI taxonomy): domain Eukaryota; kingdom Metazoa; phylum Mollusca; class Bivalvia; order Ostreida; family Ostreidae; genus Magallana; species Magallana ariakensis. The sequence continues at coordinate 35,617,508 of CM035817.1, forward strand.
AATTTTCAATGGTTTTTTTTATTCATCATCTTGTTCAGTAGAAAAATATTTATTACTATCTGTTCAAAATTATCTTTTGAAACAATTATTCAAAGAGAAAAGTTTCTATCATGTAGTTAAAGTTAAAGTTCAGTTAAATGATATCGTTGAATTTCTGTACATCATTTAAATTGATAAAGAAACCAACCTTGATGTGATCGCAATTGTGTTTAAATATTGTTAGAAATTTGCAAGTATCTCAGAATCATTTTACACTGAAATTCAAGATTTAGTCAAATCTTCCTTTATTGAATTATATTCATTTCTTATTGCAAAGATATAAATAGTATAAATTAATCGTTAGTACTGATTTTTTCGTCGCTCTCTCCTTGATTTACCATTTGCTTTTTTGCTGTCATATATGTTGTGTGTGCTCAAGTTACTAAGCTGCATTGTATAATAGAAACAGAATATTATGCATTTTTGGTCTATAAAGAATATCTAAATGCAAGATCAATTGGCCCGAAGTTATTGAAATCATCAGTCGTTGTCTGTACTCTGCTCTCTGTTTTAACCTTAAGGTTACCATTCCATTATGGGACATTTTCACCGACTTTTTTCAGTTCTGCATACTATTTACATTTGTTATTATACATATTTGATGGCATTTAATTGTATTCCTTAATAGCACATCTGTGCCCGCTAGTTGATGCTGCTCATTAATTCTATTGTCCGGTCCAAATAAAAAGACAAACTCATTTACAGCATTGTAGAAACAATCGATTTCCCGTCGTTTTATAGGCCTGCCATTGCTTGGCCTGTTGGATGAGAATGATTGATTTAGACTTAACCGCTGATAGATCAGAATTATCTGTTTACACTCTGATGTTTTTAAGGTCTTCATTTCCATCAATGGATGCTGCCTTGTCATCGTACGCTGCCATGTTTATATCGGTGAGTGATAAAGAAACGATCAGTTTCAAGTTTCTGTGATTTGCTAAGAAACTTATCACGGTTTTTACACTATCTGCAATAACCAACGTCATTGGAAATAAACACCTTACTAGAAAATACTTAAGACTTTTGTTCTCTCGTCTTACAACACCAAGAGTATTGACACCAATGTCAAACCAGTTTAATTAGTTCAATATTAAAGCTGTTTGGTCCGATTTTATACCAAATTTTGTGAACGCTTCTAACGATGGTTCTGCCAAGTATGTGTATAATTAAATATATTGCATATTATAATTTGCCCCTGACGTCGAGGCAGCTATGACTGTATTACGACTTTGACATCGCAATAAAAAAAAAGGTCAAAATGTTTTGCGAAATCAAAAATAAACCTGTGTACATTTTATTCACTAATAATTCGGAAGTTTGCTTTGTTTACAGTCGATGCATGATATGCGGGTTGAATAAACATTATCATTCGGGGAACGAAATCAAACAGTTACCTTTTCTAAACATTCCCATGGTGCAGTTTGATTTGTTTTTTTGTTTGCCCAAAAAATAAATTCTTTTATTTACTTTGAATATTTCTAACTTTGAAAGGAGACCGATTCTGCTGGTGTAAATAGGAAATAGTCTATAACTTTCAAAGATAATTGGTTTGTATGGAAAATTATTCGATATTGTAATAGCGAAAAAATCGGACCATGCAGCTTGAATAAATATACTTGTGGAGACTAAGGGAGACCGAAGCTTAAATTTTATCGCGCTGTACCATGGCTGATGCGTTTGCTAAGCAGAATGGCAGATATTCCATTAGCAATGAAAATATATAGATAAACTACATCTTTATGTACATGTACGGTTTCGAATCTTACTGAAAGCCCATTCTAAGAATGAGCTCTAAAAAAACTAAAGCTTTGTAATAGATGAGTAACTAGTAGCACAATCAACAACTTCTCTTTGACACATAAAAAAATCATAAATCAAATGAGGTCACATATATACATGTAATTAGTGAAAGATTTTCCAGTAAACCTCAAAAGAACAAAACGACCATTGAGTACTTTCCAGTTTGTTGCAGTTTCTTTGGTTTAAATTGTCTCTTATGATTTTTTTAATTCATTTTTTATGAAGATACTAGTTGTTTTTTTAATTGAGATATAACGGTGTTTCCCAATCGTATGCTTTGTGTTGACAGACGTACGTACACGGGGCGTTGCGGAGCCGATCCGTCAGGGTTCTACGCCCCTTCCTCACCGTTCTGTTCTGTATGCTGTCCCTGCTGTGTGGTCTGGTGAAGCTGGGAATCGGTTGCAGTCATTGGACAGACATCGCTGCTGGATTTGCCAGTGGATCTTTCATTGCAGTTTACTTGGTAATATCTGATATCTTAGGACCAGGATAACAAACGTTTACTAGATTCTGATATCTTAGGACCAAGATAACAAACGTTTACTAGATACTCTGATATCTTAGGACCAAGATAACAAACGTTTACTTGATTCTGATATCTAAGGATAAGGATAACAAACATTTACTTGATTCTGATATCTGATACTCGTGTTTTATTTCTAGACGTTATGAAAAAATATATATGAGAAAATTGCCAATATGTCTCAGCTGTAAATAAATTGAACCCTGACAAATAGATAATGAAACAAGAAGACGACCAGGAGGTCTCCATTGTTATTTTTAATTATTTTCAGAACCACAAATTCACTAAGATGACACCCCTTTTTTTATTTCGAAATCTGAATATATTATTTGCGTCTAGTTTTAACACTACTTACATTTCCTTCCTCCTTCAGATACTAGTATACTGGTGAAAAGATGTCCTTAATTTTTTTTAACAAGGACTAAATAAGACCTCATCAAAATTGCTGACAACAACATGCGCATTACACATTGTTTTTCTTGCATCGTCTCGTTTAAATTTTATCCGTATGCAGTTTTAACCTTCTTTATCAGGCAAATTGATATTCTGATGGAATAAGCGTACTTGGTTTTAAAATGGTTTTTAGTGATAATAGCAATGATATTATGGTGAAAAAGATGGTTTTTATTGCTTTGAACAAGCGGTAAAAATGCATCACATCGATTTTTATACCAAACTCGCACTGTATTGCCTCCCGGAAAAAGCGGTGCATTCAAAAGTAGTTAATAAAATGACACATTCAATATATCACTACAAAAATAGTTTTTTTTTTTACTTTCCTAAGGAAAATGACTCAAATAATTTTTAGCATGTTTTATCAAGATAAGATTTGCAGCATATAACTAAAGTTGGAACAATTACGGTTCCCAGCTAAATTTTTTTTTAAATTATAGATAATTGTTCCTCAAATAAAAAAAATGGTTTTTGAGGGTGACAAACTGTTGCCCTCCCAAACAGGCACTATTTATTTATCATTATACTGAATGTCTTAATTAAAAAAAAAAATGTTACTGCTTGACGAGAATTCCATGGCGAACCGTACGCGCATAATTTACGCGCATGAAACAATTCGTTTTATTATACTTTCATGTTAAATACTGAAATCTGATTGGTTTAGACGCAGTTTATAATCCGTTCAATTGTCCTCAGCGTTAGCAACACACTTGGCAACGGGTAACACAACGAATTGTTACATGCGCGTAAATTATGCGCGTACGGTTTGCTGTAGAATTCACGCCATTCGTATATTAAAGCAGTAATTTTTTCTTTAAAATTAAGATATTCAGTTAGATAATACAAATAGTGCTTGTTTAGGACAAAAAACTACTCGATAACCATTGCTTCGCGTCGGGTGACAATAGTTTTCTCGGGGTGTCAATTTCAACTGTTACCCTCCAAAACAGACAATATTTAAATAGTGTTATTCGTTGCCAAGTGTCTTGCTAACGTGATGAGTATATTAAACGGATTCCAATCTGCGTCTAAACCAATCAAGTTTCTCTTGCATGTGACGAAACATATATGTTAACATGTATTTCTTTTAAAAAAGAGAAAAAATACATAACTACTAGACTCTGGCCCGTGCGTGCACGGGTTGACATTGCATATGATATCGGAATAATATAATATTATTCTAATAGAATAATCTAACTGTGTCTCGGGACAGGCCTTCACGACAGTTAAAATGCCTCACATATCATGCATATACCCGTAATGTAGTAAAAAACTGCAGAATCGCTCTGATTTTGAGAAAATTAATGAAGCTTTATTGAAAATAACAGTCAAATTATTCATAACAAACCATTTTGAGGCTGTAAATACATTTCATCTAAAAATTTAATTCATATTAATGAAGAATTCAACACTTTTTCACCAACGTTTTTTTACTCGCTTCAAATTTACACACCATGTAGACATTCGGAACTCTCGGGATTTTTCATATCAAATGCACTGAGTTAGAGTTATCTCCCGTATTTTCTTTGATGAACAGAATATATACATGTAGCAAACTTTCAATGAAAATTTACACGTAATTGTATTATCGTTTCTGAGTTTATCCATGCAAATGTGATATTGTGGAAACATAAACTAAAGAGCCTCCCGTGATTTAGCGTGAATGTAATGCGCATGCGCAAGATTGTAAAATCCAAACAATCCAGATGATTTCCGGATTTTTAAAAGGAATTTTCGTTTATTATTAATTAGCGAAGCTTGATTGAGAAAAAATAAAAACAAATTGGTAATCTTCACGTACCAATGATGTTTAAAATATATAAAACAAAAGACAGTACTCTTCCGATTTCTCGGTATTAAAGCCCAAAAATTCGAGTCTATTATTTTAATATAGTAGTATAGATGTTAGAAATATTAAATGATTAATTAGGAAACATGCTTTCATCTACAAAACAAAAAATCTCTTCCGACGATTATCAAATAACTAAAATCTTTTGTCTCTGTAGTAGTTTGACTAACCAAAACAGAATGATAGGTGGAATTGATAAGCCAACAGAGAATAGTGCAATAACAGGATGACCTTTCAGTGACAGAGATTCAAAAGAGTACTTGGCTTAGTGTGTGATATAGTAAATTAATCACATCCCCTATGGGTTTGATCTACATTTTTAAAGTAAGCTACAAGAACGAATTCATGGCAGCTTTAACCAGACTCGCAAGCAAGATAGTTCCTGTTTGTTTGATTAAAATACTTAGCATCAAATCAGTTCCAGTAATGATTCAATCAATGCTACGTTTTGTAATACACAGTATAAACAGATCACATGACATTCATTTGAAGTTTTGATTTTAAATACTAAGGCCAGATATCAATGGATCATCTTTTATTATTGGGAACTCAAATGATCAAATTCCTTACCTTTGGATACCAGAGATTCGAGTTTGTTATCTTTATTTAAAAACAAAATTTCTAAATATTTAACTGTAGCTTCGCCTTATTTCAGTTATGTGAACAGATGTACTAATATTTTACACATAAGACTTCGACAAAATTGTGCACTAAACATAGATTTTCATAGATGGAATATTATATCAAGCTCTCTCTGTTCATGTGGAAAGATTGAAGACGCACATCACTGTCCTAAGTATGCTACTGTTAGGGAAGAATGTTTTGAATTAATTTTTTAGATTTTGCAAAATTCATATTCTTGACTCTCGTAGATTACTTTGGGGAGACGACTCACTCACTGTGGATAAAAATAAATACCTTTTTTCAATTGTTCAAATTTATATTCAAAGTACTGGCAGATTTGAATAATCACAAACCTTAGTATTTTGGGGCCCAATCCCATTCTATCACAATAGGATTGGGTCCCAAAATACTAAGATTTGTGTTTTCTTTTTTTTTTTTTTTAGGGACGATATGTATTAAGGGGTTTCAATGAACACGAAAAAACGGAAAGAGTTTTTTCCCAGCTCGATCAAATTCTCGGGGAGCAAAGACTGTTGGAACAACTTATCAGAGAGGTGAGATTCTTTTCCATCATTTCTATTGCGTCACGAATGTTTGTTTCCATTACGTCATTGAAGTATATCTCTGCATTTTATTCTTAAAATGCTGAGTTTTTCCTCGAGAAGTTAAACGGCACACAGTTGATAAATCTATTGCTCTGTTTATGCTGTTTAGATAATGGAGATTTATAATAATTATGCAAATAGGTGATTTTGAATAGAGTAAAGGATTTGATTTTCGTGATAAATTGTTTTTTTACAAATATCCGCTGGACCTTTCAACCCCATTGATGATATAGATGTACTTTTGTATTCTGATATATGTTGTTCCTTTTTTATTATACGTAAAATAAACGACAATAAAAATCAAATCCAAAACCCACACGATTTAAACAAAAAGATCACAATCAGCAAACAGACTAGATGCAGTTTTGTCAACACTATAAGATATCATAAAAGAACATCGAGAAAAATGCGACCATTATTAATAGGTCAAAAAGGGGGGGGGGGTACTCATATATTGTTTTTAGTGCTTTTTTTATTTCATTTATTTTCACAGTATTTTGTTATTCATGTCTAAAATCATACATAGGACTGGGATTTCGTCAACACTGTAATTAGTCAACGAAATAAATATCAATATAAAAATACACAGTTTCTTCTGTAGTCATTTACCAGGGTTTCATTTTTATGTTGTCAATTTTATTTCTAAATATTAAATGATAAGGATGATATAGATTGATTTTCAAACTACAAAACATTGTAAATTCTCTTCAAATGTGTGTCCTTTAAAAATAAAAATGGTATGTTTCAGCTTGGTGCTCCTCCATCATTACCTTTGCAAGGTTATCAGATCCCAAGGGCACACACGGACGACAGGTGGCGCTCTCTGAACAACAAGGTTTAAATAACAGTACACGTGAAGGTTTACAAGACAATGCCGTGACAATCAGCAGTTTATCGATCATTTTTCTAAATGTCTTCCGTCAGTTTACGAGCAGTAATTGAATGCGATAATTACATGTAAATCTTGTTTGTCAGCAGTATTTATCAGAATTATACGCACGATTATCATTGGCATCCTTTATTATCCATTTTTCTTCCATCGCCGAACCTTTTTCCAAGACAAAGAAATAATCAGATTTGATTTTGGCACTGACAGTCACGGTTAATCTCAATTTGTCCAGTTTTATAGAAATTGCATTTGAAATGCGATCAGTTTTTTTGTCAGTACGATTTCGACAAAGAAACGTTCTAATTTTACATTGAATTTCATGCTGATAAAAAAATATCTGGATTCATTTGGCTCGTAGTCTCCCGGATTTTATCGTTTTTCTTAAAGTGCTCATACTTCTTCATCATGGCGCTTCCGTTAATGGTAGATTACGGGGTGGGGTACTTCCGGCGGTTCGCTTATCTCCCTTGTTACCATAGAGCACGCAAAAACCTTTCATTCGCTCTGGTAGTCACTGGGAACAGTCGCAGGATGTCAGACGATCAAATCAACGAAAATATTCATCGCTTGATCGGAACTAACTTCGATATTATGGTTTACGGGAATGTGTTATGTGGAAGGTTCGGCTAAGGAAATGAAAAATTGACAGTTTGACAATTTTGTTCTTTACACGTAGAGATTTAGAATAAAATATATAAAACCAAAAACACTTATTTATTCATTTAATATCTAAAACTGATTAAAGAAATTAATCATTATTATTTAAACATTTTATTGATTAAATTTATTAAGGATTGGGAAAAAGTAAACTAACATGTAAATGTATCGTAATTCTAATTCTGATTAGAATTGTAAGTTTATTTAAAAGTCTCATATTCGGTACACAGAAAAAAAAGTGCATTTCCCTGAAAAGAACTATATATATATATATATATATATATAAAGCACAGGGAAATTCACTTTTTACTGGAGCTCCCCCTCCGCCCCGACCGAGGTTTGAACTCACGACCTCTGGAACCCATTCTTCCAGCAGTGAACGGCCACCGCGTTAACCACTCGGCCATAAAGACAAGACCAGATGGCCGAGTGGTTAACGACGTGGCCGCTCACTGCTAGGAGAATGGGTTCCAGAGGTCGTGAGTTCAAGCCTCGGTCGGGGCGGAAGTGGAGCTCCAGTAAAAGGTGAATTTCTCTGTGCTTTATATATATCTATATCATTCACTATGGCAGGTATATGTCAATTTGAGAGTTATTGCAATGTTCGTGCTTATTATATATATATATATATATATATATATATATTGTACACTTTCAAAATTAAATACTTATTCATTAGGTTATTTGTATATAGTCATTAACATTATATATTAACATTAGCATCTCTAGAGAAACAAGGATTATACGTCCCGTGTATCTCCTTATTATTCAAGACCTGTTAAGGATATGAAGAGTGTAAAAAAAGCTTCTCGTTTTGTTTGCGGTGATTGGCCGTGCTATCTGTTGCGTTAGATGCCTATCCTTGGGTAGCTGGCGGTCAGGATTCGGTTGTTAGTTCAGCTGGGACGAAAAGATTCAGTGCCGGCATCCTGACTCTGATTTGTCACTTCTTCTCAGATACTGACTCAATAGCTTTCAAGAATATCTAAAATTAACTGTTTCCAAACACAAATTTTAGCTACAAATCACGGATTTCTGATGGTATCATATAAAACCTCGTCTGAGAGAAACAAGGCCAGTGACAATTAGTGATTGCATTGATACGATAAGAGAAATCAATGCTGGAGTAGCTTAAGCCCCGCCGCCTTCAGCAGTAGCTGTGGAAGCAGACGACAGTTCTACATGTAGAGCAAGCAGCTCGGTGTCTCTCTCCTCATGCAATATTGATGCGGCCGTGAGTATATATACCCTGATATCCATCAACGCTTTCAGTCAAGCCCAGTATCTGAACCCGATAACAATGATACTGGAATTATAAGCAAGTAATAAGCCTCCTTCAACACATCTACAGTTCACTGAGTGAATAAGGGGAGCCAACAGAGACCATGTTTCGAAGTGTATTTAACATTCGTGGACATTCATTTGAAGACGATGACCCTGCATCCTGTGTCAAAATGGCAGCTAGGGGTATACACGACGATGAAATGTCGTCTTTTCTGACAACAAACGTTCCTCATGACGACGAATTCATTCCCAACAACCATCTGTGTGACTGTGACTCTTTCCATTACAAACAGGAGATTTCCAGCAAGGTAGAGATCTCGTCCGGACGAGCGAAATGTTACACTCTCTCGGACGAGGATTGCATTCCAGACCGTAGTGACTGTGTTCCTGCTTCGAACAATTCCAAAAAAGTGATGAGACTGACCCGAAGTTATGACAAACTTGAATTCAAAGGAATCAGACACAAGATTCAGATCAAGACGAAAAAGAGCAAGTCTTACGACAGTGCCTTTGGGACTGCGGTCAAGAAAGAGGGGTAAGCTTCGCTAAACGCCACCCCTACAAAATCAGGCGGTGCTATTATTTCTTCTACTCAGTCAACAAATTGTGCTCAAGTGAGTTCAGTTCAGTCAGTGTTCTGTATCAGAAGTAATTTGTCAAGTCAATGTGTTTGTATGTCGATGAATGTATGGTGTTTTTGGATGACTTTCATCTTATTATTTTCCCTAAACGACGAAAAAAGTGTCAGTATTTTGTAATCTACATTGTTTGAAATATTGTTGTGATGTTTTGATTATATTTCTACAAATAAAAGGTTTATATATATTAGTTCTTTGTTACGCTTTTTTCAATTTGAAGTGAAGGCAGAATTAAGCCGATAAAATGTCACTGTGTGTGCATTTTTAAAATGATACCATTAATTAGACATTTTATTGGTAGAACCACAATATACAAACACATGTTTATATTACTTCCTATTGCATTTTGTTTTCGTGTTCCAATGGTCACATACGTGTCACAAAGAATACAATATGCCTTCGAAATGTCACTAGATAGTTATTCCCCATTCCGGAGAAATTAATATACTAGTAACCATGCAGATACTTCTAATGGATTTTTTTTACAATATAATTCCCCCATGCCTAAAAATCGTTCCTGGACGTATTCTATAAACTTATTACCAAAAATAATTACTGCTATACTAGTTGGTAGACGTTGGTTGTAGTGTTTCAATAATGTGGTTCCCAGAATGGACCATAAGTGTTATGTGACCACCGATGCTCAATAAAAGCAAAAATGTCAAGTTTCGTTTAAAACCGTAATGTTCTCCACATAATTTGATACTAGACGTGACCTTTGCAAAGAATATTGTACAGTTATTTACGGGAAGGTGTCCGTAGTAGTGTGACTTCTGAAAATTGGTTGAAACACCGAGACGTAGTGATGTAGTTTCAACAATTGTATATCAAATACTTGAAGTAGAACATCATTCATTCCAACATTTAACGATTAGGTGAGAGGGTTCACTATTCAGGAGAAATACCATGCATGAATAAAATTTCCCTATTACTAGAGTGATTTTACAGCTTCGAATTAAACTTAACTTGTAACCCAATATTATTTTTTATGAATTCATATACACTTTATATCAAGCTAATTGTTTCCCAAGTTATTTTAAAACTTAAAATAATGTATTTTGCATTAGTTACAAAGCATACCTAATACCGATTTGTATTTAAATGTATAGAAAAAAATTAAAGCGACTAAATCATCGAATGAATGACTACTTAATGCGTGTGTATTTAACAGGATTGTCGAAGCATGAAATTAATAAGGTAAAAAATATATTTTCTGATGATAAGCTGTTGTCTAATTAATATAAGTTATGATTACTCGTCAAAATCCTCATAATGATGGCCTGTATCTGAGTGACTGAATCGCCACAGACCAATCCCAGTCCTAGCGTAACTTGATGAACATTATAACCATAATACCATATAAGGCAATGTATTGTAACTCAAGGACTCCAATGTTGTAATAAACACCACTTTGTAAAGGCTCGTGATTGAAATTGAAAACAATATCCATGTATCGTACGACTTGACTAGTAGTATGACTTCTGAAAATTGGTTGAAACACTGAGACGTAGTGATGTAGTTTCAACAACAAAAAAATACTTGAAGTAGAACATCATTCATTCGAACATTTAACGATTAGGTGAGAGGGTTCACTATTCAGGAGAAATACCATGCATGAATAAAATTTCCCTATTACTACAGAGTGATTTTACAGCTTCGAATTAAACTTAACTTCTAACCCAATATTATTTTTTATGAATTCATATCTTGAAAAAAAAAGATCTTCTATTCTCACCCATGTGGAAAAAATCTACATACATGGTTTTGATGTCCATGAAGCTCTAATCTAAAATTGTTTAATTCATTGCCATTGGGTCAGGGATTCTGGCCCTAGGGCGGGGTCAATATAGCTGAATAGAGAAAATGTATCTATTTCTTCTTCTCTACTTCCACGACAGAGGGAGATAAACCGGACGCATGGTTATGATGACTGTGCATAAAGCCCTCTATCTAAATTGTCAAATTTATGAAATAGTCAAAGGAGTCTTGGATTAGGGTTTAGAATACAAAATGAAGCTTGAGGACTCCTTGACAGGTCCATTTATGGGCTATAGTACGCAGGTGACCGCCAAGGCCTGTGGGCCTCTTGTTAGTCATAGGGATTCCTTTTCGTAATGTGTTTGTTTTCTGTTGCATGTGATGTGGAAAAGACATGTTGCTATACATGTGAATGGGGCTCCATTGCTAAGAGCATATTGCATATCAATCTTTGAACTGGTGTGAATAACTTCAACTGTATTGGAATCCACGTGATAACACCTGGCAACACAAAATTGATTTCATAAATTTTTTAATCCTTTCTTTAAAAACCCTTCAGGTAGAAAGGCCACGTGGAAAGTGTCTATAGCTGGGGTGTTTTTGTCTGTGACCTTTAGGTAATCTTTAAATCAGACAGAACGTGACAAAACAACTAGAAAAATTTAATATGTGTTGAAAAACAGTATGAACACAGGAAAAGGTGCGAAATTTTAGTATTGTCAGTTTTAGTTCTTGTTGGTGACGTCAGTAAAAGACTAACATAGATATTTATAATATATATATATATATATATATATATATATATATATATATATATATATATATATATATATATATATATATATATATATATATATACTTATATCTAAAGTATATTGACAATTATATGACAATGTACTGTAAAGATGGCAGAAGGTGAAAACGTTTTGATATCGGTCTCTACTCTTTGATTTGTAACACAATCATGTTTGAATTTACATATACATTCACATACATGTACTCCTTGTTTTGCTAGTTTTTTTTCGTAAATAGCATTTGCTTCAATATTTGCTATATTTTCTCAGCAACTTTTTTTTTTATCACCTAATCATTTATACCTTGCATGTAAATTTTCATTTATGGAGAAATCACTTTGAACTCACCTTTTAAACGTTCAAAAAACAGTCTTTTGACATTTTCATAGGGCCCTTAAGACATGCCAATCTTTTTAACAAAAATGAAAAATAAAAAAATTCTAAGATACTGAATCTTTACAGCATGGTTGAAAATACTGAATAGTTTAAAATCGCAAATCATATTATTGTTTTATCAACTTTACAAATACCTAAGTTTTTTTTCTGTGGTGTCAATCCAACCTTCTTATATTGAAATAACAACGTAATATTAACTGAAGTTTGTATGCTAGTTGTTTTCTTTAATTTTTGCGACAAATACATGTCAGATATGTCAAAAGCTTCACAAGCGTGAAAAGTCAACATATCATGAGATATCATGAGATATAAATTTGTTACTTATCAAATTTTTTAAAATAATTAAAAAGTTGAATAGGAATAAACTATCTGCTCTTCCCCCACCCTCAACAAAATGCATGTAGACAATAAAAATAATTTCGACACTTTCTTTTTCTGTTTAAAAAATTCTATAAGTTAAACATAATTCAATTTCGAGGTATTTTTTCTCCTGACATGATCATATGACATAATAAGTGTGCAGAAATAATGAATTCCAAAGAAAACGACTGCAGCAAGATTAACATCCACAATACATATTTTAATTGACTATGTTCAGAGTTGGAGACGGGGGGGGGGGGGGTTATAACGGATAAATTTTCCACGTTCGAAATGACTGTCAATGAATATAAAAATTCCAAAACTCCCCCCCCCCAAAAAAAATGCGGACGGCTTCACCAGTTTGGTAAAATCGTTCACATGGCTTACGGTAAAAAGTTAACCAAATTACAGAACCTTTCAAACGCTAGAGCCAATCAATCTATTTTATTCAAATTACCGACATGATCATCATGTGAAAATTTTGTAACAGGCATCCTGCATTTTCACGATTATGCAAGTGACAAGAAATGATAAATGCTTTGCAAGAATATATGCATTGAACACACCAATCAATTCAAATTCCATTCATACGCAACAGGTCGTTCATAAAATACAGAGATTTGAGTTGTCTGGTGCTGGGTTTCGCCCTTTGTGCCTGTAAGCTGACTGGTATTTCGAGGGAGCTTTCCAGCCTGTATTAAGGATGTGATTTATACAGCGATCACGAGAAACATTGCAGACATGAAGATATTCCCTCCGGTACAAGACGTTCCTTATTGATCTACAGAGAAAGTCTAGCTCTTTATAAAATTCACCAGAACATATTTCCTCCCCGGAAGAGTACTACTGTATTATTAAATACACAATGGTAAGTGTATCGACCAGAACCAAGATCGATTATCGGTGTTCGTTGTTTTTAAAAAATTAAACAACATAATAAAAAGTTCGATTTTCATGATGTCTGCAAAAAACGATTACACAAGAGGTCATGACATGTTTCCATATATGGGTATGAGGTGACCGCAGACAGAACGCCGGAAGTTTGGATTTTGATCCCACGGGTTGGACACGAGCCATTAGCTTTTTCTTGCATGTCTATTTCCACCCACTCTACGAGCTGACAATCAGAAGTGTGACCCAAAGTTATGATCATTATAATAACACGTTTAATTGTCGTGGACCCATTAAAGCTAGTTATAGATACAGGGCTGACACAATCAATTTACGCTTTTTTTTTTTTTTTTTTGCAGATATGCGAACTAAAACGTATAGATCTCCTCCCCCGCTGAACAAAATCAAACGATCCATACGTCTACAATGGAAGCTGAAATTGACATCGTAATGGTTGAATTGAAAACAAATATCTATCTGAATACCAATTATCAATATTTATTGCTGGCAATTTGAAGTTACTGCTTCTACAATTATTTTTAAGTACTGTTTAAAAACGCGTAGTGGATTACTTGATTAGTTGTTAAGGACAAGCGAGACTTTCCTCAGTTTTGGATATTCTCTTTCTTATTTGCATTTAAACCTGTTAATGCCCAAAAATTCAGGGTAAATTACCATGCTATTTTTAAAGTTAATTTTTTGTTTTGGATTTTCCTTAAAATAGCATGCAAAATGCAATTGAATGCTTATACGTAAAGCCATAGTATATATTTTTCAATGCAAAAATATCTCCAAATAGTTAAGCTTTAGAAAGAATTCAAATACACAATGACTTGGGTGATCTGGTTTATTTTAGAACCCAAAAATTCAACTATGCATATTGCGATTCGTCTAAGTTTAGTTTACATGCACTTAGTACATTGTTAAATGTTTCCCTAATCTTTTGGAAATTTCACCAAGAGTTTAAGCCACAAAGTATCGAGGCATCTTGAATAGCCAATAATGGGCGGAAATAAATTATAAGCTAAATATTATGTATCAAGACAAAATATTTACAACCACAAAGTATTTTATCTAAAAAAAAACGAGAGGCAGTTTAGTGCTCAAACAAAACCTGTGCTTCTTCCTTCCGTCCGTGTTAAGTTCTTTTACTTACATTTACAATAATTTTATTATAAATCTTTTAAGAGAGATTCTAAAAGACAATCAAAATGGTTTTTGAAGGATTTTTTTATCGTTTTCTGACGCGGATTGTAATTTTTTTTTCAGCATCAATGCTTCCTTTCATACTTGTTTGCAGACAGAACTATAAAACAAAGAAATATTACATTGCTTAAGTAACATTAGTGATTCTCAGAACACGAATTTTCTTTCTTTTTTTTTTTTTGAGAGGGAGAGGGAGGTTCTCTCATTTTTTTTTTTACCTCAGAAATGTCAATGCTATAGTCATTCAATTTAGTTTGCGGATGAAAAATTTAGATTCACATGTAATTATATGAACATTTTTTTAAGTTATGACCCTAGGATACTAAAAAAATCGTCTGATGGTTGTTTACTAAAAGTTAATCTAAATAAAAACAAAGTAGTATTTTTTTTTTTTACCAAACAATGTGTAATGGAAGCCCAATATTATTTAAATTATAGACATTGTTTTTTTCAAGGTTGTCAATTAGGAACTCTTCCTTCTTACAAACATCTAGGTCTAACTTTTTCTAATGATTTAAAATGATCTTTGCAAGCGTACAATAATATAGAAAACGTTGCTGATTGTACATCAATAATATAGAAAACACTACTTCAAACAAAAACATTTACTGTTGTTTGACATGGGGGCTCATCCGCAGACAAGTTAGAAAGGTGCAGCAATTTGCTGCAACAATTGTCTTGGACCTTCCAGATTTGACCTCCAAAGATTCATTGTACATGTATTTTGAAATGGTTGAAAATCTTTAGCTAAAAGACGGGAATTAGCTAAACTACTAATATCTATTTTGTGTAACATCAGTACACTTCAATCTTGTACTACTTATGGACACATTTAAATAAAAATATATAACTTGTAAGAGGACTGGTTAGCAAAGTCACCACAACAGGCCACTGAAACAAAGAAAATCGACACAAGAATGAGCAAGGCAAACCAGGGTTTTGCAATGTTGAAGCCTATATGGAGATTCACAGCACTTGACATCCACACCAAGAACAGAATCTTCAATAGCAACGTACTCAGTGTCCTCCTATATAGTACAGAGTGCTGGAAAACCTCTCTACTACTAGTAATTGAAAGAAATCTTGAAGTCTTCCACACCAAATCCCTCAGACGTATCCTCAAGATCCTTTGGCCAAACACCATCCCAAGTTAA
The DNA here is from genome assembly GCA_020458035.1 of Magallana ariakensis. NCBI lineage: Eukaryota > Metazoa > Mollusca > Bivalvia > Ostreida > Ostreidae > Magallana > Magallana ariakensis. The sequence continues at coordinate 35,633,431 of CM035817.1, forward strand.
GAACTATCGAAAAGAACTGGGATGACAACAATATCACAGACCATCCAAACATGGCGATGGCTTGGTCATGTCCTGCGCATGTTCCTTACTCACTGCCAAGGGTTGCCCTTAGATGGACACCCCAAGGAAAAATGAATAGATGCCAGCCAAAGGAGACGTGGATACGAAATGTTCTAAAAGACCGGAAGAACAGAGGCCTGACCATGGTGACAGCACCTCGAGTAGCTGCAGACCGAGCCAGATGGAAATCCCTTGTAGCCGCCTCAATCACCTCTTGGCGCAGAGGGGATTGAGTGCGTGAGTGAACGAGGGCTCTCATATACTTTCAAGAGCTTTAAAAGTATGAAATTTATTTAAAAGATCATTTATTTCAGATGTTTTTATAATAAGCAAATGGAATTCAATAGAAACGGATACCAAGGTGAGCAACATCCATTAGTCTGTTTCGAAGAAGAGAAGCATTTCTAATAACGACAGTACAAAAAACAAACTAAATATTTTCATTACGGCAACTTTTAAGGCACTGTGATTTATGATTTATACTGACTCTACAAATTGTGTTATCGATTGCAGTGTTCAAATACTTTATTTAATTAAATTTCACAGGTACCTGAATTGAGGATTACATACAGATGCTGTTCAGTTCAGAACTGAACTCACTCACATGTATATAAGGGCGAGAAAGTTAGAACTTGAGTTCAAATTCATTGCATATCATATATGTATACAATAAAAATGGTTAAGGTTAATACAAGTTATACTAACCTAACATGTTTTTGAGATATATAGAAATATCACACAGATATTCCAAAATGATTTGATATTATTTTTAAGTTTTAACAATTACAACTATTTTATCATAAAATGTCCCAGTATCTTATCGCAATAACAATTGACGCCTGATTGGGTAAAAACATCGAAAGTCTCTTCGTTCAATATATTTTTTTTATTTGCCGTTTAATTAATAACTGCTATTAACTGCCTTTTGTTCGTAGAGAATATACATAAGAACAATGAATTTATATTCCGTTTATATTTATTTAATTAATAAAGATATGATCGATGGACCATAGAAATTCTAATGATTGGAACGATGGCACATTGATGACGTCACAGCTACATGTATGCACTGCTGCAATGTTTGCATATAGCAACGCAGGAGGCGAAGTCTTTGCACTAATCCACTTGAGATGATGGAGATACAAATTAAACAATTAAAACATAACAAAGCTCCAATGTTTTTACCTCGGTTGTAGTTTGATCTATGACTATCATATTTGGCAACAAAATGGCAGAATTTCTCTCTTGCGTGGGAGAGCAGATGTCACAAGTAGAACATTTACAGATCTTACTCTCTTTTATATTTCGGTCTCGGTTAATTTCATGATGAACTCCATTGACTACCGCATTTGTGCCAATCACACGTCTTTAATTAACGAGACCAAATATGATATGTTTTCCCAAAGGACAATTTGTACTATGATGTTTACATACGGCGATTGATGCGTCGACAGATCCATGCTCAAGAAACGCCTCCTCTGTCATCTGAACAAATAAAGCATTTCCGGTTCTATGATATGAAGTAAAAAAAAAACAAGAAGCAAAAAACTTCGTGTCAGCGTATTTTTTTTTTTTTTGGTATAGCGTGTTTGTTCTGAAAATCTTGGGGTTTTCCAAAAACCAGTCGGGATGTTGATTAATGCTTCAAGGATTTACTGCATAATAAGCACAGCACGGGATGCATATTTCTTTTTTTATTTGATATTTTCAAAACATATTGATAGCGGTAAAGTAACATAACGTATCAAAATACTTAGGCCATTCCAAGTTTTTTCTATGTTTAGCGTCCGCGGACGGATTGGTTTTGAGATGTAAAAATTAAAAAAACAAAACAATGGTTGTTCATAAAATTAGATCGCTTTTTCATATGTCGGAAATCAACTACTAATTAAAACAACATTCAAAAATTATTTGTTAATTTGTATTTTTGTTACAACACGAAGAAAATACTTCAAAATATATAATAAATTCTATTTTGTTGAACCTTTAAAGTTATGTGTTTTTTTCTAAGGTTTGTGGTTTTTTTCCTGATAGAAAGATAGGTTTTTGAGTTTTGGGTGGACGCTAAACAAAGAAAAAACTTGCAATGGCCTTAATAACGAAAACATAAATATTGTTCTAAATCAAATAGTATTTGTAGAATTGGGTCTATTTTAACTGGAGGACAATTTGTTCAAGGTCATAACGGGAAATCCGAATAAAATTAACTGTGTCAATAAAAATCTGTGTTTTCTCTTTCGTAAATGTTGACTATTATTTTTTTCCATTTTCCATTTGTAACATCAGCGATGCTTTGAATTTGGGAACTACGTCATCTGAATTTGGTAATCAATAACAAATGGCAACAAATGGCAAAAAAGCCAAGTGCGATATTGGCCATTTTTGATTTTGATTATTACATGTGCAGTGCATTTTTGTAGCATCATTGATTTACAATGATTAAACGGTGAGAACTGTAATCCGATTACTGTTCTAAAAGAACTTCGATACTGAATTATGAAGTTATTCACTTAGTTTTTTTCGCAAAACTCTCAGAAATTGACCAATGAATTTTATTAATGTATATAAAATACAATGCTGAAGCAAGCAAATTCTAATTTTGTAGAAATTCTCACTTTGGTAGAAAATCCGCTGACATACTGTATGATAAACTGACAGACACACCGCAAAATGATTTTCATATATAACATGCAATGTTTGCAGACATTTGGCAATAAACACTTAGTTTGGTTTGTTTGTTTGGTGGTTTTTTTTTTTACCAATTTATGTTTTTTTTAAAACAATTATAATTTTTGCAATTTATTAATTCCTTACACATTTTTTACGAAATTGACTGATTAGAACAAAATTATATTAAATAGTCATTTAATTTCAAGCAATTTTTATTGCGTTTCTCCTTTATTTTAAGACTACGAGAAAATATCTAAACTAAATTAAGCTTATTTGCTCGTTTGTTGTTGTTGTTGTTGTTTGTGTACATGTGTATAACAAAATTGAGTTTACAAATGTAAAATTGTAAGAAGTAATCAATAACATTCCTGTAAACAATACACGTCGAGTAGCATTGCATAAACAAGTACATGTAATTTGACACAAAGGTCAGTTGATTACAATACTTCTATTTCGCCTTGTGTGACACATCTGGCCGACGCTCTCTGCGGCAAATTAGAACCATTTTAACAAGACCTTGTACTTTCGGTAGGATGTAACTATCATTTTCCTGCGTCAAAACAAATTAAAAATGACGTTGGTTTTAAGTGAAATATACACAGATTGCGTAGTCTTAGCTCAAATACCAGACAAATCTTGTTGATTTCAAAGAGCAATAGCTGAGTGGCCAACAATGAAATAGACAGGCCTACGCCACAATGCTGTTTGACACAACTACCCAAAGTCCAAGCTCTTGTTAAAATGGTTCTACGTTGTGGCGGGAAAAAAACTGGGAAGAAGGTAACCTTTCCACTTTTCAAATTTTAATAAACTTCCATGAAATGCGTAGTTTTGAACATTAAATAAAATCGGTGCGGAATTACACAGTAACTCATGGTCCCCGTTCTTTGTAACATTAGAGTTGTCATTACTGTACACGTATTCAATTCTAAAAACAATAAAATGCTTTCTTTGGTGTTTCTTGGTGATAGTAAGATGTCGAGCAATACAGAAAAGACTATGTAACCCGTGTCTGTGGGGTTTTGATTGATTTATTTGTTTTTCAATCTCTACGTTCCTTCATCGTATCAATGTCCAATGTCGAGTGTAAATCACAATACTATCAAATGAGTATCAATTTTTCAAATAGATATAAAATATGTAAATTAACAGGATTTTAGATTGAATGTCATATACATATGTTCGAAAATTTAAATCTTCATTGTTGAGTTAGTTTTTCATCATACATTTTTTTTTTATGATTTCTGAATTTAAATGGATATGGTCAGAATTAGAGCTTAAAATCGTAAATTTTCATTTTCCCCTCTTATTTTTATTGTTTTTGATGACTTGTATTTTGATGAAGGTATTTGGAATTGGTAACCAAAATTTGAATGGCTGTTGTCGAGTTATCAGAAGAGAGCGGAGATCACAGTTCTTTGTTTTGTGAATAGGTTTGGTTTGCATTGGTTGTATAATGGTTAAAGCTTCGTTAAATAAGATTTAATTATGAGTTAAACCTTCGGGTTTTTTTTTCAAATATTCGTCATATCTCATTTTCTTTAAAGAATATGCTTGTATTTTCTATCAACAATCTATACGTAAACAAAAAAAAATAGCAAGAGCCTAAATGGTATAATTGTCATATTGTAAATTTGAATTTACTGGGTGGGTGAAAATGCAAAGTTTACAAAATGACAAATAGTGACGTAACAAACAATATTCTTCTGTTTCTGGGTTGAAACTTGACAACAAAAATTCAAATTTTGATTGACCATTTGAAAAATCGTAATTAAGCATATTAACCATTTAGGCGGAAAGAAAAACTTTAAAATTTGACTGTGCTCTTTCAATCAATTGCACATAACTGATACGGACATCGAAAGTGCTGTTTTATTTAAGAAATAAATGTTTGAAATTGGGAAGGAAGAGTCTTGATGAGAAGTCACTGTGACGATTAATAACTCGGATAACCCGTCATTTCTCTTGAATGACAATTTCAAATCAAACGGACGTAATCTCATCATTCTCATGCATATAAACACGGATTCCTTTAGCATTAAACAAATCTTTCATTAGATTATATTGCCACAAAATGTCCCAAGGTATCCCCAAGGAGAATATTAACATCGACCGTATAGAATAGGGAGAAAAACACAAACGTAAACAAGATGTTCCAAACAATTGACAATTTAGCCGTATACACAAGACTATACTCTCTCTCTCTCTCTCTCTCTCTCTCTCTCTCTCTCTCTCAATAAAGCTCGAAGATGTACGTCACTCTAGCGTTTCATTATTCTACCTAATTTGATCATCGTTTTTTTTACCCCACATGCTCAGATGGTAAATAATTAATTAGCTACGTATCACAGGCTACTGACACTAACCACCGTCAGACAAGGTGAATATTCTAAGTATTCTCTTCTGATTGCAAACAAAGCAGTGTTCAGCATATCTAGTAAAAAAGATTTGAATGTCGAAACTCAAATGTTTTTGATACGTATGTAAAACGTTTTATATCACAGTGCTATGAAAGAATCTGTTATTTTAGATATTATAGTAAGTAAGTCAGTAATTTTATTTTTATAGTGACATGTGTATTTACAGTACATTGTAAAATTGACAAAAAGAAAAACTCGAAAAAGTCAACACCCGGCCCGTCGGGCCTATATGTCACTTTAAACACAATAATGTACACAATAATGTACAGAATACATAAAGAAAAGAACGCAATGCAAGATGGAAAAAAAACCAAAAGGACAAAAAAGCAAAAAATACATGTTTAAATACATAATACAACCAATAAATCTTTAAGGAGTTTTGGGATATCAGTGGGTATAAGTATTATTTTTATATATTTGCTTACAACTCATTACTTAAATACAATTGATTGTCTTCTCTTAATGGAGGAGTATAAATATTTGGCAACCTGACGAGGATAATTTACAATGAGCAAACGTAATAATTCATCATCTGAACTTTCTTCTGACTGATTAAGACCAATATTTTCAAATAGTTTTTTACGATAATCGTTATACAAAGAACAATGTAATAAAAATGAAATTCATCTTCTACACTTCTATTGGAACAAAAAACAAATTCTTTCTTCAAAAGGTTCCCCTTGACATCTTCCAGTCTCAATTCTTATTGGTATTATACCACATCTAAATTGAGCCAAAGTTGATCGTAAATACTTAGGCATATCTAAAAATAAGTAAGACTGTTTTGAATATTACGAAAGTACGTAATTTAGAGATATTAAGTATTTCATTACTCCAATAGTTTGAATAGTAAGTGTGTATTTTTGATTGAACTAAATCTATATCCACCATCAACTTTGATTCAAAGAAATTATCTAATTCTAAAATATGAAAAACTTTTAAGTCACAGCAACAGTTATTTCTACATCTATTTTAATCAAATTCAAATACAATTTTTGTAATTCGTTCCTCGTAAAAGGACAACACTCTATTCCAAAATCGGATCATATTTATCCATCGTCTGAATTGGCTAGGTATCCATCCAGTGTCTCCATAAATAGCCAATGTTGGCGCAAAACGGTGAACCCCCATAAAATATCGAATAGCTCTATTTTGAATAATATCAATTGATTGAAATTTTTTGAAACCCAGGTACTGGATGCATAATCCAAAACTGGTATCACACAGGAGTAAAACAATTTCTCATACGCATTAAACCTAAAATCTTTATTATTATGAATAGTCGATATAATTTTCCCAAGGGCTCGCCCCCCTGCTTTGCCAAGATTTTCTGCATTTAGAGTAAAGTTACCCGTATGTGTAAATTTAACTCCTAGATACTTATAATTATCAACTTTTTCAAGCTTATTTGACCCAATAGTGAAGTTAAAACTGGTTTCTTTTGTATGCTATATATATGTTATATATGCTAGAATGTGTGATATCTTTAAACAAAAAGTTGTTAACGATATAAGCAATGCATCAAAATGTATATTGTATAAACATGTTGATTACTTTTGTTTACAAGTTTATCTAAAGAAATCAATTCATGTTTTTACGATTGTCTTCACATAACTTAAAGATTGAAACAGGGAGGGATGATAATTTAACACGTATTTGTCGAAAATGTGACTTTTGCAACTTAAATGAGATTGAAGATGAATTCCATTTTTTAATTATTTGTCCAGCACTTTGGAGTTTAAGAGAAAAGTATATTAAAAAAAACTACTCCCGAAAACCAAAAGTCTATAAAGTTATACAGTTACTATCTACTTCAAATACTAAAGAAATGTGTAATTTTGGGAAATATTAATTATATGCAAACAAGCATCGAATTCTCAATGTGATTAATGATTATGTACACTTTGTAAGTCACTATTTTACTGTATTTGATATGTATATACACACATTGTTCACATGTATAAGTATAACCTATGGGATTTATTTGTCTTGAACTTGAACTTGCATGTGCACAATTAGATACTATAGATAAATGAACTTGTATTCCAATTACGGTAATATTCTTTTATTGACGTTGCAAGGGTGGGCGAGATACAACGACTCCAACATGAGAATGGTTTGTCCTCTCGGCTTAAACATGTCCATTGTTACCTGTTTATTTAGATGTGGTCTAAAATGTCTGCTGAACACGAAACAATACAGGGCCTGAAGCTTATAAAGCAGGACTATCTTTCTCCTAGTAGCTTCCTGCATATTGCAAGCAAGCAACGCCTTTAGGTATCATAATCTCGCGATAATAATCAGACAAAGAACCAACCAAGGAAACAAAATGAAAGATAAAATAAAAATAAAAGTTATATTTTAAAGCAAATTTAAATATTTACCGATGATTGTCAAAACAATATAGAAAAGTTTGAATCCTCACTAGTAGTTTGAGATTTCATAACTATGGATTGTCACGTAAAGAAATTTCGGCCATTGATATCAATGTTTAATGGCCACTAATTGAAGAAGTCATTCGGTTGTTTTACATTAGCACTACAAGAATTTGTATAAAATAGTGTATGCATTAGTTTAATAATACAAAAGACCCAAGGTCGTTCCTTTATATGAAGGTTGACATGAAGAATACTTTTACTTAATTGAGTCATATTTAGTTACATTATATTAACTTTATTGCACAGAAACAATGATAATTTCAGGACAAATGGCAAAAAAAAACAACCTTGAACAAAAAAGATCCTTGTGAAATTTCATCTGTAACTCACGAGTTTATTGAAGTTTACTAGATTTTAAAGTACACAAACTGACGTAATCTTTATGTTGTAACCGCCGAAAATAAATAACACTTACTATTTGATTGGTTGCATAACCATACTACGCAGGCACTAGGCAGAGAATCTCGATTTTGGGGACAATCTGCACGAAAAAAAAATGTCTTTTAAAGAGACTAAGCTGTATTAAAAAAACCACAACACTTATCTCATCCGTTTATTAAACTGCTTAAAGAGTCAGTACTGTTTGAAGTGTTTTATTATGTTTGGAGCCATCTGTTGCACAGTTTTGTAGTGTTTTTTCGTGTCAACCGTAGATCGATAAAGTAGAAATCATTAATAAATGCGGAAAACCAGAGGAACTTCCTCAGGTTAATGATAAAATATCACTGTAATGAATTTCGTGTCGGATTAGGACGGACAAAATATTTCCGGCGTGGACGATTGTCAATGGATGCACGGTAAAACCAGCGGAATGATTGAAGATGCTCAATCATGGCTGATAATTGCTAATATTTGAATTGCAAACGCCGATTTATTGCCTTCGCTTAGTGGTTGAGTTATTCAGGTATTGTAGAACATTAACATCCTTCCTTGAATGTGGTACACGGGAGCGACCCGGTGGATGGTCTATTTGTGCTTTGTGTGGGTGTTACAGATACCGTATCTCAAAGATGGGTATGGTGTTCCCACAAATGTTTATTTCAAACAAAAATTTGGTGATATGACAAATTCTATTTTTAAATAAACATTTGTAGTAGACAGTATCAACATTGAAAATAAAGCATGTACGTTTCTGTTCTCGACAAGTTCATTTGGGGATTCGGTTAAAATCTTCAAGATTTAGCTAATTCAAAATATTAAAACATTATTCATTCCTTTTAGAAAAATATAACTATTTAATGAGTTTAAAGGAAACTTTTGCAGAAATTACGTGGTAATTTTTTCTATCCACAGACCCATTTAATCTCAAAATCGTGATCAATCCTTAAACATTAGAACCTGACCTTCTTCCAGCACTATTTGCGCATTGCCCTTTTGCTGCGTGGAAATGTTCATTCCGATTGACGCTGTCTTTGAGAATTTAAAATAATTTTTAATTAATCGTGTCAAACTTTAATGCTTATTTAATGTTACTTGATTTGTTTTTATTATATAAGTCGCTTACATTTTCGGCGTCTAGATTAATTACTGCATGACTCATAAAACATCTTCAACTAGATTGTCTCTTTAGTGTTCATTCATACAATATGCATGCTAGTTTTATATACTTGAATAGTTCTGATTCATTTGAAAATTTAAAAACAATTTTAAAACTTATTAGAAACACTAGTCCTATTTGCTGCCTCTTAAAAAAGATTTTTTTAACAAAAGTATGTATAATTACATCTTTAAAAAAAAGCCTATTTGTATCATCAGAGACATTTACTAAAAATAAAATAACAGACGCAATAACGCAAAAAGGCTTCAATTAACTTTGTAAATGACATTACAACGCCTGTTCAAAAGGCGTAATATCACATTTCCAATGCTTTTCTAAAAGGCATAATAACGCCTTTCCAAGTGGCGTAATAAGGTTGTAACTAAACTATCATGCATAAGGTGCACGCTCGTTGTAGTGTACATGTACCAACTGTCATGATAAGAAATGTTTCCAAAAGAAAGTCAGTCTAACAGAAAACCTTATCTCTGGTTACTTTTGTCTACCTTTGCCAACAAGAACACACCGGGAACATGAGGAAAATCGTTGTCTTTGCGCTATCCGTTGGCTGGTCAGCTGGTAGGTTCAACTTTAGTGAAAAAAATTTCAGTCTACTTTTTACATGCAGGCTTCCTATTTGTTTTTTCATCTATTAGGTCATACATACAGAAGCCAAAGATATTTCTCATCCATCCGAACGTTCAATTTCCCTTTTATCTGAGTTCTGTTTTTTGCCTAAGATTAAGGTCATTGAACTACTTTCATAACCAGTATTTGTCCGAGACACGTGAGCACGAGGTATACAACTGCTACTAAATGGATTTGATAAATTTACATTCTGGTTCGGTTAATGGAAACACTTTTCATTATAAATCGATTTATTTATTAAAATTGTGTTCATCCTGTTCAGGGGATCTTACAGATTTACATATTTTGACAATAAATGACCGTAAATTCTCAAACGTCCAAACGATAAGCAGGTTACAAGACAAATTCTCCCGAGTTTCAAGGCATACTGAATTTCCACTGTGTCATCCTTTTAAAAATATTTTTCTCTTTATTTCGACACGTGATCAACCATTGTGAATCAAATTTTAAAAGGAATTCCCAATGACAGTAACAAATCCCGGAAATCTGGTGACACGGCCGTTAATGAAACGCGATCTTATATCCGCTTCCTGGTAACATACAATGTGCCGTGAATGAAGTCGACTGCACAACATCAGCGAAATGTTGTTTATTATTGAGATTAACATGGTCGCAACAAATTGATTTCCGATGGTTGCACTATTGTTCTGAAGACTGTATATTGTAATTGTGCATGCTTAGTCAATTCAAGTCGTGTTCTTCTGTTTTCAAATGAAACATCCTGGTAAAAGTACTGTCTCTCCGAAACAACAGACGACCTCGCTTTAATCTTTTTTTTAATTGTAGATAATTTGCCGTATAAAAAATGATTGAATTGCATTTTATAAGAGTAAACAGAAAACCTTGGGAAAGGTTATACGATTTAGATAAAAAAAAAAAGGTGTGTGTTGGACAATGCGGCACAGAGAGAGAGAGAGAGAGAGAGAGAGAGAGAGAGAGAGAGAGAGAGAGAGAGAGAGAGAGAGAGAGATTTGGAAAAAAAAGAAAGAGACTGGACTGACTGACTGACTGACTGAAAACTTTGGACAGAAAGATGAAAGGTAGAGATTACATGTATATACAAACTAATAAATACATGTAGATTTCTTAAAGAAGTCATAAGGAGTATTTTGGTTGAAAATGGAATACATGTTGTTTTCCAACCTCCGTCCAACCCATCGAATTTCTATGCTCTTGTTGAAATTCTTCTATATCTAATCAGTCGGTATGTATGAATATAGACAAAGTGACCCTATCCTGTATTTCAAGAATTTAATTAATAACAATATTATAGAAATACATAAGGCTTATACCCATTGATAAAAACAGTAATTAGTTATAAAAAATCTTACAAAATTAAACTCTAATACCAACCCTTTTTTAAATTAGTACTAGAAAACTTTGTCGGTCTCTTGAACATAATCTGTGACAGAAACAACGTTAACACTTCCAGAATAATGAACATTCATACTGCATATCAACACAGCAAAGATAGAAGCATGTTGACTCCATTTTAGATAGTATTTTTTAATAAAAAGATCCCCAGGGTATTATCAATGTTTACAAGTTGAATATTAAGTCTTAATTATTAGAAACAGAAAAGGGTAAATTTCTAAGAATTATTAATGTTATTGAAAATTAAGTTATTATATTTTGAAATACACTGTAATTCGAGAAAAGTCTTACATTACAGTTCTGAAAGGTAATGTAATGAAGGAAAATATTCACACGTTTCATAAAGTAATGCAAGTGTAATTGGTACTCAGCCAACTATACTTGTATAGAACTACACTCATAATTATGTAAACACAATGGCAAAGGCTTCATATAGAAAAAATGGCGGAGTTCTATAAACGGTTTCATGTACTTTAAGTCGGACTCTTTGCGTGCGCAATGGCATGGCTATAGCTATGACGCACGGTTACATGATACTGACTGCACAACAGTCGAAATGGTTCTTTGTAGAAATTGCATAAAGAAATGTGTGAGATCACTGAATGTCATTTTGTAAACTGCAAGTCACTGAATATATGATACCAAAACACATCAAAATATATAATGTGATATTGTATAAAGTTACACTCAACTTAAAAGTTGCATCACCATGCTAAGAGTTCCCACCCACGTTTAACCTCACATTGGATATTGTACATATGGTTTTGACAAACAAAAAAAGCCAAAAAGCCCCAAAAAACAACAACAACCCAAACCACAATCAAAAAAGCAAAATCGGTATGTCAAGATATTGAAAGTGTAAATTTACGTCGTTAACTCGTTTGTAAGTCCTAAAACAAAAAAATATTAGAAGAGCCCGGTTTTCAGTACTTTCAGTTCTTTGATTAAACCTATATTTTTTTTTTTAATTTTACACTATGAAGCCCTTTGCAAAAGAAAAAAAAATTACAGACATGATCGAACATTGAGGATAGATGTATATCATGATTATTTTTAAATGATTTTTCATTTGATTACTGTTGAGAGAAAACGAAAATATCAGAATCTTAATAAATAGCAAGAATTGTGCAGCAAGTCATTTATGCAAACTTCTGAGCCAAAATCTTTAAACTTTAAATCGAAGTCGGGTTAACCAAATTCTAAAATGCGTTTTGGGTGCTGAAATCTGTCGCAAAACAGATTGCATTCAGACGACTTCCTGTGTAGATCCTGTAAATTATAGAATAACAATGACCCATTGAAAGAGGTACGGTTGCAGGAGTCATTAAACTAACTAATGTGTGGAAATAGTTGACGAGAATGACGTCAATATAGTTTCGCGACCTCGTGAATATACAGGGCGGGATTTCTTTCTTAATCTCTGTCTGCAACATTCAATATGCACAGAAAAATGAAATGACGCATTGACTATTATATTAAGTACTTCATTTTGCAGCAGTAGTATATCGTATACCATCATTGTCACGACCTCATCAAAATTATAACATGGTGTCGTCTTTAACTTATCTTATTTCTTTAATAATATGTTTTGCTACAGTGTCTCATTTCTAATTTATTAAATACAATAACAAGGTCTGACAGTGAAGTATTTTTTCCTAGAAAAATGTGCATGAACATAGGACGCTGTTCTTCGCAATATGCATGAAACTTAAAGTATTTACATTTTCCAGTGTCTCTGTCTGTGATAACACTACGAATAGATTTTGTACTATACATCCCAATAAATTCAAAAGACGTATTGTTGGGGACGCAAGCGGGTTTGCATAATTAATATTATAATTTTTAATCGTACAACTGCTGAAAATTATATAAATATAAGTAATAAAGAATCATTCTTTGAATATTATAAGATGATAATTTCGGTCGAGGCATGATCAAATCTATCATAAAGCCCTTCGGGCTTTATTGGATTTGATCACGCCCCGACCGAAATTATCACCTCATAATACTCAAAGAATGATTCCTTATTCCTAAATTAAGGAGGTTGGCTGGTCAACAAATAACCTATCAAATATGCCTTAAAAATTTAAAATATTATATTATTGATATCTTTGGTCGCAAAATATTTTATAAGTAAAAAAAAATATTATCATGGCACATTTATTGATTAAGTTCGAGACCGGATACCTATAGCTACAGTAGTTTTGCAACGTAAAAAACCACGTTATATGAAACGCGCGTATGAAAGCCTCTAGTTCATTCATATCCGTGTTTTGTTGTAACCTTTTGATTGATTGCACAATGTGATTAATCCTCAATACGGGTCTTTTTATCACGAACTTCTAATTCGTGATTGCAAAATTTCTTTCATTGTCAATGCATTTTAATTGTGATGTACAATATATCATCCATCGTCCAAAATCTGAAATTGTTACTGACATTTTGCTTAACCATTTACTGTGAATTACGAGGCGTTTAATACGTTGTACACACAGGGACTACATGACAGGTTCAAGAAAGATACTTAGAACTACCAAAAATAATTGCAACTTTATGAATAACAGAACTCTATCAAAACTTTAGAAAATGACAAAAGATAGTTTAACAATAAGGAACAAAAAAAAACAGATTTGTTTTTCTGCTCAGTAGAGGCAGACTCCGTTATAAAAGTAATAAGACTGCTTTGCACGAGTATTGGAATTGATCTTGACATATAAAGCATATTTACAAAGATAATAACGTTTTTTTTTTCAATAACATCAGTTAAAGCTGATGGCAAAAAGAAAGTTGAATGTACTGTCAGTTTTAGGACAGAAGCATGAAAAGATAATAATGGTTTTGATAAGAGAGTGCACAAAAGCTAGACATATCAGCTTTGCCCTTCAACCCTATCGATAGAATAAAGCAAAATGAGTATCCTGTTATTCAAAGGCGTGTGTTCTTTCATCAGGGCCAGTAACCTATCATCCTTACTTAGTGATCAAGGCTTGGCTATCTTATTGACAGGATTAATGCAAACATCTATGACCATGATTCCGTTAGATTATGTAGATCGACTTCCATACCTGCCACGGTAATGGTTTTCACCATTATATTTTAAAAGAATAGAACTTTTATACACATTCTGTTAATAGAGCAGTAGCTATCTCTACGATTCCGGGAAAATTGCTCGAACTTGGGTTTTTTTCTCCAGTGACATTGAATTATCTCGCAAATCAAGAATTATTTCCTATAGAGTTACGTGAATATTTGCACGGGGACGCGATAACTTTAAGTAGTACATGTATTATTACAGGGGTTTTTTTTTTGGTACATTCTAACTGGTCAATATGTAGTTTGATATATTTCCGAACGCATTTGAAAAAAAAAATGAAAAATTGGTTCTATATCTGTTTACAGCTAAAGCCCCGTGAACATTATGATTATTTGCACACCGTCTTAAAATCCCTGCGTTACCGATACTATTCACCTTTTCTATGTGTTGTCATCTTTTTTTTTAATTAACTCTCGGCCTTGTCGTTGTACTCAGCAGGTTGTTAATCAAGTTTACCCTTTTCCTCTGAGCAATATGCAAAAGTAATTTATAACAAAGCATATGGAGATTTTCTTGCATGCGAAAAAAAAAATTAATCCAAGCGAAATTATTTTTTTCCCAAATATGACTTACTTTGCCAAGGAATTCTCTATAATGAAACACAAGGTACAGCTGTTATCAGCTGATTAGCTACTTCGTCTTTTGTTGTAGTAACGAAGACATATAAAGAAAAAAAACCCAGAATATGTCGTGACACAGCTGTTTTATGTAATTCGCAGTGACTGATTAAATACTAGTAATAGGATACAGTATGTATCTGCAAGTTGTCGAAAATAACACTGAGATTAAAAAAAATAAGAGTGAAATACATCTGTAAACAACATATCCGGAAAAAAAATGGAAATGGTATACTTTATCACTCTACTTATTCATATAACCGTCATTATCAAATAGTGTGCTATTGTCTGGAACTAAAGAGACGTCTGGCATTACTCTACTTCTGATAATGAGCATTGTTGCTAACAAAAAAACCCTTTAATTAAGTTCGTAATTTTGTCCATATGTGAAAAGAGGAGGAGGCGGGGTAGGGTTATACTTAGTACTTTCGCACACGCCTGTAGTACATGTACCACAATCATCCGAACGTGGCAATTCTGGAGCAATCAAGAAACTTTTCTTTTATTATTTTAGGTTTCATTCTGGATAGTTTGGTCAGCAAGCTAGACCAGAATGTGTGTTTCGGGGATTTAGGCTGTTTCAGCACTGCTCCGCCGTTTAGAAGTGTAGAGCGACCGGTGGACCTATTACCAAAAAGTCCCACAGAACAACAGATTAAGTTTTACCTACATACAAGGTACGCATAATAACAGCAATCAAAGATCACTCAATCATTTATAATTTTAAAAATTGAAATTGCAATTGTCCTCGATCAGTGCATGGAGTGCGAGTGTCCATCTTAATATTAAGAGAGCTCGATGGTCATTACCATTTTTAGCCTGTATTGATCTCCATTAGAAGAATATATATATATATATATATATATATATATATATATATATATATATATATATATATATATATATATATATATATATATATATAAAAGAAATAATACTCAAATTAAAAAAGTAAAATATTTGGATTTTTTCTTTACTAAATAACAGTTTCTATCTAAACATATCATATCTTAAAATTTTAGGTAGATCTGATGGTTTGTTTGTTGACCATCCAGTCTCCTTAATGACAATAAATTTTTAAAAAATTGCCTGAACAATACTTTATAATAGCATGAACTAACTGAGTTGTCTTTGTTCACAAAACCCGGTGTTCATTTCCAGGGAAACGCCGTCCACATCTTCTGAGGAGCTGATTCAAGTCGGGAGCGGGGTGGAGAGTACTCATTATTCCGGATCCAGGAAAACAAAATTCCTCGTTCACGGTTTTACCCATCATGGACATCGACAGTGGCTCCTAAATCTGGCCACGGCTCTCCTTAACAAAGTAAGCGAGGGGTCCGCCAAATGCAACATTGGGAATGGAATCTGAATTTAGTTCTCTATAGTACATTTTGTATTCTTTAAACGCACATATAATTGTAGCATGTGGTTTTTTTTGGTGGTGAATATTTTATTGGCTCAACAATTATGGAACATATATTTTTAGAACACAATTCAAAACGTTTCACAATAGAATAAAAGGCATTGAGACAGATCAACTAAGAGTACTTTGGACATAGAGCTACAAGATACAGGCATCTTAGTTTTAACACTGTAGAAAGTATTGATAAGCAAACTTCAATCAAGACAATCAATGTAATAGTAAAAAACCGCAGTTTACAAGTTAATATTAGCTGCCATAATTCATAAATTCATAAAAAATGTGCATTTGGTTCTTCGAACATAGATAACTTTCTTTCGCATGAAGCTTTTTTCTTAGAAAATTTTTAAAAGCAATGACCTCAATTTGTTTGCCAGGTGATTTTGAATGAATTAGATGGATAAAGCATTTTCCAAGTAAAATGCAAAAAGTGGAACATTTTTTACTTTGTAGATCCCAATTATGACATCTTACATGGTTAAATGATTGACATTTTCTATATGTTGTAGCCTGTAATTTGCAATTGGGTTTTAATCTGCATATACTGGTCAAACAATGTCGTTATCTTTTAATATAGAATACTTTTAATGGATATTTTCTTTCGTTTACTTTTTTGGAATGGTTCATGCATAATTGAAATACGTTTGTATGCACATGCATTCTCGCTGATGACTATTGCAATGAAACGTCACAATTAAACACAAAATAGTGATGGCGAGAATAGGTACTTTGCGAGCATTGGTCTAAGGACAGCATGGTTGCTAGCTGCAGTTGATTTTATCAAATTCCCTATTTGTTGTAGGAGGATCTGAACGTGATCATCGTGGATTGGGGTCACGGCGCTGGGATCCCGTACGCCCAGGCCACGGCCAACACACGTGTCGTTGGGGCGCTGATCGCCCAGCTGATCAAGGAGTTGACGGTCGTGGGGCCCTCGCTCGCCGACTTCCACATCATTGGACACAGTCTGGGAGCCCACATCGCTGGATACGCCGGAGAAAGGTTACATACTTTGGGACAAATTACAGGTACAATACCAAAGTATCCTACCCACCTATAACTAGCTCCTTTATTCTCCCACGTTCCATTGACAGATTAAAAACTTTAACTTTAAAGAAATTATAAGATACTATTATATAGATTTTACACGCGAAAGTCTAAGAGAAATAGACGTATTTTCTAAGTACATAACAGGAACTGTTTTTGTCAGCTAGACAAAACAACAAAAGTAGAGAGTGATTGATCGATTTTCTTACTTAGGGAGATGTAATACTTGAAGCATTTTTAAAGCAAGACACCCACGTGGTAATAAAACCATGTTTGATGAACATTTTGACAGGGTTTTTAGCAAATTATTTAAGCGATCATGTATGACCTGATATAGCAGATTACAGAAAATTGTCATCAAGAAAGCAGTAGATTGGCAAATTGGAGTTTCAAATGTGTCTGAAAATTTGTTGTTTCAGCAGAGGTTGATAAACAATTACTTCAAACGCAGTATTTGAGTTAATGATACGTGTACACGATTAATGATTTTTTAAGGGAAAAGAAGGAAAATATTAGAATTATAGCACAAATTTGTACTGATGCATGTATATAAATTTTCTCTTTGTTGAAGTAACATACCAGTTGGAAAGTGGAAGCCGCGTATTTAGAGCTATACTTTTATTTTGTTCTTTGAATAACTGCTTTCAGTATGGTAGGTAATCAGGAATTGGCCTTGGTGATGATTGGAAATGTTAGATAACTGGAAATGTCATCATTATGAGCCCAAACACAGTTTACGTCTATAATTTCTAATGAAGTGAAAGACGATATGCACTTGCATTTGTATCGTATTATTGTTTTTAAGATCAAGATATTTTGTGACGATTGCAAAATGTAAGACTTTTCGCAAGCACAGACCGACTTGCGAAGCACTAGTTTGTTCTGTACAACGATACTGTTCTAATAGAGTTGTTTATAAATTTAAAACAAAATTACGCTTCTATATTATCTTTTGTCTCAATAATCAAAAGGAATCATCATGATACAGTCAGCCAAAAATAATAGAAAATTAGCCATTTTGTATTTGCCCTGTAAATTGTGTATTTTAACGGGGCATGGTCACGATTTGGGTCAAATTCTGTTTTTCTGTTTTTATTTTTTACAATGTTTTAGAAATGCATTTCAAATGATCAAATGAAATTTGAAAGCTAGTCAGTCGTAGAGACAGGGCTCACAATTCTTTGTCATGTAAACAAGGCTCGTGTCCTGTTTTTGTTAAATATAGGTTCAATATACCAGTAAAAAATATTTTTCAAGCTGATTTGTCTATCTTCTTGTTCATTTTAAGCATAAGAAACAGTTTCTAGCGTTCAACACATTCATTTTAGGTCTAAAACTGGAATTTGTAAGCTCTGTAACTCGCTTATAAATCAACGAATGCACTCCAATTTTGGTTGCATATTAAAAATGCCTTACTGAAACATTGTAAACATTAAAATCGGAAAATTAATTTTTGACAAAAATCGTGACCATGCCCCTTTAACACGCTTATTTTATTTTAAGTTGAAACCGATATTTTCGTTTGATATCAAGCATTGCACAAATACAGAGAGCTCTGTATCAAGTATAACGCATAATCCGGAAATCACAAACTAGAGATGATGCATTCTGGGTTACTCTACGAGTATGTCCCTTAGTCCGAAATGTCTAACGTTTTCTTAACTTTTTTTTTACTTGCCAGGAAAACTAGCAAGTAAAATATCAAAATCGTTTAAAAAGCCGGGAAATCGTCAGACATTTCGGACTATGTGTCCCTAAACATGCTTGCGTAAATGGCCTTTTAGTGGTTTTGTATTTATATAGATTATTCACAAAGTATGAATACTTGGCTTTAACCATTTTCCTTATCGGCGAAATGAGAGATGTTTAAGAAATTAAATTAATTCTAAATTGCCCTCCAACCACAAGTGTCGCGTTTCATTCGTAAGTTTATTATGTACACGAAACCTCTTTGGTAAATAAATGCCATACATGTACATGCTTGACGTCAATGGGCAAAGGACAAATCTAAAACCTTAGGGACGCCAGTCTGCTATATTTTTACACTTGGGATTGGCAATTTCTATTTACATATGATATTTTGTTCAAAAAATAAATCTACAACTAAAAATTGAGTTTCAATACGGCAGTAGTGGGACACAGGAGATTTTCGTACGTACGTTTGCTACTGCTGCAAGAGGAAATATAATATCCCTTCGTTGGACATTTTTGCATCGACACACGTAAATCATCCTACATCAATGACAGTAGGCAAAAACAAAGGAATGTTTCGTAATGAAGGCATTTAGAGACCCCATTAAAGCAAGAAGGAAACTTGCCCCCGGATCTTTATCTGATTCAGCATGGGAAGGACTCGAGTTTTGCAGGAAATTCTCAATAACATGAGACAGGGACCTCTAACCAAGGCAGCAATTAAACATACACAAATTACTGGAAAATATTTTAAAAAGCTGCACTTTTGCTAATAATGACCTTAAATACAGATCGCTTTCACGAGGAAGCGGGTTGCAGGATTTGGAGACCATTTATCATGCGTTCTGGGGGAATCGGCTGTGCGTTTTATCGGATAATGCTTTTGAAGTCTTTGCACCCGTTTATGATCCTTTGATGAGTATATTCAAAGCAGTCGTTAAAATGAAAGAAAATGGTCTCCACTAAAGAATTTGCGAAATTATTCATGAACACGTCGGTGTCACCAAGTCTAATTGAGTCTAAAGAGGTCAGTCTCTAACCTATGAATGACTTGCCCATCACGACCAGCATACGGCGATCTCAGATTGTTTTGGTAAATCTTTCCAATCTTTTTATTGCAAATTGAGATGACAGAGTGCAAAACAAT
This sequence comes from Magallana ariakensis, assembly GCA_020458035.1. Taxonomy (NCBI): domain Eukaryota; kingdom Metazoa; phylum Mollusca; class Bivalvia; order Ostreida; family Ostreidae; genus Magallana; species Magallana ariakensis. Next base: position 35,653,595 of record CM035817.1, read on the forward strand.
GCTGTATCCGTTTTTTACTACTGTTTAGCAATAAAACCTTATGTTAATAAGTTTGTGCGTGTAATATCCTGCATGTTTTGATAAAGCTTTAATGGGGGAACATTTTTGCAATAGTGAAGACCGTTTTGAAGGGATGTGGAAATTTGTAATGCATTCTTTAATATTAAATCCTGTCTAGTGAAGTAACAACAGGTGCTCTTTCCTTCTCGTTAAAACAGAATACTGTTTTCTAGAATAGATCCAGAAGATCACCACACTTGGCCAATTCGTTATGAGGATCACTTTTGTAAAAAGTCTGCCGGTGTAAGTCAAATTCAAGTCGCAACAGTTACCCACTGAGAGTAGTTGATTAGTAGTTTTGATTACATACATTCAGTTTTTGGCGCAATGAGTTTGTGTCTAGCTATTGCATGGTTCTTATCATTTTCATGGCATTGCAATAGGTCATATGATTATTCGTATAGCGGGTAACTTTTATGAATGTTTTAAACTCTAGTAAGGAGTAACAATCGACCACCGTGATACATTGTTTTCCGAACAAAAAGTACAAAAGATAACATGGAAAACATTGTACATAATGTAATTAATACCTTTAATAATATAAGGATTTTCAAATTCAATATACCTCCAAAAATCATAGTTATACGAAAATCAGATATTGGACCCATTGTTTTTCTGTGACGAGACAATATTTAAAATCTAGTTCGCTATTTGGTGCACATTTTTGGTGATGTTACTTATAAGTGCAAATTATAGAAATTGTGTATTTGAAAACATACTAAGTATTTACCAAAATACATCAAATGATTGTATATCATTCATCTTTTAAAAGAACATTTATTGCTAAATATAAAACCCCTATTTTAAACACGTTTTCAACAAACTCAAACATATATATGAGCACCACCTCATGTATTTATCTGAAAATGTTACCACAGTTTTCAGAAGCAAATCTTTTCTAAAGTTTTTTTAATTGAAATATGGAACCGAGGAAGCATGATTAGGTAAAAGAAAATTTTGCAACTTACTTCGTCAACGTGGTTCGTAGACTCTAAGATATTGTAATTGCTTGCATTTGTATTTTTTTTTAACTTAATTAACCTTTCAATTACAAAGTCCATAGTTTAAAATCGTCTAATACAAAATTGTAGAAAAACTTCGATTACTAATACAAAAATTGTAATAAAAAAAAAATATATGAAAATTTTGACAACTAAAATACACTGTAATCAAAACCGCACACTAAGTATAATTATTCCTGTGTTTAATTACTCCTGATTATAGAGTAAATACAAATGACTCGTAATTGACCTTTTTCCTGTGTTAGAAGTTGATTTTGTGGCACTTATTGGAAAATGGAAGCAATTAAAATGGTCCATCTGACCATGATTCTAGAGTGTGAAAGGCCTGGTCTATTTGCGATTCTTTAATGATCCAGTCATGTATTGGAAAGGAGCATCACAAATCCAGAGACGTACACACTTTACGACCAGCAATCGAGGTCGCCGTCTGGTATTTGTGTTTACTTTCATAGAGTTTAATATTCTTTTCATTAAACCATTTCCTGTCTATTCTTAGATGAATCAATGTCGAAGAATTTGAATAGCCTTTCTTATCAAAACAAAAAAATAACAGAATGTCTTTGCTTCTGGTCTACGAGGGGCCCATGTTTATCAATAAATAAACACTGTCACGGTTCCCATGCACCGTTGCACGTCTGAAAAGCATGATTGGGTGAAGGGGTACTAATAAGCAACTCGAGGTCGCCAAAAAGCAAATTGAAAGCCAATTAACCTTCATTGGTTTTAATGGAAGAAAACAATTAGCCTAAAAATAGCTCTTCTTTGGACGTCTCTTATGAAATATTGTGGTCTAGCTTTAAATTTAACAACTTTGATTTTTGCTCAGGTTCAATTCGATTATAAAATCCATTTCAATGACAGGTGAATGGAAAAAGGCGCAATTTGGGACGTAAATAGAATTTAGTCGATACTATTACAACATTTCATGTTTGGCTAAATATACCATTTCTTGTTCATCGAGTCCACGTTTATAGCATTCTCGTATTACCTTCACTAACTTGCACGCCAAGCTCAAGAAAGATAACTTAGGTTTTACATTCTCTTTGTTGCAACTTCTGTAGGTCTCGATCCAGCCGACCCTTACTTCCAGGGAACAGACGTCCGTGTGAGACTCGATCCTAGTGACGCAGCCTTCGTTGACGTCATTCACACCGATGGCTCCAACATTTTACAGCTCGGGTTCGGTACCATGCAACAGATGGGACATGTCGATTTTTACCCTAACGGAGGTGTCCACCAGCCGGGTTGTGACGCGGATTTCATGGGAAAGCTTTCTCACACCGTCTGGGCTGCTGTCACACAGTTAGACACCCTAGGTATCAAATTAGACCAGAAGTTTCTTGAGCTATTGAGTAAACATTTTCAACGTGAAGTTTTAATTTAATTTCAATAATCATTAAGGAAAACCCAATGACCCTATGTTTTTTGGTCGACCAAATCATTATATATTTTTTTTAATTTTATATTATTTGAATAAAAAAAATGACTGCATAAGCTAATTCAAAAGGCTATAACAACCTTTTTTTTTTAGCTGGAATAATTCTTTTTAATTTCGAAGTTAATTTAATATAAAGTGATGATTTTAACCATACCTTTGAATGTCCATATTTTGGTATAATAATTTTGAGATCACGGATTAGATAGCTTAGATAGCAGATAAAATGTCATATAGGTCTGGTAATTTTAATAAATTATGAACAAAACACCATACCTGTTAGGTTATAATTTATAATAATTTTCAGATATTTACTTAAATAAAATTAACAAACGGGTTCAAACAATATTTCAGATAAAAAAAAACAACTATTTTTGAATTCGCGTTTTTTTTTAATTTAAGTATAACACTTCCTTAAAATCATTGGTGTGAAATTTTGAATGTCAGAGTTACATATGAAATAATTCAAATTGCTTTTGTTGAACTTTCTTTAAAAGGTTTTTCCAATTGCAAATTTAAGTAATTACGGTCCAAACCAAAGATAAAATGTGTTGTGAGGACCTGATGTTCATTTTTAAAATTTTTTTTTATATTTATTTATTAGCGGCGGAGGGAGCGGTGGCCTGCAGTCACGAGAGATCTTACATCTTGTACACAGACTCTGTGAGCAATAACTGTCCATACACTGCCTACCCCTGTACCAGTGGCTCCGAATACGCCGCCGGACATTGCCTCTCATGTACCGGAACCGGATGTTCAGAGATGGGATATAATTCTAACAACTTCTCCGCCCGGGGATCTTTTTACCTAGACACTGCATCGATCAGTCCATTTTGTGGTGAGTAGAGTTGGCACAAATCAATTAAACTAACTTGTTGATATTTATTTAATTAAAAAAAAATACTCAAGGTCAATGGAAACCTCACAATTTTGAGGCAGTGGATATCTATCTTAACCTTTTATATTCATGTTTTTTAAAAATTTTATTGATTTACTAAATGGTGATTTAACAAAAAAAGGATTCAAATTAAAGAGGATTTTAACTTTTTTTTTTTTGCATTAACATGTAATTTCAATATAAAGATTAATGTATACATGGCTTTTAGGGCTACATTAGTCCTGAATAATAGATACATTAATTTTTTAGTAGTCTATGTCCTTGGGGCATGATAAAATCTGAATGTGTGTAATTTGAATAACATACGAAAAACTTTAAGTGGATGTGTTTTGATCAAGGTTTATGTTTTAGAGTTCCATTACCAAGTGAATATTACTGGTAGAAATAACATGGATGGAGTCATAACCATAGTCCTGCAAGGAACCAAAGGAAGATCTGCCAACATTCCACTGATGACGTACGTTGAACACTAGCTGATGACGTAAGCATCCCTATGATAAAAGTTTGTTCTCATTTCAACTCAAACAATCTATTTTTAGAGACAACGAGGTACACACCAAAGGACATATCATCTCCAAGTTCGTCAAAGTTCCCAACGACATCGGAACCCTGACCAACATCGCCTTGGAATACGACAAGACCACTAGTGTTCTGACGGGGTGGGCGTATCCCGATGATTGGCAGCTAATGGGCATGAGTATTTTCAGCGCCGAGGAACAGAGAATGTGAGTAGCATTAAACTGCAACATTTATTCTACCTATTAAATCCCAATGTAGAACAAATTTCCTTGCGGTTACTCTTCCTTTTTTTTTAAACAAGGACGAGGTTTTCCGTTCATACGATTTTTAAATCACTATTTTATTCGTAAGTATTTAAAAATACCTTTTCTTCCAGGTACACATTCTGTGCCTATGGGAAAACTCTGACAAGTCACAAGCCAATAGCTCTAGGACTGACAGGAACCTGCTAACTATGTGTGAATCATGAGTGAATTTCGAGGATATAACCATTGTATTAAATCTTAATAGCGTTATTTTTCAGAGTTGGTCTCTTTTTTTAAACGTTGTTGCTCATGGCCCAGACTGACCTCATTCTCCGTCAAGATCATAACAAGAGGCCCATGGGCCACATCGCTCACCTGAGCAACAATAGGCATGATAAAATCAGCTTAATGGAGATCGACATAATACAAAATATCTGGACGATGTAGTAATACATGTAGATATTCTTATGTTTATAATCAAGTCCCTTTTCTAACAGGATGATTTTATATTCATATCACATGTTGAGCATCGCAGTTCTCAACAAGATCCTAGACAATTGTTTATACATGGGATATAAACCTACATCAAACTCTGAACCCCTTGTGAGGCCCAAGAATCGTCCAGGGGCAAAAGTCTTAACAATTTTAAAGAATCACAAATTGGCAAAATGTTTGCATATAAGTAAAACCATATATAATATAACATTTCAGTTTTTGTGAATTAAAAATGTTTTCCTTTGTAAAATTGGATCCCGAATGTGGCCCCACCCTACTCCTCAAGATTTTTATTCTAACGAATTTGAATCTACATTACCCAAGGTTGCTTTTACTAAAGTTACAGATTTTCTAGACAAATGGTTTTGTAGAAGATTTTTCTCCATATATTCCTATGTCAAAAATTTCTTTCCCTCCCCCCTCCCCGTTGTGACCCCATCCTACCCCCGGGGATCATGATTTGAACAAACTTAAATCTACTTAGTCCTTACCTGAGGATACTTCCACATAAGTTTCACCTTTTCTAGCTACTTAGTTTTAGAGATTTTAAAGATTTACTCTATATATTCCTATGTAAAAATTTGATCCCCATTGTTGCCCCACCCTACCCCCAGGGGTCAAGATTTTCACATCTTTGAATCTACACTTATTGAGAATGCTTCCACATAAGTTTCAGCTTTCCTGGCTGATTAGTTTCTGAAAAGAAGATTTTTAAAGATTTACTCTATAAATTCCTATGTAAAAATTTGACCTCCCCCATTGTGGCCCCACCCTACTCCCGGGGGTCATGATTTGAACAAACTTTGATTCTACTTGTACACTAGCTGAGGGTGCTTCCACATAAGTTTCAGCTTTCCTGGCTGATTAGTTTCTGAAAAGAAGATTTTTAAAGATTTACTCTATAAATTCCTATGTAAAAATTTGACCTCCCCCATTGGGGCCCCACCCTACTCCCGGGGGTCATGATTTGAACAAACTTTGATTCTACTTGTACACTAGCTGAGGGTGCTTCCACATAAGTTTCAGCTTTCCTGGCTGATTAGTTTCTGAGAAGAAGATTTTTAAAGATTTAGTCTATATATTCCTATGTAAAAATTCAACCCCCCCATTGTGGCCCCACCCTACCCTGGGGGTCATGATTTTCACAACTTTGAATCTACACTACCCTAGGATGCTTCCACATAAGTTTCAGCTTTCCTTGCTGATTAGTTTCTAAGAAGAAGATTTTAAAAGATTTACTCTATATATTCCTATGTAAAAATTTGACCCCCCATTGTGGCACCACCCTACTCCCGGGGGTCATGATTTTCACAACTTTGATTCTTCACTAGCTGAGGATGCTTCCACATAAGTTTCAGCTTTCCTGGCCAAATGGTTCTTGAGAAGAAGATTTTTGAAAATTTCTAAAAATTTTCCAATAATTGCCAATTATCTCCCCTTTAAAAAGAGCGTGGTCCTTTATTTTCACAACTTTGAATCCCCTTTGCCTAAGGGTGCTTTGTGCCAAGTTTGGTTGAAATCGGCCCAGTGGTTCTGGAGAAGATGTTGAAAATGTGAAAAGTTTACGGACAGACAGACAGGCGGACAGACAGACGGACAGACAGACAGACGGACGACAGACAAAATGTGATCAGAAAAGCTCACTTGAGCTTTCAGCTCAGGTGAGCTAAAAACCAAACGATTGTCATTGTAGCATCTTTTAAAGAGACATGGTCACTCAAAATTTGCAAGAGCCAAGCAAAAAAATCATTTTTTTTTTTTTTTGCAATTTATAAATTTTTGAGTCACCGTGCCTTTTTAAGTTGTTCGATGCTTAACACTTATTTTCAAGTAATATCACAAAATATACCATGTAGAAGATGTTTTTAACATTAAGTTAAACTATATATGAAATAAGAATTAAGATAAAATTATTTGAAATTTTAAACACACATACACAGAGAATACATGTATATAAAAACAATAGAAAGTTGTGCGATTAGATTTACGTCAGTTCAAATTCGTCATACGTGAAAACAGTTTAAAAGTACTGTAAATCTGAATTTAGAAAGATTATCGTTTTACAAAACATTAAAACATGAAAAAAGTTAATAATTTCAATCACTAGCGACCTGCGTTGCACTGTGTGTCTCTTGGGTACCCATGCACTGCGGGTGGTAGATTTCTGTGTGGATCCCAGACTGACAGGCGCGAATGGGGGACCTCCCCATGTTCACGCAACGTCCTCCAACGAGTGTAGTCTAAATAGAAGAAATAATTCAAGAGGTAGTCCGAAATATCGGATGACGTTTTCCTGCCTTTTTTAACGATTTTGATATTTTACATCTACATCTGGCATGTAAAATATCAAAATCATGGTAAAAAAAAGCAAGGGAAACGTCAGATATTTCGGATTTTTCAAGATGATGTGTTTATAAATACAGTAAAACACGGTTATAACGAAGCGCCAGGGACGGGGGATTTTGCTTCGGTATAAGCGTAGTCACGGGGACTGAAAATCACTTCGCTGTAAGCGTCAATTCATTATAAGCGTGTTCGCTATAACCGTGTTTTACTGTATTATTTTAGATACATGTAAATGATTTAAATTAATCATAAAAGACAAAAATCGAGAATGATTTGGTATAAACTTAGAATATTAAAGAAACATATAAATAAAAAATGATTGGGCACAAATTCAGATAACCCTCGTAAATATAAAATATATCATTAAACTTTCAAAGGTATATAATTTTGCATCCGATCTTATGATAAAACGAATACAAGAAGTTATCGATAAGCATTTAATCTTCATCTATATACATGCAAGTTTCGTTCTATACGATCAACAGCTTGATTTTAGATCTATTTTAAAAGAAACTATAAAAATATTACATTTTGCAACTCTAATTAAGATGAATTTTATTGTTGAAAACCAACGTTTAACTCTTTTCACCATTCTACTTGTTCAAAATTCTTTGTTTTATTATGATATACTACAGTTCGCTGTCTACATACAGTTTCAACTTCCATGTAACAATTGACCTCTTCCGGTGCGGGTGTACTGGGAATAAAAGCACGAGGAAAATACCTGGTAAAGGCATTCATATCAAATCCCTCCAAATCCTGAAAAAGATAATATGTAAATTGCAAGTAAAGGAAGCTATACTAATAGTCTAAAACATACTTAAAAAAAACACGTCTCCTCCCAGAATAAAAAAATAAACGAGTAAGAATATATTAAATAATAATAATAAACTTTTTCAAATCAAATAAGTTTAGATAACATATGAATATATAAACCTTTTTAATTTCTATGTTAACGAAGACACTGTTTAATTTTTCAGTATATTTGTCCACATAGGTACTGCGTGTTGATGCATTATTCTGTGTTACATTTTTGAACCCGAATCAAATAATTTCAAAATTATTTACAAAACAAAACTTTATTTATACAAACAATATTGAGCAAGTGTTAGTCAAATAGTGCTCGTAACAATTGTAAATCAGTGGGCAGCATACTTTATAACGAACCCTTTTCGAAAATTCAATTTTAAGGAATATTTAAAAAAAAAATACTTTAATAATTTTTAAATCATTTTTTTCTACATCGTTTTAAATTATATATATCAACTTTTAAACAACTTTTTAAAATCAAATTTTAAATAAATAAACTGAAAAATTATTTAAGTTTTTTGGCTTTTTTTTTTAAAGTAACGCAGAGAAAATGTTTTATTAAATATATTGAAACAAAACATAAAAAATAATGATGTGGAAAGACCTCTAATTGTTTGAGAACAATTAGTCTACTAGTTCTATTTTCATTTATTTCAATATTGACAAGGGCTGGATTATCATGGCAATGCAGTTTGACTATCTTCTAGTATATAATATTAACCTTCCGGGGGAAAGAGATCTCTATTGAGTTATATAGAAAAGTATTTAAACAAGATTAAATTAATTTTAAAGATGGATTTAAAAAAATTATTTTCTAACCTTTTGTTTATGGTTTTAAAAAAAATCCTTAATGAAAAATTGGTGATCAGTTGACCCCTAGTATTCATAAGACATAGAGTAAGAAAAATATGCCGATTTCCTCGGAAATAATGCTTATTAAAATAGACGCATACATAAAAATAAACTGATAGATAAAAAGTAATATCGCTTGTACAAACTGCTGGTAATGACATTATTTTTAATTTCTTAGTTTGAAAGAAAATTAAAAACTGAGTTTCGTCACTACATCTAAATAAATAAATAAATAAATATTGCATATTCATCAAACCGTTACAGTTAATGGTTTATTTATAAACACAAACTTTTTAAATTTTTAAAAAAAAGATTCATGGATGTTTTAACTTGTATACTTACATCAATTGACCTTTTTATTGTTTTTGCCTCTTGCTTTTTGCTTTTCTGTGGCCTTTCGGCATCTGCAGCGTTTTCCAATCCAAACAAGTTCCCAATCATAAACGCAAACAGAGTAAACACCAGAATAGATACGTTTTTCCACTCCATGTTTGCCCTGCGCGTGGCTTGACTAAATAAGAAAATGTCTTCGGACTTCTTAAATTACTCCCTGAAAATTTCTTCTCTCTTTGAAGCCCTAAAGGGGAAAGACCTTGTATCAGACGAAGGGTTTATTTATAACATAATGATTTATCCCAGATTAGGTTGTTTTGATTTTTGTCGTAGTCAGTTGAATTAAAATGAAAAACAATAGTCTGTAAGGTATGCAGATTAGCGAAAATTAAGCGCTAGTCGATGGAAGCGATGAATAAGATAGGGAACCAAACCTACGCTAATGAGAGGTTATCTCCCTTGTGATTGACGGTTCACCGAGGAGCCGATGGCATTCTTAAGGCGATGGACGAATTAGCAGCCCAGAAATAGTTACGTTACAAAGACGGGTTTCGATTCCACTTGCATAGAGTTCATAACTACAAAGAGATGTTGAAAATAAATTTTCGCGAACAAAAGCCTGTGATCTCTAAAACACTGCGAGTTCAAGGCTGACAACTCCGTATAATTTGAGAGCTAGCAGAACGCGTACTGTTGACGAGGTGCTTCGACATTAATATCAGTGTTTCATCAAGATTAGTTAAATAAAAAAGAGGCTGTTTGGGTGAATTTATCATTCTTATTGCGGCGGGGCTGATTAGAGATCTTGCACGGTACGAGCACAAACCTTTGATTTTTTTATGCATGTCATGGTGAATCAATACATTATACAAGTCAGTGATATCGCCCCTTTAGCGAGATATCATCGGTATGATCCCTTTTTAATTGACAACAAACGATAGAATTGCTTACTGTTTCGCCACCTACCTTAAAGTCATTTTTATTGTTGTTTAATTAGAATCTTTTATCTTTATTTTCATAGACAATTTATTTCATAAAATATGAATAATTATGTCTGAAAAAGAGAGATAACTCCGTAATATGGGTTAAAACGTGTTCATTTTACGATAGAACTATGGAAAAAACAAAACAATATCGTAAAACATCTTCCCATAATATCAAACAAAATTTTCTTTGGCCAATTACATGTATTTGATTAAAAAATCATCCTGAAGATTTTGTTGTGTTTCAATTTGAATCTTGTATTCAAATCAGTAATTTGTAATGAACTCTACTTCGCAATAAATAAAACATGATTTGAATATTCGGCGGAATCTCATATATAAAGTGTAGGCTGAAATTAAACGTCAGTGCTCGTAGTTCTTCAATTGAGTCATTTCACATTTGTATGTCAGTGTTAACCATTGATGAAAGAGTTTGGTTTGTGGTGGATTTTTCAGTCTTGATTTGTTTTTAAAATCTTAAATATAAATGCAATTATTTTATATTAACAATAACTTGAAAGACCCTTAAACAATTCTGCCCTTTTATTATATCTATTGAACTTGGTTATTTTTCAATGTTAATCTATAAAATTTATATCATTTAACTTATATGATTAGGTACAACTTGGTTTTTATTTGAAAAAGAAGGGACGGTCACCGTTTTAATTTTTGTTGCGAAATTAGCTACGTTTTTCAAGCTTTATCATTCCACATGGTGTTCATATAAAAAAACCACTTTAGGCTTTTAGCGACATCTTAATTAATACAGAATAAAGTGGACTATTTTACGAATGTGATCACGAAAAAGAACTAAGGGTTATCAAAAAGTTCATGGACTAGTGTAACACCTTAAAACCATAAATACTCTGTTGATAGAATGATTTTTTATTTTATTTTTTGTTTGTTTGTTTGTTCGTTTATTATTTTTATGTGAATGTGAAAATTTTCAATGAAAACCATTCATGTTATAATTTATCTAGTTATAATTTATTAAGATTTTTATATTTCAAAAGAAAGTGTGTCACAATACGGAGTTGTTCAATAACTCTTTTAGTATCTTATGTCTATTTACACGTGCATGCATGCTTAATTAAAATTGTGTATCTTTGCTGATGTTGAATTTATGCGTTAGTCCACGTACTTTTTGATAGCCCATTATACACCCCATCATACTGCATATATGTCGGTATATATTTTTGCTTTTAGCCGAAATTTGATACGATTGGCTCATATAACTTTTAAGGTTTGAGTTTGCCATCTACATGTATTACCGACATAAGCGTTCGATTGATTTATATATCCCAATATAATTTATGTCCAAATATTTTTGTATTTTTGATAGTGACAACTGACAATATACATGTACATGTAACATCAGGTGTTTGAGTACATTTAAAAAAAAATGATAATAAAAAAGAAAAAGAAATTTGTTTTATGTAGCAATAAAAAAGGCAGCCATGTATAAAGAGGAATCTGTAATGTAGTCCACGTGAGTTATACACAGGTAAATATCAGCAGTATACTCTGAAGAAAGTAACAAACAATATTTGTGGTTTGGAGAGCAGAATAGATATGTACATAATATTCACAACCAATATTCAAGCTGTCCATTCTTGGGCAGGTCTTGAACAGGACAAAGTATCCCCACCAGGAACGGTTGTGTGTTCTACACATTTTATTGTCCATATGAATCTGAACAATAATGTTCAATTGATTTAATTTTTGTAAAAATATTAAATTGATTGTGCTTCATAATTACGTGTTAGCATTAGAATCAAATACAAATATTTCGCACAAGAACACGCAGCGTTCACCCGTCTGGTTCGTGAACGCCTCATTCATATCATCAGATTTATTGCCGTATCACTACGAATGACTCACTCACCATCGCAGACAAGTTCACGTTTTATTGGAAAAGTAAACTTTACGGACCAGAGGTACCTCCTACTGAAATGCGCGTCGATATTTACAAGATTTCACTTATTGCTATTTGAAAAATCAATACTGTACACAAAACTCATGCTGTTTCAGCACTACTTTGTTTATTTTAGAACATAAGTTTTTATCCGATTTCGATCTCATCATGGAATACGTTAAGCGGTTATATATTAAACTTTATTTTTAAAATTACACAATTGTAACGTACATGAAAAGAATAATACAAACAAATTTTAATGTGCATACATACGTATATACGTCAAAATTCAATTTATGATTTGAAAACCAAATGTTGATCATTATATTTCATCAGAAAATTATTTTTAGTAAGTGAAAAGCATTTATCTTACAAAATTGATAGAATTGAACAAGTACATGAATGTCTTCTATCCAAATTACATATTAACATCGGGATCGGTGTTCCTAGTATAAAAGATACTGAACAAATTCGAGATAAAAGAGGGTTGCGAAGATAATGAAATGGCAAAGGAGGAAAATTTTAAAAGCAAGTTAAAGAATTTATTTGGCATCAAAGAGAGAACTAATGCTGCATCATTTCATCGTCCACAGACTAAGGAATTATTATTTACTCCAGAGATATTAAAGGTATGCACATGCATTATCTCATTATTCGACAATTTCGTCATCATGTAATGTAATCTCCATGTTCTTTTTCATTGCTTCTAAATTTTTCAATCTGCATTCTTTAATTCTACGTATTTAAACAGAAGGTTTGTCTGTACAATTTACCAAAGAATTAAAAAAGAAATGCAAAATATGCTGACTTTACATTTTCAGTGAGAAAAGGCTTCACAGCTGATATATAACGTTAATAGCCATATAGGCCCTAATCTTAAAAAAAAAAACCCAAGGAATATTTTTTATCCACAAATCTGACTATTTCTCTCAACTGAATTGTTTACAATCCTGCAGGATATTGGCCCAGAGAGTCCAGCAAACAACAGACTGAAAACAATAAGAGAATTATGTGACATTGTACAGCAAAAGAAACTAGAAGAGGTCAGGGTTAATGATATTAATGCTCATTACAATTTTTTTTAGATCTTATACTGTGGTTTCATCAATATTTTTTAACACAAATTTTCCTGGATTTAGATGCTAAGTAATTTCAAGAAATTAAATGGTTACCTTAGTAAAATGTGTGACAACAAATTATATTGAATGGACAATATTGCCTACGAATTTAGTATACATATATATATTTTCAAGTTGTGAGAAAATAATATTATTTGTGAAACCACAGTACACTAATTGCTAATTGTAATTTTATGTATTTAATGTGTTCTAATTTCCTCAAATTATTATAATGAATTGTGTCTGGAAAAAAAAACAACACCTTTTTCTGCCATGCATCATTTTTTACTTACACATTAATATTTCTGTAGCAGTTACACAATTATTAGTATTGATATATTTTCAGATAAATATTCAAACACTATGCTTTTATATCATTTATACATTCAATTTCAAATACTATCCCATATATTACACAGTAATTTAATTACCGGTAACTTTAAACAAGAGAATGAAAACTAATGTGAAAAGTACTGTCTCTACCCTATTTTTCTTTTAAATTAATAGAATGCTATAGAGGCATTATGGTCCAGTGTCAAAGACCTACTGGATCAATCAGTGAAAGCAGAAAACCGCCACACAGCTCTCCATTTCATTCAATGCCTCATCGAAGGACAGGTAAGTCAGGTGTACCAGTACTAAATACTGTAATGATTCTGCATTTAAAAATCCATTCTGGATTATCTCTTTCAAAACAGTGTATATGTGTGGTTTTTGTTGACAGCTTCAATACCTAGGCATATTGAGAGCTCATTTCTTTCGAGTTGTCAGACAGCTGAATGTACCATGTGACTTACCTTACAGGTAATTATCAGGCAAAGCTTAGACTTTAATATGGCTGTTTCATGAGTTAGTGACATCAAAATATTTAAAAGATGCTCAAGATGCAGTTCATTCTAAAGTATCTTTGTAATTGGTCATTGCTGAAAATTGCTTTTAAAGTCAATTCTCTCTTACAGAATAGCACTGTTCAAAGTTTTAAGCGAAAATGGGAAAAATTTGCAAGAATTTGAAGATTCAGCAGGTATTTGTTCTTTTCATGAATGCTTCATACATGTTGTCTGAGTTTCTTTTACCTATTAAATTAGAATGCCTTTCAAACACTTGCTTTCATGTATAATTTATTAAGGTCCCTTTCTGTTGGAATGGATGCCGTCTGTTGTCAATACAGAGAAACTTGGGGAATTTCTAAAACTCTTGGTCCATGTTATAAAGTACAATGCTGCATACTTGGATGAGGAGGTGGTGGCAGGACTGGTCAAGTAAGGACTCTACATTGTACTTACAGATGTGTTGTGTACTCATCGTGTATTGATTAGTTGGTTATGACTCATTCACTGTTTTGCCATTGATAAGAGAGAGAACTCCTACAATTTCTATTGAAAATAAAATTACATGAAGACATGTTGCTATCCAGTAGTCTCAATTCATGGTTTTAAAGCTATATACTTATACATACATGTATATGTATTTCCTTTAAAATTCATTTGTTTGTGGAGGTTTAAATCATTTAAGATATTTAATTAAAAAAAAATCACTCTGTAAACTTAAAACAAAGATAATTAATAAACCAATAAACTGATTGATCTTATTTTGCTGAAATAATGACTGTTGTTGTTTCCTATGAATAGGAACACATGTGTTTTGTTAAACAGAAGAAGACCTGAAGAGGATGTGACAGTAAGGATTCATGTGTAACATACAAAAATAATGTAGTTTTTTCAGTCAAACACTATCTTTAGTTAGCAGTTTATTAAGATTTTGAGCATTACTTTTTAAAGTAATGTTAATTCATCCTGACATATACTTGCAAATTACATGTAGCACATATTGATGTTTAAGTTATATACACTGTAGAAAAAGATTAACTATGATGAAAATTTAAATTATAATTTACTTATTATAGAATTAACAATTTTACTTACTGTTATATATTCGAATGTTATAAGACTGAAAAAAAAGCAAAAATGTATTGACAATATCCTAGAGTTGTTAAAATATATAAACTTTGATAATCTTTAACTGTGTTTTGTGATTTGAACAACCAGAACATTTATAATACCAATATTTTGAAAATGTGTATAAATTGTCATTAATTCTTATCTAGTGTGATAATTTAAAAAAAAAAAAAATTCTTGTCATTTAATAGTAAATTATATTTCTTTGATGACTTGTTATTTTGTTACAGAGTAATGAGATTTATTCTCTACATTCTCTGTGTTTGTTTGTAGCTGTGTTTAGATGTCCTTGATGTAGTTCTGTGCTACAGTTACCTGCCCACAGAGTGCTTGGTCAGCTTTATCTCCGCTCTCTGTCACACCGTCAACGTCTCCAAGTTCTCTGAGGCCAGCTGGGAGGTAGGCTTTTATCACTGATATTACTTGTAATTAATAGGCTGTAACTTATATTAGTTTTAATTAGGCAGTTACTGATATCACTTGTAATTAGACTGTTTCTGATATCACTTAGGCTATAAGTGATATCACTTATATTACTTATACTAAGTCTGTTACTGATATCACTTAATGTAATTAGGCTGTTACTGATATCACTTGTATATTTTATTTGATTTCTATCTTAACAACTGTGTACTTACATAAACGTGTATTGATGTTAATTGTTAAGTTCTCCATGTGCACCGGTATATCTATCTCTCATTTGTTTCAGTTAATGAGAAAGTTACTTGGCACACATCTTGGACACAGCAGTATTTACAACATGTGCTGTATGATGCAAGATGTCAAGTTAGTTATTCTTTGCGTTCTTTCATGTAAATTTCTGATTTACATAGTATATGTAATTCGTTGCTGAAATGGTGGAAAATATGGTAAATTTGAAATTTCAAATTGTAGAAATGTTCAGGACCAGGAGCTACTGAGGGGGGTGGTGTACTTTGTTGGTATGGCCCTGTGGGGTTACAGAAAGGTCCCCACCCTCAGGCACACCTTCTCCTCTGTGCTGCCATCCTTCTTACAGGTAAGACCCAAATACACCATTACATATCATACCTGTAGTCATGTACCAGGCATACTGAACAAACACTGCAACCTCATTTTTTTTTTTCATTTTATTGTTGACATAAGGATCAACACTAATAAAAATTTGATTGTTTATTTGAATTGGCTATTTAATTATCCTTTCATTGACACAATAAGGCAAGCATTTTAGAAAGTTGGACTGCTATCTAATTTTAAACAGAAAATGAAATACATGTATTCCTTTTTACTGACATGGTAGAAGTCCTTATGCTTTGATTTAACAGGTGCTGCACACCAACAGCTTTATCGTGGCCCACGAGGTGGTGCTGAACATACAGCGACTAGTCCGTAAGTACGGCAAGGACCTTCAGCTCGTCACCTGGCACATTGTGTTGGACATACTGGAGAGGCTGCTCAAACTGACAGAGGTACGCTAGGCTCTCAGCAGAAAGATCATACACTACGGCCAACGCGGATCCCGTATATTCCCGCGACACCGTGATGGTGTTTTAATCCTTTCCGCGATACACCGTCGCGGTATTGTGATCGCGGTGATCGCGGGGCCGCGATTTTACCGCGATGGTGTAAGACACCGTAACAGGTGTGTGTTAGGTATCAGGGATTAAACCGAGAAGAAGAAAAAAAGCGCTGTTTTAATTATTGTTAAAATTTAGATATAGATATTATTAGAAGAAAATTCATTATTTTCTTTGAATTGTTTTTAACAAAAACTTCTAGAAAACTATTACTACATGTATTTTGTTAATATTGTACAAGAGCCCCAAACATAACAATGTATTACGCAAATCATGCATATAGGTGTACTTAAAAATTAGTAATATTTGAAAGTATTATTTTTTTTTGCATATGATGAGTTGAAAATATGCCACAGATTTTAAGAAGACAAATATATCGTGATGTACTATTATGAGGTCGCTACCGTAGGCATCAACTCAAGTTGTATGTTTTACCCTCAATCTGACTCTTATTTAACTCATTAACTACTTTCCGGCCCCCCCTCTCTCTCTCTCTCTCTCTCTCTCTCTCGTTTTAAATGAATAAGATTTTATGTACAGTGTACATTTATGTAAATTACATGTATCTTAATACGGTCGGTGTTAATTACAGTTTAGGCAACGGTATGGTCAATCATGGAACAATTATCACCTTGCAGGACAAGTGTCACCTGAATAAAATTTCCCGTTACACGGGTCCCGCGTCTAACGCCTTAAGGCATTTAAATGACCAAGTAGGTGTTAAAATTAGGTAACGCTTGAATATACACAGCCACTTCGAGGTATCGAGAGTTAAAAAAACAATAGATAATGAATAACGGGACTGCAGTTTGACTTCGAGGGATCAAGGGTTTCGAGATTAAGAGAGTAAACTTGCTTATTATATAGGGAAAAACTTCGAGACCGGAGACTCACTTCGAGCGATCGAAGTTCGAGCCATCAAAAGCTACCTGTAAAGTATTAATACATGTAGCCGTTTTCAGAAAAAAAGTAAAATATCAAAGGAGTTTGATATATGCAATAACGCGTTATTATATGAAGGCGACAATAAATATCGTACGCGCTTTAGGTAGACCGTCTATATTCGAACACAAAATAATGCATGACAGGTACATTGAAACAATCATCCCTATGTTTACGGGTGTGTATAACTATTACATAACACTTCCTGTCTGTGACAGCACCCGTGCTCTGACCACGTGCCGTAAGAAATCTTATCGAATGTTGAGACACCTCTCTCTCTATCTCTCTCGATTCAAATAACTAATATTTTATGTGAACTGGTAAAGTAGTACATGCAGCCGTAACGGCATTCTGATTGAAATGCAGATCTCTACATAAGCGCACAAGTTGTCGTAACGGGCGTTTTCAGAAATAAATATTATACCAGGGACGTATATATAATTATATATTAAGTCCCTGATCATACGCGCTTTCTATCGTTACCGCATGAAGATAAAATAATGCATGATTCAGACAGGTATATAGAAAATCACAAGTACAGCACAATTTATAGAAAAGGTATCCCTGTGTTTACGGGTGTGTATAACTATTACATAACACTTCCTGTCTGTGACAGCATCCGTGCTCTGCCCACGTGCCGTGAGAAATCTTATCGAATGTTGAGACACCTCTCTCTCTCTCCCTCTCCCTCTCTCTCTCTCTCTCTCTCTCTCTCTCTCTCTCCAAAATCAAAATATATAAAAATATAAAAAATTTGAAAATTAAAACTTTCTTAATTTTAACATGGCTAGAGGAATAAATAATGAATCACATATCGTGTAAAGAAGTTTTTTACTTATGCACACAAACACACAAATCGTATGTTCATACGATTCCTATAATGATTCAAAATTTACATTCATTCAAACAATCACATTTTTACCATTTTAAATAGTACCAATATTAGCTCCATTCCTGATTAACCCTGGTTATAGTCTGTTTGTTAATTGTATTTTAATCGAGTGTAAAGTATATCATTAAGAGGTAATTTCATAGATGTATTTTGTAAACATTGTATTATAAATACGCAGAAGAAATTTCTTTAAATTTAAATTGAAAAACAATTAAATTTTTATTTGTTTGAAATTGAATTATTCTATCAAGAAAATTTCGCTGTTTGTAAGAACAGACTATATACTTCTATTTAGCGGACCTTAAGTCATACTAATTGCTGCAGGTCACCCACCCCGACGGCAACCACCCAAATTCTGTATACACATACTGTATACGTAATGTTACGCAATTCCCCTTCCTCTGTTGGTCAACCGACACTGCGAAATTTTAACAGGTTATGGATTCCCCAGAATATATGATCATTCATATTTTTAAATCCCGGGTTTTGAACGACCATCATACTGGGCGACCCACTGAACATCATACTTTTGCCAAATCGGATAGAAGAGTCATTTTTTAAATACACACGATTTTACCATTAACATTTTCTTAAACTGACTGAACCTAATATATTTTACAACGATTGATAAACAAGTTCTACAACTTATATTAATATCTTTCGTTGGCACGGATGTTAGCGCGAGGGGGTCATTGATGTGGGAGGAAGCCGGAGTGCCCGGAGAAAACCCACATGTCCAAGCGGGCGACCATCATACCCATTCACATACAACCCCTGTCGATCAAGGGGATCGAACACGGGTTTCAGCGGTGTCAAGTGAGTGAATTTTAAAACATTTTATATCTACGTGTACTTTGTAATTCATTAAACGAATTCTTTATACGTATTAAGAGAAGTGACCAAGTGTAAGGTATGTTTTGAAGGTAAGAATTAAATATGAAAGATTGTAAATGAAACGCCAATTAGTATCCCCTTTCCCGAGGCTAAATAAGATATTTTGGTAAAATGTTTATTAATTATTTAAATTAATTGATAACCGATAATTGTCAGCGATGAATGTGCCAAGATTAAATATGTAAAGTATACACAATTCTATATAAGCATAATTACATGTTATTTTTATTTCCCCCACTTTTATTTTCAATAATAATAAATTGTAGCAATCAACTCCTTTTATAATATAAAAGGATATGAATTGATATTAATCAATTCCCTCTATCATATTTCCCATATGAGAAGAAATTGGGGGAGGTAACTCGCGTTAAAAACAAGAACAGTTTTTCACCTGAGACTGGTTTCACAGTACCGCGACGGTGTGGACAAGGTGAGAAGCTGTACCGTGAGGATGCGCAGTTTTACCTGAGTTACCTGTGCTAAACCGCGATCAATTTTACACCACGAGGACTCGCGGTAAATAAGCAAACCGCGTTGACCGTAGTGTACATGTACATTGAAATCTACTGCATAAACATACACTCATGTTTTGTTTGATGTGAAAAAGATTGTTAAATCAAAATTTGCAGGGTTACTTAAAAATCTTCATTTAATGACTGTGAAAGAGATTATGAAATCCAGGCTTGGGGCGAATTACATTATAAAGTAATGCATTACATTACCATTACTTCATGAATTTGGGCATTAAATTACCATTACCATTACTGAATTTTCTTGAAAAGGTTTTTAATGTTGAAATTGATTTATTTTTTCTTGTACGGGTATATGTGGATCCACTGGAGAATTTGAAGTTGGTAGCTTTTACCAGATATTATCTTTCTTCTGCAGAATCTGACATTTGCTCAACCATCCCATGACCCCCGGCTTCAAGCCGACCTCCATGACATTCTGACAAACATTGAGCAGCTCCACGCCCAAGGGCAGTTCTCTGGCTGTATCACCCGGTTTTTTAAAATAATTGAAATGTGTGCCAACAAGAGGCCGGTAAGAGTTTCGGTTACATATGTATTTTTAAAATATGTCTTAAATGAAAATCTCCTATTAGATTGTTATACATATACAGTGTTTTAACCTTTTATGAAATGTGATAGAATAACTATAAGTTTAGTCTGGCCAGGTTTTCTTGATGGAAGAAAATATATGATTTTCAGTCATTCTTGTATCAAATGCACAAAATAAAAAAGAAATTTACTAGATTTAGACAAATTTCAATGTTTCTGTTTCAATGATTTCACCTTTGACAGGAGAGCTCTGTGTCCTTACTGATAGAACACCAAGCACAACAAATCAACCCTTCCAAAGAAAACTGGGTCACCCACCTGCATCAGCTGCTGGAGAAATACTTTAAGTAAGTCATATTTTCATTCCTGTTGTTTTATTCTTAGTTATCTATATTCATTATCTGCTTGCCTCTAGTTGGGGTTTTGTGTCAAGTTAATTTTTATGTGGTTTATGACTGTACAGGAATGAAACCAGAACTCAGATACGAGTGAAGGTCCTGGATAAATTAAACCTAGTTCTCAGCATCAACAAACACATTCATGAGGTGAGAATTTGCTCTGGAAGAATTTAGATAACAAATCTTGTTACATGTATATGAATAGGACAATATGTACCGTACATGTATTTGAGTTTTTAGAGTGTTGTGTTATGCTTTATAAATCAGCCAGTTCAGAGAAAAGGTTATCTATATTAAAATAGCGGAAGTTGAAAGTGAATTCATAATGATTGATACATTACTTAGACTTCAGTTTATAAAAATTTCATTTTACAATCTGATTTATATGTAAACTATATGTATTATATGAATTGTTGAAAAGTTTGAGTAATTGAGCTATGAAGGAATATACTGTGATTGACAAATAATCCATCGTGATTCCTATCATTAGTTTCCCAAAACCTTTCAATCCTTTTACTTTGACCATTGCGCCGCATTATATTCCTGAAATTAAAACCATCGCGATTGGTACTTTTTGAGGAATTGTGAAATTTGAACACTGTGGAATTAAAACGACTTTAAGTATAAACATACCAGTCCTGTTCAAATATTAGTGCTTCGGGTACCGATTTCTTAGTGGCTAATTCTGTGATTTCTTTTGTAGGATGTTTTGATCAACAGAGTTGTGTTGCCGCACCTGTGCCATATAGAGGCTGACCCTGACCCTCAAGTCAGGAAGGTAGCAGCAGACATGTTGCTGTTGCTGGCTAATGGATGTACTCCATCTTGCTTTGTGGAAATCATGGCAATCATAGAAAAGGTCACTAATATTTAGAAATTAAGTTTCCTGCTCTTTTGGTAAAGCCTATAGAAAATACATGCTTTTCAAAAGGTTTTGAAAAAAAAATAACCAAACTCAGAAGTTTTCGAGATGAATGATGTTTATATTTATGTGTAATGCATGTAGTTTTGCACATAAATATAAAAAATAAACAGCAAGTAAAAAAAAGTTCACCGGGATATGAACTTGATTGGTCACATGATCAAATCCTGTAAAGCCGGAAGGGCTTCACAGAAGATTTGATCACGTACAAACCAAGTTATTTTTGTGAACTTTTTAACTTGCTGTTTATTACTTATATTTATGTTTGAGAAAGGCAAATCATTTAGAATTATCAAAATAATCATGTTTTTATGCTTAGAATAATGCAACCGTGAAACGATAAGGGTGTGCGGTAATCATTGTGATGTCATTAAAAAGTTCACACAGAATTGAATGTTTTCGCTATTCTATAGGCTCATATAAGGAAGCATATTTGCAAATGTAAATATTGTAAATTAAATTTGTATTCTGTTTAAACAATAACTATGCCATAATTTGATGATTTATTTGATTTTTTTTCAGTTGATTAACCGGCCCCTGTCAGCTCATCTTGCCTCTCCCTACCCAAAGGTGGAGGGGTCGGAGGTGATACATCAGCTAGAGGAACACCAGCTGGAGGACGTGAAGACGACCATGTTGGGACTGGTGGAACTCTTCAAGGTGAGTGAAAGCAGAAAAGTTCACAGGGCAATATGACCAAATGGACGACGTAAATTTTGTGAATTAATTTTCTAAGCACTCAAAATGTTTCTGATGTTTTCTGTATGTGTGTACAAATGTGTTTTAGCATTAGTATTATCAGTGTATACATTTCTATTTGAATATTTACTCATGTTAAACTTTGATAACATGGCCGGTCAATAATATAGAATTAATACATGTATATCTCAAGATCATAAACACAAAAAATTCATTGATCATGTTAAATAAATGTACATTTACCTATTTGGCCTCTGAATAAAAAAATACTTGTATCTACATGTAATTACTCCTCAGGGGGTTTTATTCATGGTATCTCAAGATCTAGATTTGGAATGAGGTCCTGGCATTGGTTATTTGGAAGATTTTATCAAAAACATATAGAAAATTCTCAAAGTATTTTTGAACTGATGATCTTTGATTGGACATTGTTTGTTTGTCTTGTAGCAAAAATTATACACTGACCCTCCCAGCCATTGCTTGAAGATCTACGACCTGTTGCTGCTACACATGAAGCACCAGTACACCGAGCCCAAAAACTTTATGAGCTACACGGCAGTTCAGATCAGGAAAAATGTAAATATCTCTTGTTATGTTTGGTATGATTTTAAAAACCAAATTTCTATAAACTGAATTAAATTTACAGTAGTAGAATTTAAAATTTAATTTTTAGGCCTTGTTCTATCAGGAATGGTTTGACCACTCGTAGTAAAGTTATTTTGTGTCTTTTTGAACAGGTTGTAGAAGTGCTGCTTTACATGAGAGCTGACAATCTGTACAGACTTGGATTCATGGACAAGAATGTAGATGCCCACTTAGCATTTAGTCCTTACCTCAGCTGTGCAGAAGTGTAAGATAACATCAATACATATACATGTCATTGTTAAAATCAGTTAAAGACAAAGAATAGAAAAAAAAAAGCTACAAGTAATTCGTACTGAAATATTTTTCATGAATGCAGGTTTAATTTTAACGATTTTATTGTATGCATCTTTTTTTATTATGATAAACTATAAATAGTATAATAAGAGTTTGCTCCAACCATTGTACTTTTTCAACATTTCTTGAATATCTTTAAGTACAAAGTGTAAATTCATGTATGTAAGAGTATGCCTAGCTTGATAGTAATATCCTATAATATCCTATATAAAGTTATAGCATCAAGCGGAGCTGCTAAAACATGTACAGGTGGGAAAACATATTTTTTGATTCATTGTAGACAACCAAACTTCAGTGAAATGGAAGAAGAGGAGAACAATTCCATAACCACGGACACCGTGGCATTCATGTGGTCAGAGTCCGCCTACCTGGACTATAAAAAGTCATTTAGTCTTTTCTTGTCCTGTCTGGAAAATGTAAGTACAGTGAAATTCAGTGTTTGTCTATTTGTTTGGTGGTCAACAAATTAACCATCAGATTCACATCAATTTTTTTTTAGAAATGACTTGTTTAGCTATAAGCTATTATTTAGTAAAGAATAATTTAATTTATTTTCACTTTAAAATTTGAATGTTTCCATAAATTATTATATAGAGCTCTTCGGTTTAAGGAGATTTATATAGTCTAAAAATGGCCACGACCATCCAGCTCTCTTAATTTGTGTGTTTATTAGAGTTATTGAATCTGTTTACAAGAGAGTGCTCTGAATTTTTAAGAGGTAAATGTATATGGAAAAGTGTACAATTAACATACCTGTATTATAGAGACTGAGTGTACATGTACCTGTTGTTTTCAGGACAAAGATTGGGAGGTGCTGGAGCGCGTGCTGGTCAACCTGCCCCTCCTCCTCCAGAACAAAACCCTCATACTGTCAGCCAATCATGACCTCATCAACTCCCTCTGCCATCAACTCTGTGCCATGGTACGTCAAAACAATAAATATAGAAATAAAAAAAAACTCCATTGTTAATTGATATGTTTACTGTGAAACTTGTCAATTTAATCTCATTTTCTTCAAACATCTGTAGTGGTGTCTGTTACTGAGCTAAATCTGGCTATTTCAATTTAAAAGTTTAAAATTTATTTTCATAATGTATTATGAGGATGTCAGTCATTGTTTTAAGTGTGATAGAGATATTCAAAATAAAATTTTCCCCATATTTACACAGGTAAATGACCGACAGCTGAATTTCCCTGAGAAGCTTCATGGAACTCCATCAGGTAGATTTACCCGGTCCGACTTCCACACCTTTGTATTCCCTGTGCTGGCCTCAATGGTGTCCTATCACAAATATCTGGACAGAAATAGAGCGGTGAGTTAAGGCAGGGGAAAGAGGAGGCATTTTGTTCAAAGCTTCTTTTGTGGAAATGATTTTTTTTAAACACAAATTGGGCTCAACTTTTCTTTTGTTGAAAAAGATGAATAATGACATTCATATGAATTAGGTATACAGTTAAGATTTGGTATCCTGAATACCATGATACTGCAGATCCTTAGATATCTCAAATTTATTTGATTTCTATTTTGGAATTGAGACAACAAAGTTTGACTGTACAATGTATATGCAATACAACATTATCTTTTCTGTATAACACAAGTTTATTTGTGCATCAAACAGATGGAGATGATAAAGTGCTTGGAGTTTGGACTGGTGTCAAAGTGTGCCAAGACCTGCACCAACTCGCTGAGGATCTGTACCTTGGAGATGCAGGAGGTGATGATGCGTCTCCTCCCCTCAGTGCTGCTGCAGCTGTCCAGAATCTCCGCCACCATCCACATGGCTATTCCTGTACTGGCGTTCCTATCAAGTAAGGGGGACTCCATTAACACTGCTAATATAAACAGACAGTATAATCACTACAGAAAATTTTAACTTTAACTTTAAACACTTGCAATTACATGTACTATAGAAGTCAGCAGATTCTCTAGAGCCTTTGTGCAAATATAGAATTTGAACAGATACAGTTTATCTTAATCAAAGATGATTAATTACTTTGTTGATACATAGGTATCGTAAGACTACCACGTATGTATGCTAATTTTGTGGAAGAAGAGTATCGCAGTGTGTTTGCTATAGCCCTGCCCTACACCAACCCCTTCAAGTAAGTCTGCTTCACTGTGCACCACGTCAATCACTTAAACTAAAGATGAAGTGATCAAAATACTTCTAATATTTGATGCTCAGGTATTAAACATACTTTTTTGGAACCTCTTTACAGGTTTAACTATTACACTGTGTCTTTGGCCCACCATGTTATCTTTGATGCTCAGTTATTAAACATACTTTTTTTGGAACTTTTTTGCAGGTTTAGCCATTACACAGTGTCTTTGGCCCACCATGTTATAGCTATCTGGTTCATGAGATGTCGTCTTCCCTTTAGAAAAAGCTTTGTCAAGTTTATCCAAAAGGTAATGAGACTAGATACTAGTAAATAGAAAGGAAAAGAGTATATTCCCAATATACATGTGTATAGGTAATTAAAACAAAATTCAGATCTTAAAAGATTAATAGGTTAAAATTACGGTAAAAGAAAAAAAATAACTTTAAAATAAAATCTGTTCAACTCAAATTATCAAGAGAACCACTAAAATAACACTATTTGATTTGTCAGATTTAATCTGCCATGTTGAAACTCCATTTAGAGTGTCGCTTACAACAAGCTTCATCGTGTATTTCTTCAGGGTTTACAAGCCAACATCATACAACAGTTTGAAGAGAACGCCATTATTCATCAGCAGCAGCAGCAGCAGAATCAAAACCAGGATTCCAGTGACCGGAGTCGATCCAGCAGCTTCAACGAGGCCGCCTATAGAAAGTAAGCTTCTAATCCCAAAACAGGTGTACTCATACATCAAATTTATGTAATGATTCTATTATTGAACTACACTTTTGATTACTTTATGAGACTCAAATTTTCATTAGGTGTATCTGTTTCACAGGATGTTGCCAATCTATCAGTCTTGTATATATATGATATCAAAGAAACCTTGTATTATGTATTTTTTTGTCTGAAAAAATGTACAGTTCTTTACAAGATTGATCGGTAGGCAATGTCCTGCGTTCTGTTTACACATGTACCTGATGTTGAGGTTTTCCTCTACAGCCGCAAGAGGATGTACTCTGGGTCAGCCATTTCCCGCCAGAACTTCCAGGCACCTGTGGACAACAAGCTGTCCCAGTACCACCACGAACTGACCGAGACCTGTCTAGACGTCATGTCTCGCTACACTTACGGCAATTACAGTGCCATCCCAGCAAGGTAAGAGAAGTTTCAGTGGGTGCTGAACCTACACCATGGGATTTATATGTATCGTCTAATAAATGTTTCAAGATATATGCTTTGAACCATGAGTTAGACAGTTTGACAGTATCATATGAATATGAATAGTTAAGAATGTACAAATGTTATGAATGATGAGTGTATGATACAAATGGTCAGTTTTTATTGGAGTGGGGGAGGGAGAATTATAATGCAGAAAATAAAAAATATATATATACTAGTAATGAGTTTGTAGATTTTAAATACCTTGTGTCATCTGTTGTAGATCACCAGTAGCAGAGTTTTTGTTAGCTAATGGTCAGTCTCAAACATGGCTGCTTGGAAATAAGGTTGTGACCATAACAACAAGTGGAGGAGGAGGAAACAAGTCCAACAACGCAGGGCT
Source organism: Magallana ariakensis (assembly GCA_020458035.1). NCBI lineage: Eukaryota > Metazoa > Mollusca > Bivalvia > Ostreida > Ostreidae > Magallana > Magallana ariakensis. The sequence goes on from CM035817.1 coordinate 35,680,554, forward strand.
GTGTGACAAATGTCTTGCTCTCTACCAGAACAATGGAGAGCCACCGGAACCAAAACCGACACCGCCTTCCACCTCCACCAGGAGGCGCCACAAGTCAGCATTTGTTACTCGCAGTGCTTCGACTATAGAGAGCAAGGCCAGTACTGACGATATTGGCATTCAGCCAAGGATGTCGTTTGATGACATGATGAGCAGTCCAGGGAGTACCCCGGAGCATGAGGTGGGGGTCCAGACCGGGTCCTCTCTTTCTGACCCCACCCCCACAAAACTTGGACTAGAGACAGAGGCTATGGAGGCCTTCCTTATAGGTAAGGATTTTATTCCTTGTCCTAAGTCATCCTAACATTTCGAGCTAAACTTTAAAACGATCATTCCCAAATCAATAATGAAACACAATCTTTATAGACAATGAATCCATCAAACCTCATCCCCTTGAACCATTAAAAAGTTAATTTATCCATGAAAATTTGCCCCCAATATTTATATGATTCCACAGTATTCAAATACATGTACATGTACATAATATACATGTACTATAAGGGATGTACATTTTTACAATGTGCACTCCATTTATGGGTATTCCTAGTAGACCTCATATGAGTAAACTGATTTGAAATAAAAACATTCAACTTCTATTTTAGGTATACAGAAGAAGCATACCTCTGATGGCAGAGTTTTTCAGAACAATACTTGTTCCTGTTGGTGCACTGTATGGGCAGAAATCTTCATTCGAGGCCCAAGTGGCAATGTGGCCTGGATGATGCGCATTGAAAATGACCCATCTCACACATCCATGCAGGTAATAACTTGAAAGTACTATGCTATAAAATGAAAAAGAAGTTATTTATTTAAAAGTTCTTTAATGCATCATCCGACATTTTTATAACTTTGATAGTAGATAGAATGGAGGTCCTTGTGTTTATCTTACTAAGTTGAAGTACCTTTTCACAGAAACATTTAAAAATTTTACAACATTAATCCTGCTAACTTTATTCTGTCGTCTGTTCAGGAGTCCCAGGCCCCAGACATTACCATGTTATTTGCGTCCGTTCAGAAGAAGGAGCCTGACCTAGAAAGTCTACACAGCCGCATAGAGAGTGGAAGCATCGGGGAAGCAGAGTACGAGTCTCTGTATGACCAACATTTCCCATCAGACCACAGTCAAGATGGAGGTAACTTGATTCAACTCCTTTGTATTTAAGGGTATGCAATGAGCATGTGAAATGATATGGGTACATGGTATATTTTCTATGAATAAAGAATTAGAAATTCAAGATAAAAAATTCAAAGATGCATGTATATTTGAGTACCTATCAAATATTTGATTGAATTTTCAAATAATTTTAATGCCTAGAATTAAGATTTCTTACAGATTTTAAAGGATGTTTAGAATTTTTTGAAAGACATGTAGAATATCATATAATTGTAGCTTGAATTGAAGATACAAATGTAAATAAGTATTTGCTAGACATAATGTAACAGTGTATGTAAATGCTTTTCCTCAATCTCTGATAATACATCTACTTGGATGTTGCTACCTATCTAGACATGCTGTGTTACAATTAGAAACAGAATATACATATGTACATGCATTTAGTATTTGTGTTCATAATATATATGTGTGTATGTACATGTATTACTCCATGCCAACATACAAGAGGCCCAAGGCAAGATTCTTTTAACATAGCACTCTATACATGTAAATCAAGAATGTATGACTTTAAAAGAGACTCTTATGTGTAGGAGTAATACATGTACATGTATGTATCTAGAAGTATACATATGTAGATTAGGAATGTGTACATGTATGTGGTACCGATAGTGTTGCGTCCAGTAATCAGATGTGTGTGTATTGTAACTATTGTAGACCTGTGCAGTACTAATTCTATCAGGATTAGTATAGAGGATGACTCAGACGACGGTAGGTATAGGGAATACTTTACCTTCAGCACTAACACTGTATTGGCTGTCCTGTGTTCATTTCCATGTGACTTACCACAATCACTGATATGCTATATCACATTGATTTCTACCGTGTTTTCCAAATAAATGTCAAACTTTTTAGCTTAACAAATTCCATTCATCTCCTTGTTTTCTATTCTTAAACATTATTTACAGCCTATTTTTATGACTTTGTACATGTATCTACCATTTTGCTTTTTTAAAAAGAATGTTTATCACTAGATTGAATTAGTGTTTAAATATGTATATGTATCACCAAAGTCTGCCCTAAACGGGAATACACTTTGTAAATATGAAAATATCAATCATCTGGAATATCATTTGTAGAAACGGCAAACAAAGTGTATATTTTTGTATTTTAATGCCATTGTAAATATCTAAAGTTACCTCACTACACCTACACTTATACTTTTTAAGACATTACGTCGCAAGATGGTGATTTAAATGTTTTGTTAAACTTTTTATATTGTTCGATTGGGTTGTATATCGTTGTAGCTCAGTGGTTAAAATATTGGGCTTCTGAACTGCAGATCATGAGTTCGAATCCGCTTGGAGCTTTTGTTCATGTTTACTGAATTAAATTTTCGAAAATGTAATTTTTCATCCAAAATTGCACATTTTTTTGCCTATTTGACTTAAATGCTTCTTCTCCATTATGATATTTATCATAATCAAGTAATTTTCTGCTGATTTGAGAAAATATTTCAAGGTATAGTGAGCCACCTTAATAAAAATGATATATAACATGTATAACAAATTGTAATTCCTGAAAATTCAACAAAATGTGACATACATGTATTATGAGATGATTAAGATTAAAAATGTTTTTATCTCCAGGTCACACCAAGAGAATGGTGTTTTCAGAGGAAGAGAAGAAGGTAATAAAATATAATCATTAGTTTTCAACCAGTAAAAATTATTAAAATATTACTATCCAGACACATGATTTAATGTTTTTACATCATTGTTAGTATAACACATTAGGATATGGATGTTTTTTTACCAGCAGTTCATTGTGTCATAATAAGTCAGATGTATTTTACTTCAGTATATACATTTCATTCAGAGAGAAGAATGCGATCCCAATGGCTTGGCCATTCCCCCACCCTCAATAAGCAAGGAACAGCTGAAGTTCACATCCCTTCAGCGCAGTAACTCCTCTCCCTCCCTGCTGAGCTCAAGTGGAGAAAATTTGGACCCACGGGATAGTCAGTCGGAAATAGTGATGATTGACAACCTGCAAATAGCTGAAAGGAAAGAGGAGATAACTCAGGACAAGCCTGAGACTTCCATGCTGTCTTCTAAACTTCAGCACCCACAGGATCTACCCCTCCAGACTGACCACCCCCACCCCACACAGAACCAGATTGTCTCCCCTGCCAGCCCCTCCCCTAGCTCCGAGTCCTCGTCACTGCATGATGAGGTGAAAGAGCTTCCTGACTTCAGGAAGGTGAGAGGTCACACCATTTCTGTGGTCCAGTCTGCTAGGGATGGACTGAAGTCTGGGGGGTCAAGTGGCAAGGAGTTGGGGAAGGGAGGCATCAACCCCAGCTTTGTGTTTCTACAGCTGTATTATGATGGAGTATTTAGTTCAGCTACCAACAATTCGTCTGGTCCCCTCGTTATACCACAAAATGATGTAAGTTGTGTTTTTCAGAAATACTAATACCGGTATATGAAGATGTTCGTCCATTAAGATAATGAAATATGTTTTTACCAATTTAATATTTCATTTTTTACTGTGCTAACATGTAAATGCATGTGTTTGTGATGAAGTAATTCTTATTACTTTTAATTACTTAGTAAAATGCATGTGAATGATTTATGGTGGAAAAAGTTAAAACTTAGGCAAACTCATTAAAAACAGACCTAAGTAAAACACCATACAATATTTTTGTAGACCACCACTCGAGCTTTGAAGATGTTGGACCACATTCATCCCTATGAGACTCATAAAATAGGTGTCATCTACGTTGGACCTAGGCAGGTAAAGTACAGTATATTCTCTGAAGCCATATCATGAAGGAGTTTCTGACTGGTTTGAATCTGCTTCATGTTTTTTCATTTTAAACCTGTATTTGTGTGTATATATGAATGTACGCTTGTAGACAAAAGACGAGAAAGGTATTCTGTCTAACCAGTTTGGGTCGGAGCGTTATGCGGCCTTTGTCCAGGGTCTGGGTCAGCTCCTCCGCCTGTCTGACTGTAACCCTGACCGGGTCTATATAGGAGGTCTGGACTGCCAGGGCAAGGACGGTCAGTTTGCTTACAGCTGGCAGGATGAATCCATGCATGGTATGACCCAGTGTTACGGGGGTTTAAATCAGAAGGGGGAGTTCAGTTTAGATTGCTTAGTTGTGCTTCTGTTTTCATGATATATTTCATTTTTTGACTTATATATGATAAATTATTAACATGACTTTGTAAGTAATTCCCTATTATATTAAAACATTTCGATAGTCGCACCTATGTGTAAAAATATGCAGTTTATTTGAGATATTGTTGAACTATAACAATTTTGTGACAGGTACTTATACTACATGTACATGTATGTTTATATATATCTTTGTATGCATAAATTTATATACAGTAGTTAATTGCCATGTGTTCTACTTTTTAAAGAAATATTATGAGTTTTTAGAATTGTTGTGTTGTTTGATTTCAGTGATATTTCATGTGGCCACCCTGATGCCAAACAAAGATAGCGACCCGAACTGTAACGCCAAGAAACTACACATAGGGAACGACTACGTGACCATAGTGTACAACGACAGCAACGAAGACTATAGGATCGGGATCATAAAGGTGACTCGCAGTATTACTGAATACGTAACACTAAGTACATGTACAGTAAAACACAGTACTGAATACGTAACACTAAGTACATGTACAGTAAAACACAGTACTGAACACTTAACACTAAGTACATGTACAGTAAAACACAGTACAGAATACGTAACACTAGTACATGTACAGTAAAACACGGTACTGAACACTTAACACTAAGTACATGTACAGTAAAACACGGTACTGAATACGTAACACTTAGTACATGTACAGTAAAACACGGTACTGAATACGTAACACTAAGTACATGTACAGTAAAAAACGGTACTGAATACGTAACACTAAGTACATGTACAGTAAAACACGGTACTGAATACGTAACACTAAGTACATGTACAGTAAAACACGGTACTGAATACGTAACACTAAGTACATGTACAGTAAAACACGGTACTGAATACGTAACACTAAGTACAGGTACAGTAAAACACGGTACTGAATACGTAACACTAAGTACATGTACAGTAAATCACGGTACTGAATACGTAACACTAAGTACATGTACAGTAAAACACGGTACTGAATACGTAACACTAAGTACATGTACAGTAAAACACGGTACTGAATACGTAACACTAAGTACAGGTACAGTAAAACACGGTACTGAATACGTAACACTAAGTACAGGTACAGTAAAACACGGTACTGAATACGTAACACTAAGTACATGTACAGTAAAACACGGTACTGAATACGTAACACTAGTACATGTACAGTAAATCACGGTACTGAATACGTAACACTAAGTACAGTAAAACACCGTTATAGCGAACACGCTTATATTGATTTGACGCTTACAGCGAAGTGATTTTCATATACCGTGACTTATTACATGTGCTAAACTTGACAGATACATGTATCACAAATTACGCTTATAACGAAGTAAAATCGCCCGTCCCTGGCGCTTAACCGTCTTTTACTGTATCAGCTTTTGGTAAATTGTTTTAATCAGGTTCAAGCTAAACTATATTTAAAAAAAAAAATTATGTAATTAATGAATTTCACCCAATTTTCCGTTGGTTTACAGGGACAGTTTAATTATGTGAATATTGTGATTCGTCCCCTAGACCATGAAAGCAATGCAGTCACCTTACAGGCAAAGGAAGGTAGGAGTTGTGATAACAATTATTCAATCAAATTTTTAGAATGTATGAATTTATTAGAAGACATCTAGAGTCTTTATTTAGCTGAAAATACTACATTTATTAATAAAGAGATTTTAATTTGATAATTTTTTTTTTTGTAATTTATTTTATTTATTTTCATACACAGATTTGAGTGAATCATGTAACTATTAGTTTGTTAGATTTCAAAAGTCTTACTGCTGTATGTTTATGGCTTTGTTAATGTTTAAGCACAGTTGTCATGCTTATATCATTTACATCATAAACTAACAACTCTAGGATAAAGCTTTTAACTTTTAAAAATCACTGCAATGTGTTTGAAGGATAGAGGTGATCATTAGAAATCAACTTACCTGTCTGTATATTGGTCTGTGATTTTTTCCACTCCAAACATTTGTATAAAAAAACATGCATGGGATCAAATTTCAACCTGATAAGGTGACATGAACTTATTCAAGGTCATTTGGTGAAATTGAAGGTCAAATAACTTCATTTCATTCATTGTCCTTAGTTTGATTTAAAAAAAACCCTCTAAATGGTCCAACTTCGCAGATTAATAAATTATGGAAAAGCTTGATTATCAACCTGTGGAAATACATGTACCATCTGATTCAAGGTCAAGCTCAGAACTTAAATTCAAACATTGTGGTCAATTAAAAAAAAAAACAGTCAAAATTTGAAAAAGGCTGTTCATGACCCTTGGTTATCAACCTGTTGGCATGGCACTAGCCTGATTCATTGTCATTTAATGACATTTAAAACAGTAAATATACAATGTAATAAATCGTGAGCAAGACAGATTTTTAACACCCCGACTAAGATTTACTGATCTTAAAACAATTTCTGCAACCATCTGTACTCTAGGCTTGATAATGGAATCTCTAATTTTAGAATGACCTAGGCTTTTAGCGTAAACAACGTATTCTGCCGCTAAGCAACTTTACTTTGCAAACTCGAAGTATTTAGTCTGTTACGAAGAAGAAAATTACCATGTAATGTTAAATGTATCATATGTAAACTTACACTAATCAATTGACATGCTATACATTATATGTTCTTCTTAAAGTTGGATCTACATTTTTGTGCGAAGAATGATTTCAACGGTTGTTCAGTCAACATCAGGAACCGTGCACCTTAGCTATAGCATAGCCATTGCTTCTGCAATGAGCCCGGCTAAAAACCAATGTATTTCCCATTGACAGATCGAGCATGGTTTCCCAGTGGAATTGCTCTTTAACAATCTTCTTGAACACAGAAATATAAGCGTTTGCTTCTTCTCTAAAAATCTGCTTTGAGTAATATAAACTAATACCCAGGCAATCTTTTATTTTATAGATACTGACAAATAGTATTCATAAAGTGACAAAATGATTTGAAAAGCATTCATATTTACATCATTCAATATATCAACATGTTTTGTAAACATTTATTGTTACCTTATTCTGAAATCAAATCGAAATTATTTGATTAATACGTTAAACAAATAAAGACAAAAATCTCCCCCCTAAACACTGCTTTGTTTTCTCTTTATTGAAGTGCCTTTCAAAGACAGTATTACAACAGGTACCGCTATCTTACTCTGACTCCTAATCACGTAGAACTTGCTTATGGTGTCTGACATCATCTGTGTGCTCTGCTTATCCTAGCTGGCCTACTTTCATTTCCATGGCAACATACTCATCTGTTTTATATATACATGTATATCTAGCACACTTTACAATGCAGTGTCTGCTTTGATTTGTTTATGCATCTGTTTGTAAATAGGGAAAAACACACTATTAGATTGATAGAATTTGTTAATCAGTGTTTATTTCTCAAATACATTATGATACTTCAGCAGTCATAAGCTCATAGCTGAATATTCTGATTTAAGAGTAAATGGACACATATAGGTGTAGTAGCCCATATGAAGTAGTTATAATTGAAGTATAAAAGATATTGTGAGCCAGACTTGATTAATTGATTGTAAATTGATATCATAGGTCATTAATGTTGTGTACATTCTACTTACATGTATCTGTTTGGTGATTTGATTTGTGTGGTATGTGTGTTTGTATTTGTGTGTCTGCTTCTCATTCCATTTCACTATTCTACAGTAAGTGGCTCCCATTAATATGCACACTTTTATTTCAGTTGTAATGAGCACATTATGAGTGACTTTTCTACTGTATTTAGTCTTTTCAGCGCTGTGCTGTAACTTAAGCACTTTGCTGTAACATAACACTTTGATGTAACTTTAAAAGACTAGTGCTTTTTACTACAGTAAAACACGGTTACAGTGAACACGCTTATAACAAATTCCTGCTTACAGCAAAGTCAGTTTTATTTCTCTTAATCTTAAAACATGTAAATCAACTTATTGGATACATTCATGTGTTTATGAAGAATAAAAATTGTTTGTCCCTTCCACTTCACTATAAGAGTGTTTAACTGTATGCAGTACTTGTTTTAATGCTTCCTTTATGTAATAATTTTTTAAAAGCTTTAATAGTATATGTAGAACTTTAACTGATCCAGAACACATAGGCATATATGCTAGATGAGATAGATGTTGAAAAATCATTAGTCTTTTTAAGAGAAAATTTTCATTGGCATCAGAAAAAATAGTAGACTTGTGATATTTTCCCTCAGTTTGCATATAGTGGAAAATTTAATTGTGAACATTACTACATCAGTATATTGTGCTATTTAAAATTCATTGAAAGTAAGCACTCAACAAAATCATTTAAAATTCAGTAATCTCTGATATACTTAGAGATGTTTTCATTCACCAATCTGAAGGATCAAGTGAGCTTTAATTTTTTATAAAATTTGCCAGCTATTGTCAGTCTTGTTAATGTATCACACGTTCATTAGTTTTTAGAACCACTTAGTTAAAGTAAATCAAACTTAATCTTTAGAAATTATGTTAAAAATTTCATCTCCTTGAGCTATAGTGAAATTGATACATATTTAGAAGAATCTTTGAGTTGTTCTTCAAAATTAGTCATCTTAGTGGGTCACATGTTGCTCAGGTGAGCAATGTGGCATATGGACCTATTTATGTGCACAAGTGGCATTTTTTAAATATGCTTTATGTGATGCAATTTAATACATGTATATCTTATATGATATTGTATGCATCATTATTTTTTATTCAGGTGTATTATAATTTGTTGTTGATTGTATACTATGTATCCATTAATCCAACCTCTTGCCAGCCATATATGTATAGATTTCATATTAAAGCAAAAAAATATACGTCTATATCAATTAAATGCATTTAAGTTTATATGATATAACCTATTTTTGATTATCTAAGAATGACTTTCCTTGTCTTGGTGCAGATATAGCAGATATTCTGGGTCACAAGGATACAAAGGTCATCTCGGACGACAACTTGGCCGCCCTAGTCAGACAGATTGCAGTCAACTGTGATGTAGGTTGATTTTTTTCTCAATTTCTTCTTTCTTTCTTCTCAAAAAACTTTGTTTTATCTCAAATTTGCCTTAATGTTACATAAATATCTCCACTGTGTTACAGTTCTATGTCGTTATCTGATATCAAACTAGCTGTGAAGTTTTACACAAGTTAAATAAAATCACTTTACAAATCAGGAGAGAGATACCTTCCACTATTCGGGTTTTGAACTTAGGGACTATAGAATCATTCATTATTACGAGTGTGGGATAGTGAAATTCCACCGAGGGGACAACATTCACGGTCTAGGACGAGGCTCTGCCGAGTCCTAGACCGTGAATCTTGACCCCGAGGTAGAATTTCACTATCCCACACGAGTATATAATGAATGATTATTTTTCTCGCATTATTTTACATTTAAAAACGATGTCTGACAACTTTCTGTTATGACGTTAGAAAATTTACGTTCGGTTTACTCTTCCGCGTGCTTCAAATAGTGCAAGTCAAAATAAGAGCATACGACATTTTTGTACAATAAAAATACGATAAATTGTTATTAATTAAGCAAATCAATTACTTAATGGATAATCTCAATCAATAATTTTGCATTTTCCACCAGCAGACAACGTTTGTTTACGTTTTAAAGTGGCATAGTGATACACAGTGTAAGACAGAAAAATCTCACACTGCTGTCTCACACTGGACAAACCGATCTCACACCGGTGATAATGTGAGAAATACCGGTATCATATAAATGGGAGCATCAAGGATCTGATTTTAAACAGATTGGTTTTCAAGAAAATGAATTGAGAGATTTGAATGTTACTCATAAATGCAACAGTCTTCCAAGATCATGATTGGCATTTTGATTTGTTGACAGCTTGCCTCCCTGGTTCTACAGAGGCAACAGTCCCAGCCTCAGGACCCCTACGCCTCAAACTGGCTGGAGCGACTTCGTCAGATCAAACGCCTGAAGGCCAAGGTCATCAGTAGCACGGATAAACAAAACCTCAGCGACATCATGGTCTAGATGCCTTTCAACGGTATACAAGCAGTCACATTGTCATCATTAACTTTGAGATATCATGAATTGTTGTAAAATTTTGTGCACCTGTAAATAATGTTGTGAACTTTGTTCATCGATGCTCCTATTATGTGCAGTTGAAAAGATTTTGGATTGACATGTTGATGTAATTGTACATGTAATACAAGCTACAGTTTATGTTGCCCAAGTGAATGTATGATGCATACTGCTTACAACGTAAGTTCAAACAAAATGATACTGTGCTTTTAATTGCCAATAGCCTTAAATTTCAAGCCATGAATTACTTACTATAAATTGTAAATGATGTCATAATATGAATTGCTAGCGATATGAAACATAAGCAAAATGATGGCAAATGCTGTAAATAGCGTAAAATGGTAAACTTATCATGTCCATTAAATGATGATATGCTGTAAATTGCTAGCAAAAGAAAACATCTATACCGTAAACTGCTTACATCAGAATCATAATAGCATCTTTAATGTCATCATAACGGATAAAACTGAAAATCAAAACCCTAGGTACATGTACAAAATGATGTAAACAACCCTTAATATGTTATATTTAGCATGTTAGATATTTGTAAGAAAATGATTTTTTCATAAGTTAGCTTATATTTAGTGCATTTAATGAATTTTAATATTCATACACATGTATGCATGACATTTAGCCATGAACCGGCTGATAGTTGAACAAGTGAAACTTGCATTCCAACAAAATTGACAAATTGAATAAATAGCCCTATTTAAAAGTTTACAGTTTCCCTTTTTTTACCTTGGCTAACATTTATGATTGCTTTCACAGACTAAGCCATGAAAAATTTGAATTGCTCCAGTGTAAATGAATTGATTGTTTGAAGATTTGATTGTTTGTAGGAAACTTTTTAAACTTGTACATTAGAGTTTGGCAGAGTGAAAAATCATAATTTGCAACAGTTTTGTAGAACCCTAATATGGCACACTGTATGATATATACAACCTTTTTACATTTTTGGGGGATGAAGATGTATTTATTGCCTCTGGTAATTCAAGTGCAGTAAAATGAATTTGCTTTTTTATGGAGGGGTACCATTTGAAACACATTGAAATTTATGCTTACTAAAAGAATGCATACAACTTCAAACGTGCTGGATGTGTGAATTTTGATAGAGCTGAAGTCCATAGGGCAAGATTTATTACCGTACATTTCATGAACAAAAAATATTACTTTATATGTACAATTGAAGAAATGGGGTAATGTTGCAAAATTAATGATAAAATGTCTTTCTAGATTTATGAAACCTTAAAGCATGCTTGTAAATCACTTTTGTTAAATTTGTTTTCCAAATCCAACTACATGTATTATTTATTATAAGCAGGAAAAATATTTTTGGGTAAAAACTGAACATGGGCATTTCAACTTTTCTACCTGAAGTATTTTTTTCTGTGAATTGAACATGTCACTGCAGCTAATTTCATTAATCCAGTTGTACTTTGTTTTATTCAACCTTAGTCCCACCTATGCCATTTTAACACATTTGACATCTAATATGGTTTCTCAGTTTAGATTAATATTTTATCTGCAGATTAAAGTTTGATAATTATTATTTATGTCATTTACAATTTAGAAATATTTAGTGATTAAAAGATGATGGTGCAAGTCGGTGCATTTTTTGGTTGTTCATGTGATATTACACACGTTTACTTCCAGTGTTACTAGTTACGTTGAACATGTATTTTTGTAACGTGTTCATGTTATTGAGAGAGAGAGAGAAAAAATATCTATGTTGCTCATTTTTTTTTTATAAAATTTAAAGAAATTTTATTATGTAAAGTTGTAATATAAAGGGAAATTATGTTTGAAAAAATTTGTATTGCTTCCTTCTCTTAAAGAAAGTCTTAGAATAAATTATTGAATTTAAAAAAAAAAAGAAGCTAGTAGCAAGATTTTTTATTTTTTTATTTATAGAATATGAAGAATTTCCAATGAAAGTTTAGTTCATACCTTCAAAGATATATGTACATGTATATAGGTGTATATAGAGTTTAGAAATTATCAGAAAATATGATAATTTGTGTGCCATTGTGATATTTGATTAAGACTATTTATTTGTTGATGTACAACAAACTCATGAGTTTGATTTGATGTATTTATATTAGTAATGTGATTTGAAATGTGTAGAAGCAGGAAATATGTGTGTTGTTTTTGTTGGGATGAACTTTTTTTAGTTCAGCATGGTGAATTTTTTATTTCTGAATTCAATCATTCCCAGAAATATTTAATCTCATATTCCTGTAAATTGCAATCCATAATCCATGATCATTTGTTCAGAAATTGTTTTTCCTAAATGTAACCAAAGGAATTTTCCCCCACAAAATAAGCTGCTGCTTCAATTATAACAAATGTATTCAACCATTCAGTATTTAATTACATGTATTACATTTACATAATTTGGTGTGAATTTTCTCTTTTTGTATAAGTGAGTGCTCTTAAAATTTAATGGCATCAGATAAATACATGTACAATGTATTACATTTGAAATTAATCTTATGTTTGATTGACAGAAGTGTTCATTTCAATGCATTATTGTTAACTCTAGTCATAATTTGCCAGTAGTTCAACCTTCTTTAAAAATGAACTCAGAATAATGACCTTGTCTAAATCATTCATTCAATGTAAAGGGTTTTGCATCAATATGAATGGAATAATGATTTTTTTAAATTTTCATGCTCTGTATAAAAGTAGCTGTTTGTAGTGTATGTTTTTTCTTCATTGATTTCTTGATTACTGATATGACGTACTTAGTCAAGCATGACTATGGGTTTTCTTTGTAAGGTCAAGGTCAGTATCGATGAAAAATTAAAACTGGACTTAATTACTCCAAGTCAAGCCACTATTTACTCAGCTTACTGAGTCTTCGGCCTTAGGTAAAGGTCTTTGATTGTCATTGTAGTATTAGCTTCCATATGCTTTTTTTAAAAATAGCAACATTTTAAGTGATCCCTATTTACGAGTTTCATTTGATACTGTCCCTTCCTTGTCTTAGTACAACAAGGTTTAATGTCAAGGCCTTTTGAAAAAAAAATAATTATAAAAATAAATGAGAGGCTTGTGAAGTGGAATCACATCAAGAAGGTCATATCATAAGGTCAAGTTGTCCATCTTGGATCCTTTCACATACAATCGTAGATAGTGTCCATTGTGAGGACGAATCCATCAGAGTCGGGAATCAACTTCTACAGATAAGGAAATTATGCACAGTATTGTTGTGCCCCACCCCTTCCTACCCTCAAAACGATTATGTTTAGTACCTTTCAGTCCTGTTTAGATTAAAGTTTTAGTGCTTGGAAGATTTGATTTTATTGTAAGGGATAAGCTTCAAGTATTGTGTGTTTTTTTTTTTTTTTTTTTATTAAATTAATATTTTATGATTATAATTTTTTTTGCAGTTACGTACACAAAGTACGCATTTTTGAGTAATGTGCAACTTTGTAAAATATGCATCGTTGCATACAATGATTTTTTTTTTGCTCAGTGATCATGTTATCCTTTGTAATACAACCAACGGTGTTTATTCAATAAACGACGATAAAAAAATGATATTGGCTTAGATCCTTTTTTTTTATATAAGAAAAAAAAATCATTGGGTTTGGTGTTTAAAGTCTGTTCCAGAGTATTTTATTTATATCGATACGCCAGCAGAAGTGAGCTTTTCAACGCCGACGAAATTTTTAAAGCACAGTGTCCTGGGTTGCGTTCTACAAAAGAACTTGTGACAAAGTCGTAAATATTTTCATTATCGTGGAATGATCTTCATTTAACAAAGTTTATATAAAACCATCAATTCACAGCTATTTTGATTTTCTTAATCATATATTATTGGCATTAAACTGAAAATCAAGTAGTTTGTGAATTTTAAGCATTCATTGATTTGGTCGCGAGTCGTAAGTTCTTTTGTAAAATGCAGCCATGCACTATATAAAAGCTCGAATGATTATATAGCAACGATAATATGTTATCGTTAACTAAGCGGCCTTTTTTGCTGATTAGATCTAAGTACTATAGTACCCTTAAAGCGATATTATGTGAAAAAGTACTGTTTAATTGACAATGCAACTATTTTACGAGTATTCATTCAGTAAACGTAAATAAATATTATATGTTGGACATCTGAGTTAATAAATCTGTGTTTGTTTATCTTCTTCCTCCTCCTCTTCGACGGCTGCTCTTAGATTTTCAACCGAATCTGCCGTCATATCATCGCAGGCTAAGTCTTCATCCAAGTGATGTTCCGTAGATCCATGGAAATGTACATTTTCGGTAGAGGAAACGGAGCTTGTACTCTCTGCAGACTCGTGAGAATTGACAACTGGAGCCTCCTGGTGGTAGAACAATCGCTGGAACGCGTCTAAGAACTGTGGTCCGTCACAGAGCAACACAGCTGCTAACATGCCGATGTTCACCGAAACTGCGTATAACTGTGTATTAAGGAAAAATAATTCAAACTCTCTTTGGCGGATATATCAGACAGTGTGTCCCAATAAGGTTGTTATATTGAATTCAATAAGCATAATTTACCTCATAAGACCTGTATCCAAACAACCGGGTCACCAAGAGAGCGGCCCAGCCGGCCAGAAGCGGAGCCAAAATAAAGACCAACCCTATGGTCACTTCTCGGAGGGTTGTTAACTCTGATCGCATTATTTGTACCTACAAAAACCCGAATGCAATATTTAATGCCATACTTTTGTTGACACATTTCTTTGATCGAGCTCTTTATTTTTTAGTATTATAAACTATATAACCATGTAAAAGTATGCAAAACGTTTTCAAATACCTGATTCTGCAAGTCTCTGTGACTGATTTCATAATGTCTCTGCAGTTGCTCCCCATGGTCTATCACCAAGTAATCTAGGAAAGCACGTTGCAATTGCGAAATAAGCAACAAAGCATTTTAACTAACAAATAACTTTTAAACGTACGATGGTCAAAACTTGAAGCGTTATTTATAGCTATAATTGTTGTACGAGAGGGTCATTATGTTACTGGAATAAAAAAAACCTTACCTTTCCCATAGTTGGAGAACGAAGTATTAGTCGATACATCGCCGCTATTAATTTTTTCTTGATAAGCTGAATCGTTATTATCGTTGCTTGTGTGTTCCTCCATTGTTTACGTTCAAACAAAATACGGATGTGCTTGTGACGTTATATGACGTCAAAAGCCGGGAAACGTCGCACCTAGTTTTACACTATTCGAATATTTGCGTAAACTTGCGGTCAAACGATGCAATATTCAGTCCGATTTTCAATCGACTTGCTCAGATAAATCGAGTGGAGTCTATTATTGAGGTGGTCAAACGATACGATTTTACAATCGATTTTCAATCAATAAAACTTATTTAATACTATTATTGTACGGTAAAAAGTCGATGTGACGTCACGATTCTCGCAAAGATTCGTTTGAAAATCGATCGCATTTCAAAAATGATTTCAAGGACTTTTTATCCACAACAAATGTTAGTATTATTATGCCTCTATTAAATAGATGAATTGGACAGTTCTATGCAATGCAACTTTTCAACGGGGCCCAACCTTTCTTGTAACATTTGAAACATAAATATTCGGTTTTTTTTATGCAGCTTCATAACAGAATTTATTAAGGCGGTTTGCAGTCATCCGTAAACAGTGACAATCGGCAGTACCAAATACCATGTTTTCGTCTCGTGGCTGCATTTTCAACCGCAACAGTTTGGGGTAATATATTTTATAACCGATATTTTGAAGGTAATTGCCATTAACACTGATATATAGGGTGTAAAACAGTCAAAATCGTGGACTTAAAAAAAATCTTTACTTTACTGAGGCTGTAGGAAAATAACACTGACTAATTCGTTTAAAATATTATTTTAAAAAACCTTTTTAGTGAAAAATGACACTGGCACTCTGTGAAAAGGAAGATAATGGCTAGCCTAACGGTTAAATAATGATATTTTGGTTGTAACGCGCTTTCTGATTGGCTAAAAAAATTATTTTATATCGTATAAAGAATGGTGCCTACGGTTTATAAAGCGTAAACTGCCCAAAACCATTTTATATCGTATAAAACTAATAAATATTGAATTCATTCCTTAAATAATGATATTTTTGATCGTGTACCTTCATATGAAATCTTGCAATTATTTGCAACCGGCTACGGGCTTGTTAACCGTTTTTCGGTACTTTCAGTTCTTTGATTCAATAAAAATTTGCTGTTCATATGAAATGATAACTGATACATGTATCAACTTCTGAAATAAAATTTTCATTGTACTGTCAGATATTCTGACTTCTCAGAATTATTTTATGTTGATTTGCCCGAAAAATATGTTAACGGCCGGTATTTGTTAAAAATGCGAGTTTATGTCAATTTTTCAGGTATTATAACAAGGTTATATCAATATCAGTTGCTCCAATCATTATATATCTCACGGGCACTGAAAGTTCTTGTAAATATATTGTATGTGCATATTTATAAATGCACATACAGTATGCATGTATTTACAATAACTTCCAGTTCTCGTGATATATCCCAACCGAGGGAATGGTTTGGGTGCAAGTCAGTTTTTGTAAAGAGAAAAAAAAAATTATTTTTGTTCTGGTACATTTGAAAACGAATAACCTATGTTCTTCTAGCTAGCAAGAAACTCTGGCAGTAAAGACATTTAATAATCTGTCCTTGTTCATCTTAAAATAAAGAATTCTGTCCCAAGAAGGAATGGAAATCAATTCTATGTCCCAAATAATTTGGTAGCCAGACCTCTCTTTCATTCAGACTCAAATAGTCATCTTCTTAGTTTTTTAAATTTACACAGTTTAATAACAATAACAGGAGACCAAGTTCTTAGTCTTAATCATAAAAGGTTGTAATCGGGCAAATCGACGTAAAAATAAAATCAGCCTGGTCGAGATAAGTAAAGGATATGAAAGACTTATAATTTCGAAAATGGAATTTTGAAGTACGTGTAAATCCATTTAAACCGCGTAGAGCAAGTTCCAGTGCAAAGACAAATCAAACTCTGCAGTGGAGTCAATTTTCAGCGTGTTGAGGTAATCAGGTTTTAGGATAAACTTTTTTCAAATTGTTGAAAAATGACCCCGGTTATATTTTTTTTACGATTATTGGTCTTAATTTTCAACGTTGAAAAAGCACTCCAGATCAATTTTCAATGAACTCCGCGTCAAAAAAGCACTCCTGATCAATTTTCAATGAACTCCGGGTCATTTTTTTTACCTGGACCAATATTCTTCATTTAATATACCGAAATTGAGCTGAGGTAAATTGTCACCAAATTAATAAGAGCCAATCAAACAGTCCTTGGTCCTAATAATATTATTACAATGGACTGTGTGTAGTTTATGTGATATTTTGGGAATTAAGGAATTTGATGTATGCATACCTGGTCTTTTCATTGTTAGTCATTTAGTCAATGGATAATGAAAATAATAGTTGTGCTTTCGTTAATACTAATATTAAATCAAATAAATTCGCATTGAGCAAGAAAGTTACATCAGTCAACGTTCTTGTTAAATTTCTTTAGAACTTTGGACTCAAATTATGAGTAAAGAGGTATGAAACAATATGGTTATGTAACACCAAATAACAATTTTCAATTGTCAAAAAGAACATGACAATTGTTTTTCAATTCAATTCAATTCAATTTATTATCCTTGAGCTTTACAACTCATCGGAATACAAATTATAATACATATAAAATTATAAACAAATGTGCAATGTGCAGTAAGTGAGTGGACATATTAAGACAATATAATCATGTACATATCATAAAATATGAATGAACATAAATGTATGTTAAGTAGCTTAAACTGTAGTATTATTACACTGCTGCGCTCTCATTTTGAAAGCGCTAGACAAATATTTACCTAAATTATTGAGTTCCTTTATATTGTTAACACTTAAAAGTTTAACTAGTTTAAAAACACTTGGTTTTTTGTAATAAAAACTCTTTATATATATTTCTTTCGTAATTCAACGTAAAAAGGACATATGAGTATAAAGTGGAACTCATCTTCTAAATCTTTTTTATTACAATGATTGCAAAATCTTTCATTTCTTGGCACCTTGTTGTGTCGACCTTTTTCAATATTTAAAGAGTGTGATGAAGTTCGAAAAATACTTATAAATTTTTTTGAAATATAATTAATCGGTCTCCTAAGATAAGTTTGCAAACAAAAATTATCCACAAGATGTTGATATAACATACTCTTCGGAGATGTCGAAAAAGATGACATCAAACTTTGTTTATAAATATCTAATATTCTACATTCAATTGTCTTGTAGGTTTTACATTGATTAGAACAAGTTTCGTCAAACAAATATTTTAGACCCATGCTAGACAACTCGCTTTGTATGGAAACCATCCAGTTATCGTTATTGACAAGCATGCTTTCGTATGCCTCCTTCAAGATAATATTATTTGTATTTTTAATTTTTAACCAATAAAAATTCGTAACTTTCTTCTAATATACAAAGGCAATTTTATTGTTTACAGCTAGACGCCGATTACAATGGAAAAGGCAGGACTTTTGCAAGGAGTTTGAATGGTCTTTTTTGAAAAATGTACTATTAGCATGGAACTTAATCCATAAGCATGTTGACTCCTTTACACGTTTGACTTTTAAATGATTACTATCCGTTCTGGGTCGTAAAAGTCGTTTCATTTTCAATTAGGCAATCAAGGGGAACACAGCAAAAATTCCTGTTAAATGTCCTGTGTGTAATCATAAGACCAAACAAATTGTGTTTGTTCTGACGAAAGGCAGCTAGCGCCGTTCTTATGTTTTAACTTGACTTTGGATTGGTGTGTTTTGCTTTGAAGAGCTAGCTATAAAAATCGACGCTTCGATCAGCTTAGCCTTGTTTAAATAGAGAGATAAGACGTTCGATTTGCATGTATTTCCTGTGCTATGCCTTGTGAAATGGCAGGAAGAGTCATCAAGGTGGAAGTTGACGGTAAGTTGTTAATTAGTTAGTTAATTAACGCAAATATTGCCTCAGAAAAAAAATCTATTTCTAAGCATAAGTTGTCTTCCAAAACAAATCGCACTTGAAACAATCGGTATTGTTGTCAATATACACGTAATTTGAAATTGGGTTGTTACACCTATATGTCTTTAAGGCAACATTATTTGTAGAGTTATAATTGATTGAGTTTGTTCTGTCAATATATGCTTTTCTTTCCTTCAAGAAACTCTATTTGACATTTCTTTCAACATATAGTCCTTATTTGGACAATTACTTATCCAATGCATCTCCTCGGGGTCATGCTACAAACATCGCATTTTATCACAAACTAATATATTCATTTCTATCAAAAACCAAAAGCATGCAATTTAGAATAATTCTAACTATTCTATTTTCTATAAAAAAAATTATAGTATTTCCGACCTTCCCTTAAAACTTAACTTTTTGACAGTGCAACAACACTTACTATTACACTTACTAATCCATATGTAAGAGGATTACCGCCGAATCCCATTAGATTATCTAGGGATTATTACATATACTTCTACTACATAATATAAATCTTAATTGATTATTGTTGGTTATTTTTAACTTTGACATTTGTACATTCTTAAAATGTTGTGGATTTTTCCCCTCAATAAACCTTTCTTCAAATTAAGAGTATCATTATTAAATCTCTGTGTGGGAATTTAAAAATCCATTATTAGATTCTCGCATGCTTTGCTTTCTTACACTAACACCCCAGAGATACTTTTCCTACCAGCCTTTTCAATCCATATTTCCTTATATCTCTATATTACCGTGTTTTTTAAACCCCGGTCTGATGCACTCTTTCATTAACACGAGAAACATGATAAGTGTGTATTGAAATAGAGAATTAGCGGATATATCCATTGATAACATTAGGAGAGAGATTTGCATACTGTCAGATGGGATTTCTATTAAAGACAACCACTGAAATAAAACCCAGATTGAAAAATATAAAAGCAGACTTCTCAATCACACGGTATATACATTCCTCGCGCAAAATTTAATTTCATCTTATTTCAAAAGGTGCGAAACATTTAACTTCCCAACCATTCTAATGTTATTATATTTGCCCATATATCTGGAGTGCAATAAATCATTAATATTATGACACGTGCCTCTACATTTCTTCTGATCTCGCAAGTGCCCTGTTTACCGAATGAAATGAATCCCCTGATAAGTACTGAGAGAACAATCCAACATACTTCTTTGCCGTCTTTATGCATACATGTACCTACTGGAGAAACCTTGCTCTAGAGACCCTATAACCACTGGTTGCATTTACAATTCCATTAATGCAAACATATTTAAGTTGTAAGCAAACAATGTTTTTCAATGAACATGTCAATATGAACTGCAAATGCTCTGCAGGGCAATTGCGGATTTATTTGAAAACCTTTGTTTCTGTTATAATAGAATGAAGCAGCAAGCGAGGATTCAGGAATTTTTTTTTAGGGGAAGGAGGGGCATCCTCCCTCACCACTCCACCCCCTTATCACCAACATATTCTTGCCCCCCCCCCCCCACCACCACCAATATATTTCCAAATACTCTGTATTGAGGGAGGTTAGAGGCGATGGTAATAAAGGGGTGATATACCACCAATATAAACTGAAATCACTTTTTGAATGGTGATATCACTCATCAGAAATGTAATCAAAATGTCTAACCATATCAGATTAAGTATTTATTAATAAAACGAGTTGTTGTTTGGCTTTTGTAGTACATGTATGTTAATTCAATTTTTATTTTACATGTGCTATATCTAGAATCAGCTGTTCATTTAATCCTTTTCAATAACATCATTTCAGATTTTCGTGAAATTTTACGTAGAGTTTCTCCGTACATTGTTCGTCAGTGGAAAGACGTTTGCCGTGAACTTGGTGTACCGGAAACGGAATTACTCGAAATTGAGACGACTAGTTACAGTAAAAAGATATCGACCTTGGCGTATCGTGGTTTGTGTCTCTGGTTTGAACAAATGGGCAAGCTGGCCACAAAGGAAAAACTCATCTCTGTACTTAAGAAAAACGGTCTACGAAGAGCCCAAGGTAATTAATATGTTATCTTCGGATTTCATCTAAATATCCAAAAACATGTATTAATTGATTTCCAATATACAACAGACTCAACAAGAAAACACTGTTTAATTTAACAAACATATGTGATTTGTTTAAGTTAAAGTTACGAATCCTCAAAACGGAATATTTGATCATCAACGAGATTAACAAAACCGCGAAGCCCTATCTTTTATTCATAAATATGAGGTTGCATTAAAAAACCGCTACTTATATTCTACATTTATTGCAGTGCAATGTTTGAGCATGTTTGTCGTGTTCTATCTTTCAGAGGAAGTGGAGAACCTCACAATTAAACAGCTGACTGTCCGCCCGTCGTCGTCACCAAAGATCTCCACAAGGGTCCGGTCTGCTAAGAGAAGGAAATCGTCTGGTAAATATGTTTCTCCGTTATCCTTATGAAAAATCAATAATTTTATTTCACTTGTCATACAATATATGGGCCTCAATTTATCTCTTAACGAGAGAAGTTTTGTCATGATATATTTTGGTAATTCTTCTCTAGCAAAACCTTTTGCATGAACTTGGTATGGTTACTTTCTACATGGGTCGAGATGTTTCTTAAGCATCATTTCTTACCGCGACATTCACACAATTATTTATATTACATAAAATAGAAATAAGCGAGACAGTCTGTAGAAAAAACGAAGATCGAACCTTTTTCATGTGATTACAGGAATGATTGAGAATGATATTTATAAATTGCTCCTACCAAGGGTATTTTACAGGAGTGAAAATTTGTTACCAAAGATCTCTTAAACTGTTATTGGTATTTATATTTTTTATATTATAATAGTGTTAAATGGGAGTACAGACATTTTATGACCCAAGCCAATAAACTATACTTCTTTCCCATTTTTAATAATACGATATACCGAAATGACAGCTTTTGTAAATGAACTATGCAAAAGACTTATCAGAATCGGGGAATGAACTTATTCAGGACTCTCTCAATCCCCGATCGACTCCGCTCTTCCCCTAAATTTTCCTTTTATATCCGTGCTAACGAAAGAAAGAAAATGCCTTTAACAATGTAAAACTGAAACGCTTGACTTGTTACGTTGTCACTTTCATTTGTTATTTTGTGAACGCACATTTCGTTTAAAGGTTTCATGTTTTTATTTACTAAATTGACAATGACAACCTTCCAGTCATTGTCATCAAAACCATACCACGTATAGCCGCAAAGATGTTACCACGTTTGCGAGTTTGTCTCAAACGGTTAACGTTGGCATAAATTGAATAACGTTAATTCTTGAGAAAACTCGCTTTCTAAACATGATAAGACATCTTTCTCTTTCTCTTCCAAAGACCACATAAACCCGCTGTCAAACTGTTCAAGAGGCTTCGGAAAAAATGGCCCTTTGAATAATCGATACATGTTCTATTAGCAGTCAATTCAAGGGAAGTTTTAAACAAACTTTGTTAAAGTAATTCTAAAATTGACAAACATTATTCTGCTTTCAATAAGTGATTTAATAAAGCACATTTAACTGACCCGACTAGAGGTATTATTGCATTACGGCTAACGGCTCTCAGACATAATATCAATTTCCAATTGGCAACTTAATACAGCACAGTGCACTGTAATGTCGAATGTGAAACTGCCACCCATAAGCGAGCAGGGTAAGTTAATACGATTCAGTCGGTAAATTACATGTAATCCAATTTTGAGATTTTTTATTTCTAAAATTGCATATCCGTGCTTCCACCTTTTTGGAGTTAGGTAGTATATTAACCACTTATGAGACTTAGTCCTGATTCTTATTTCATAGCTATAGACTGCATCAAAACAATATGTCGCCATGTTTTCATTTCCTGTACATAGTATAACTCCATGTTTTGCAATATATCGCAAAAAATCGATGCACGATCTAGCTAATTTATTAACGTTCTAGAGTCTTCACAAACATCCAAGACACTTTCGAATAATTTGTTCCATTTGATGTACCCAGAGAACGTGTTTGGCGTCTCTAAGTAGCAGTTGGACTAAATACAGATAAAAAAAAACAGAGCGCGTGTTTACATATCAGGAAATATATACTTGCAGGGAACCCTCCTTCTTTGCAAAGACTAAGAAGCGGCAGTGCCAAATGTGCCAGAATCCGGTCGGCGAAACTAAAGTACACAAAGGAAGAAAAACCAAGTAATTATGTGATTCTATACAATTAAATGGCATGGATGTTATTTAATAAAATATAAGTAAGGTTTCTATCACATGCACTTGACCACTGAACCTTTAGATGCATTTTAAACTTGTTTCACATATATTGGATGTGTAATCGATGCGATATATTTTGTTACTAATTTTAAAAATGAGTTCCAAACCTATAATTATCGTTTGAATACATTTTAGTAGGTATGAACAATATATCTATAGGTCTAGTTGTCGAGGCCTTGTTACTGATGATAGCATGCATATACATGTGTCTGTAAGCATGATCACTTTTTCCCATAGGTGACCTTTCACTTCGTGTTAGAGTGTCCCACATAGCATCCAAAGAGGATGTAAATGGATATTGGCGGGAAAAGTGTCGAGACCTTTGTGAATCGTTTTATTCGTATGTCACAGAGAACTGTGAGGATTACGTCATTGGGTTAGAGCATGCGCTTGATATGTCGGACATCGTGGTCAATGACGTCAGAAGAGATACCGTGATTATAGCGAGTGTTCAGTGTGGAACTCTGGGAGCGCTGGAATCGATCAACCAGATGTACAAATCCAAACGACTTACTTCCCTTTGTCAGGCAGTGTTTACAAGTGAACAAGTTTTGAAACGTCTGGGAATTAAAAGTTTGACATTAGATTTAAGTATCGATCCAGATGATTTAGAGGAATGTAGGGACTATTTGTTATCAAGGAAGTTCAAGGAAAGCACGATGTTTCATCCTACGGACGCATTAGCTGCTCCACGCAATGAAGAGCCAAGCATAGAGCGGATACCGCAATTGTCAGGTACACATGTTCCTTTCCATTTACTATTAAAATGCGTACACAAACCTAGTATTTAAGAAATGCACACATGTAAACAATTCTTAAAATCTAATTTTGCATTCATTAGAAATTTAATACATCAGTAAATGTTCATCAAATTGTAACTTTTCGTGGTTTTTTATTTACTCTAGAGAAACAGAAAAGAAGAACTAAAGACATGTCTGGATGCCAATCGCGCTTTACATTGAAACTTGAAAAATTGAAACGGCGGTACACTGCATTTGAAGAACATACCAACGAGTTTTTGCGAACTGTGCAAATTGTGCTTCCGAAAGGCCAAGAGAGTATTTCTAACCTCGCTGGCGTCATACGTCTTCACTCCTACTTATTGTCTTCATCAGGTGTCGGGTCAGGGGTTCGAACCGATCTTGTTCGCGAATATCTTGCCATAGTCAACAACATCCGGTTATATTTGGAGAACTTCCGGGAGGAATGTGACGAGATGCTGAGTGACAGTGAAAGTGATGACGGTGATTCAGATTATTCCGGGAAAATTGTCAAATGTCTGATCGAAAATGTGGAAGACATGTTACAGGTGGACCACATTTTTGAAGAAGACACCACAGTGTTGGACCGGAAGTTGAGTTCTTATGAGCAGACATTTTGTGGAATGTTGTGTTACATTCCCCTTCTGTGTGAAAAATTATCCACAGTTCTTTACACGTTGCCAACAAATACAAATGTTCAGCCAAAACCAAGTACATGTACTTAAAGAAGATAATATGATTGCTATTAAAAGAATGTTTCAGACAGTTTCTGGTGTATGTATTCATTCGTCATATCGTTTTCTTCATATGGAGAAGAATGGAACTTGGTTTTCATAAAGTAAAATATTATCATGGCTACGTCAATTTGTTATAAGCTTCCTTAAGGGTGTCGTTTACTCAGTGTTTGAGTTCTCAAATTCGGATTGTTAAAAAGTTCAAAGTCATGAGTAAAATTTGTTCTAAACACAAAAAGTATTTATGAAATGAATTATTATTGACATAACATTCGATTTTTCTACAATATTATGGAATTAGGCTCAAACAAAAATTGACTTTTAGCCAAACAGAGGAAATTCGGACTAAATTTTGTAGATTTTGTTTTCCGCTCAAACATTTTTGGCACTACTCTAATATTAAAAGTTAAGATTTTATATTTTAGTCTTTATAATTTTGCATATTTTCTGTTGGGTTTACCTCACTTATTCATTAAAATTATCGTATGGCAGGAATTGCAAAAATATTGAAAAATGCTTAAAAACGACAAAAGACACCATATCTCAAAATTTTGATCATTGACCTCATATAAATTGTATGCCAGCAGAATAAGGTCAATATAAGTAGTTTAATACTATAAATGTTTTTGTGTTATCATCATTCAATTTTTTGTAAAATTGGATCAAAAATGGGTAGGGATTTAAAAACTGATAGAGGAAATTCGGACTGGAATATTTTTAAAAATTGTTGCTGAAATTTTAATGCTTTATATCTATTTAGTGCCACTACCATTCATAAACTGTATTTCATTTTTTAAAGTGTTTAATTATTTCTAATATTTTCACAATTAAGAAATTCTCAATCGTAGTGTAAAATTTTATTGGATTTTTCTTGATTTTTAAAAAATATATTCAAAAGCCATTAACTCAAAAACGAGGTCATTGACCTACTTTTTTGAAAGTAAAAAATAACACTACAATCAAAGGTCTATAACATACAATAGATGGGTTTTCATTATCATCAGTGGAATTTTTTTTCATTCTGAGTAAACGTCATCCTTAAGTGTGAAAAGGTTCACACACGAAATATCTCGATCTTCTTTGTGACTTCCATTTAACCCAGAATGTGAAATCAATCTGTACCCTTTGAATAATTTCTCTACAATTTTTAATTCTCTTTTAAGTTCACTTTTCCCTCTACCTATTAACTTGGAATATATGCTAATAGTAACGAATAACTACATGGCATACTTTATAGCATTTCCATTGTTTGTATCTCAGTTATTTTGTTGTGTTCGTCTGTTGTAGAGACTTTGTAGAGGTGGGACATCGCCTGGACTATGAGAAAGGGTGTTTGAACTTTCAGTAATATTTTTAATAGAAACTCAATTTAGCAACCTTCAATATATCAAATAGGAAGGACAAAAACTCGTTTATATAAGATGATAATTTAATTTGACTGTAATATACAGAAATTAAGATAGCTCTAACCTAGAATTATTTATAAAAATAAATTGTAGAGAGTTAATACGTATTTACAATAACTTGTACACAACCATAATATTTTACATTTAGTACATAGAGGGATACTCCAACATAATACATGGATGCCCGTTTCCAAAACAAAGCATCAAACTAAAACAGTGCGCATTATAAAATTACTGAAGACGTTTTATATCTAAAAGCCTTAGTAAGAACAATAAATCGTATAAAAGTAATAAAACTGTATAAAAAGAATTTAAAGGTTAACATAATAATTAAGAGTCAAGTATCCAGCGGTATTTGCATTTGAAACAAAATATTTTTTAAGTAAGTACCTCACCAAAGGTCTACAACAGTAATATCGTAAGAATGAATCCATAACATAACGGCAAGTGGTAAATCAGGTTCCATTTTTTGCCATAACGACCATTTAAGCAAATACGAAGACAAGGTTTCAATGTAGAGTTCGTTGCTTTGTAATTCTAATTAAATGTAATTCCTGACTCAAAATGTTTAAACATCCCAAAATTTATAAATATAAATAACATTGCTTAAATGCCATTTAAGTTGAAAAAAAAAACCCTATAAACCTTAGTTTAAGTACCCATAAACATGTTAATTTTGTTGGTAATCTTTTCTTGCTTCTTCTTAATATTGCAAAATATTTCTTAAATTCGAAAAATATAATTAGCCTCCAATTTGGACATTAATAATATTCTTTGAATTTAAAGCGGACAGTAGAACATAGAACACCCACAGAGACACCATAATGACTGCACTGAGAATCTTAGGTCCTTTGGGTCCGCCCAGCTCGGCTTGTCCAAACGGTTTCAAGAATCGCCTGAGTAACAATATGATAATGGCCATTATTGCGCATCCGGTGTAAATGATGACGGAAAATCCAAGGGATCCTGGCGGGACTGTAAACACTGTGCCCTGTTAAAATCGAAAATGTGATTATCTTAATAGGATGACAATTTGGCAACTGAAATTGATGAATTTTCTATAGATTTATATGATTTAACATATATATATTTATTTGACGAGTTATCCTACAAACAATTAAAATCGAATAATTTTGCCATGAAACAAATTTATATGAAACAAATGGCATATTATGCGTCTCTCTCTCTCTCTCTCTCTCTCTCTCTCTCTCTCTCTCCTCTTTACCTGTGTCATGTGGTAGATGGACGCCATGAGCCAGGGCAGGCCCAGACCTAGGAAGACGTTTACAGAGTTACTCCCGTTTATATTCCCTATTGAGCTGTCTGCCGTCTTCTCGCCAAGTGCTGCTTGTTTACTTGCAAATGTATCTGGCATACTGGTTCCCAAGGCAACGAGAGTAATGGCAGTAATACTGTCGTCCAGATTGACAAGACATCCGAACAGAGTAGCGAGATCTCCAATGACGGCAGTCATTAGACCAATCACTGACAGGGAGAGGAAAAACGCAGGCCATCCCCCTAGGTACTTTGGAGGCGGAACTAACGCAAAGAGGATCTGTAAACGAAATAAGTAAATCCATACAACTTTACTGTCCAGACCAATTCTTATACTATAAGAGGCATATATTCCTCGTGTATTTTACCAATTATGGCAAGATAACTCATTTGCATGCATAACTATTCAAAAGACCTACCTTCCAAAAGAAGGTGAGAAAGTGTAACAAATAGTCGATAAAAGTGGCGTTCTCTATATCCCCTCCGTTGACGTTCATAGCGTTCTTCATCTGGGTGACCCAAGTGGAATCTTCCAGCTGTAGAGCATCCATGTTAGCTTTGGTCAGGTTCACAATCCTGCTCACCAAACCGTTGAATTCTGGGAAAGTAAACAGTAATTGAAAAGAAACTCAAACGTAAATTCCAGGTTCGCTGTTATGCAGATGAATCAACATAATGTACTGTATCAAATGGGTAAGAATAATTATACATACCTTCATCGTTGACAATTGTAATTATCGTTTTCTTGATTTTTCCAAGCTCTGCTCCACCATCACATTCTCCGAGGTCGACTTGGAAACTTTCGTCTCTCTCTGGTTTCTGAAAGAGCGACAACGTTTAATTGCATCAAAGACATAAATATAAATAGTTATTTTTGTCTTTGATTGCACAAATACATGTATGCTTAGTAAAAGTCCTAAAATGAGAAACTTATATTTTGCACAGTTAAAGGGGCATGGTCACGATTTCGATCAAATTCTATTTTTCAAATGAAATTTGAGAGTTAGTCATAGAGTTACTGAGTATAACAAGATACAAGGCTCACAATTCTTTGTCATGTAAACAAAGCTCGTGCCTTTTTTTTCTTTATAAAGGTTCAATATACCAGTAAAATATCTTTTTAAAGCGGATTTGTCTATCTTCTTATTCATTTAACATATTCATTTTAGCCCTAAAACTGGAATTTTCACTTCAACATTCAAAGTGTAAACGAAAGCTTTATTTACACAGCAAACAATTGTAAGCTCTGTAACTCGCTTATAACTCAACCAATGACACTCAAATTTTGGTTGCCAGTTAAATATGTTTTACTGAAGCATTATAAACATAAAAATCGGAAAAATAATTTTTGACCAAAATCGTGACCATGCCCCTTTAAATGTATATAGTCTTTTTAGTAATAACATGTTCTAGGTATACAGTTTATTAAATAAGTACCATGCTATCAAATATCTCAATGTCGATGGTACGGCTAGTCTCTCCGTGATCAAACTTGAGCACCCCCTCTCCACCCTGGTAGTCTTTTCCACTAATTGCAGTGATATCTTTTGTTTTCCACGCAACTGACACGTGACCATCGGCGCCATTGATACGGTTGACTGGAATTCGCACACGTCTGCTGCTTTCCTTTGCAATGATGCTAGGTTTAGCAAACTCCAGTTTTCCTGGTTCTGTAAAGGAAAGGTTACACATTGATAATGAACTGTTTCTAGATTTCTTCCAATGAAGAGTGTAATTTCATCTAGACTTAAGTATTGATCTGAATTATTAAGATGGTTATTAAGAAAAATCCATGAAAATATATGGTTTCTGCTGCTACATCAAAATTTCGTGACACACAATAAAATGAGATTTTTTTAATCTTGAGAGAACAGACGATATATGACACTGGACCTACCGTCATCATTGATGATTGTGACTTGGGTAATTGAAATATTTCCTAGAACTATATCCTCATTTTCCTCTTTGTCCGGAAGTGAGAGTTTGACGAAGAAGAACTCGTCTGGCTCCCATTCGTTGTCATCAATGATTTCCACGTACAGCTGGCGGAGTTGCTCGTTGGTGGCAAAGTGTACATCTTCCTCCAAGTGAATGTAGTCTTCGGGTGCCGTAGCTGTGCCGTTTATTGTTTCAACTCTGCAACGATCAAATGTTTAAAACTCTAATTAAGGGGCAAACAAATCTATTGTAATACTAGTACCTAAATTGTACACAGAAAGTCTAAATAGTTGCAGAAAGGTGACTTTTGTGTATAGTTACCGGATGGTAGCAGGGGTGTCCATTTTGCCGTATCTTCTTATTCCGATCCGGACCTTCTTTTCACTCTCTAGAACGGACACTGTGGCAGCTGTGAACTCCACGACCGCTTTGGTTCCACCTGCTGTATGGTCCTTTGTAGTGAGAGCCATTTTGCTGTCTGCCTTTTCATCTTCTGGCAACTTGGTGTGGTCATACAGCTAAAAGTCCACATCAAGACGAACGTTAGATTATTTGTGTTAAAGATCTATTGCAGGAGATACTAGTAAACTTAAATTTTAAATTGCCTTAGTTTACTATTGTTTAATAATTATCAATGTGTGTTGTAAAATATGAAATTTATTTCAATATAGAATTCAAACGGAGTTGGGCTATTATTTATATTTAATAATTATGCTTACAGCACAATTAAATTAGAAAATTCTAAAAGATTCGCTACTAAAACAAAATAAAAGTGTCTGTATACGCCTATAGTGGTGCAATAACGCAAAATAAAAAAAAACATAACAAATATTTCTGAGGAATTCTCTATACGAATATACCAAAGAAATAGGTTCATGCAGTTTTAATGATTGCATGTCATGGAGAAAAAAATCGATTCATAACAACAAGAAAAATAGATATCTAACTCTTGCATAGAAGAGGTAAGAAAAGATATCAGGCACTGGTTTGAAACACAAACGAATGAGTACATGTACATTTAAATAGGAAAGTTTTGGTTGAGAGAAGAAATATTTCATAACTGAGACGCACGCACATGATCGGACTAATTACGCAAAAAGAAGGTTTACACTGTGTCCCCACCCTTATGTCAATGAAAATTAGTCAAAATTGTACTCATACCTTCTGTTCATGGAATGAAATGAAAGGAAATCAATAAAAAATGAAATAGTTGTTAAATTTTTATCGATTAAGTACAATACTGAATAATAATCGGTATTTTATATACATGTACGAACCTACTATTGATGCAAACATATGCAGACATGTGCCTCTTTTATACCTAATTATTTCTTGAAATGTGTGGACATTTTTAAATATGATATATTTCATGAAAAAAATGCGCCAGTTTTTAAACAAAAAGTTTGTATGCATGTGTCTACTTTCGATATATTGGATATTTGTGAAATAGGGGAGAAAGTAAACATATGTTACACATTGTATTTTCTTAATAATAAGATGGTAATAATAATATGAATTGACAGTTTATACAAAAATAATATTAATGTAATAGTGTATACTCAGGAGTACTGTCTTACGTCTTTGAATGCTGAGAAAACTTGTGGCATGAGTTTCTTTCCACCAGACATATTTCTCGTGGCGTTGATTCGGTACCACATCCTGCTGTGGTGCTCTTTTTCCGACAGTTTTGCCGCCACAATCTTAGCGGCTTCCTCGGGAGGTATTCCCTGGTCCAGGGATTCATGTCCCAGTTCCTGAATTGACACAAACGATCAATTAAAATGAGACAAAGTTTCTTGCTTTAAGGTAGCTGTTTCAATGAACTTTGATTTGTTTAAATCGATACTTGGTTACAACGTTACAACAAAGAGACACATGTGTAAAGTTGTAAACAATGTTGTTCATTTAACGCAAAAAATCTATGTAATTGTGTAATTTAAAGGGGGAAAAGTAGCGACAGAGGAACTTGGCTAGAACATAATTGAAATACAAAACATTTTTATATCGACATTCCGAATACATTAGAAAAAAAAAATTATGGACGAGAAACAAATGACTACTGTTGACACGACATCCCCAAACAGCCATTAATTTGAAAACTGGGTCAAAATCGACCCAAAACAATTTTCATGGAAGGTTCCCGATGATGAGAATCTCAATAAATAATACAAAACAATTGTCTTTGCTCCTTCACATAAGTGATCAGTGATTACTATAGACCGCCAATCAGGAACCATTTCTGCTTTATATGCAATGAAATATTTAACTATTATTTTTTTTAGCGAAGATAGCGAGTCTCTTTTGGGACACCCAGTTCATCCAAACGTAACGACAGAGTCTCTCGGGGAAAAATTCATTTTCATCCTTGATGAAGCATTAGCGAGGATAATTTTTCATATGGTCTTCGATTCTATCCCATTTGAATTGCGACTAACATTTCAAATTTTTGTTCTCGTTAACAAATATTGTTGATAGTTGGTAATTCTCTTTGCAAATAGCAAATATAGAAGATCAATTGGTTCTCTACTTTCAAAAATAATTCTGCCCCAAACATTTCCCAAATTCTTTTTCTTTCAAACGATTTTGTTTGAAAACACAATGACTAGCTTCGCTGAAAAATTGCCATATAAACCTTTCATTCGGCAAGTCAGCAACTTGTATGAGTGTAATAGATACTGTTTTCTCATTTTCTGGAGATAATTTGTAAAGTTTTCATTCTCTAATAAGAAGTCACGCTAATGGTCCTGCAGTCGAGAAAATCAATAGGGTTCACTCTATCCCAGGTAAATCGGGTAACGAAAACCGTGAATTTTTCAGGTTGTTCGTGATGTGTACCCCACGTAAATCAGGTCACGAAAACCGTGAATTTTTCAGGTTGAGAAACAAAACGCGTATACCCCAAATGCACGAATTTTTCAGGGCAGGGGATATATATCACATAGTGAAGTTACTGAAAATGGGCCATGGAATCCCTACTTCCAACTCCAGCCCAAAGCCCCAAACCAAGCAAAATATATTCTCCATCGGAACAACCCAACTCCCAGACCCTTGGAAAATTTTCATTTTCTGCCGGTTTGCCCCCATTCCCCATATTTATTCACAGAGACACTTATAAACATCTGATGACTGGCAGGCATCCGAATTCCTGAGCTGTGAATGTTTTGTTTCTTTTGCGATGTTACATCACTATAACAATTGAAGTGTGTATCCACATGCATGCACGGTGGCTTGGAAGAGAATATATAATGAGTGCTTCTCTACCTGAAACTCTCAAAGCCAATTAAGTAGAAACAGATAAAATTAGTAAAAACATCCCTCCATCGTCTGCAATTGTAACTAAGCTCTCGGCCTTTATCATGCTTGTAGGTTTACTGACCAAAATGTTCGTCGAACGAAATACCAAGGATAAACTCACGATTGTATAGTTCTTGTATTTAGGAATGAAAAAGGAAAGATCAATTATTGATATGAGAAGTTTGTCCTTCATTTTACCTACGGTATGTCTGCGACTAAACATAAACGTTTTCTAGACACATTCCTTCGAGAGTTCCCCTCCCACATCAACACGTCATCACTCACTTAAGGACGTCTCTCTTGAAATAAACCCAGAAAAAAAGCAATATATATCTTTTCTCTCTTATGCCCCGATGCATTTAGACTGGTTGACCAAGCTTTTGAATTTTAGGCGATCCCGTGTTTAGCAACAATTCGAACCCACACTTTGTCACAATATCTTTTATAAATAACAATACAATCTCTGTAAGATTGGATTCAACCTTTGAAATTTGTTAAAATAAGAACTGAAAAGTGTCGATGGAGTGACACTGCTGGCACCATAATTTTATCTGTCTTGAGGGGATGGTCTGGTCGACAAAAAAACCCATGCACGTTCGGTGCGGATAAATGTATGTCAGCAAACTGTTACCTTGGCTAGTTTCAGCAAGTTTCTGTGCGATTTGTCCTGGTCAACAGGAGTTTCTGGGTTTTCCTCTAAAAATACAACAGCATATCATTATGAAAAATTAACCGATTTCATAAACTATCAATAAGATTAATAACTGACGAAACGACATATTAACAAAATCCCAGATGCACACTTTTATGAAATATTTGTTCACAATTATTCTTTAGAAAAATTATTTTTCTATTTATGTGTTAGCATCGCACAGAAAATCATATTAATTTGATCCAGCCCGAAACACTCGAAAAGCAAATATGAATGTTGAAAATTAACCTTGTTACCTTTAATAAAACAAACAGAAAGCAACCATGACTTTATGAGAAATAGGGTCAACTGTAACACGAGATAACTATTCGAACATTACCTTTAGGGATGATGGTAACACTTGAGGTGTCGCCTAAACCATTGAACATGAAATGACAGATTAGATTAGCATCTTAGATTAGCATTATATCTACATAATTTTTGCATAGATTATTAAATTTCCCAAAAAATTTTGATTGAGTTTAAATTAAAAGTTAAATTTCACCGTCAAATTTCAATTTATTAAAAAATAGGAGTAATTTTATTTCATAAAAGATACGTTAATAAGATATTTTTATTATTAGTTTTTAGATTACATGTTAATATTGATATGCCAATATGTCAATGTGTTATTTTTTTAACATGTATCTACGATACTTTACATTTTTTTCATATTTACGCTGTATTGCATAAAAATATTTTTAGTGGCTAATACATACGATTATATATGATACAGAATATTATTAATTCATGCAACTGTGGTTTGATTAAATTACATGTACATATGTATATCTTTTAAGGGGAACCCTATTTCTCATTCCAGTTTAGTGCAACATCAAAATGCATTTTAAACGCAAAATCTATGCAACATATGAAACAAAGAAGCAAAACATGCACTCCAAGTTTTTTTTAAAAAGAAGCTTTGATTGAAAGTTGTCTTCATACGATTTACCGAAATTTTTGAAAAAAAAAGTTTTCTTTTGAAATACTCAAAATACTTAATAGGCATACATAATAGAAAAGATTTGTTTACATCAAAACTTCATTCATTTGACTTGAAATGCGTTATTTGATTAATGAAGATAGGAGATGTATCCAATATGCTGGAGGTCTTCTCTACCAGCGTAAAGGATGATTAGAATGAAAAGGAAAAGTTATGGGTGAGTACAATTATACAATAATGACGTCAATCAATATATGACGTCATTCTAGCTTTATTGAAAGGTTACTAGATACTTCAGAGATTACTGTAAAAGATGAAATCATAATCAAGAATTAAAGTTTCATGTGAGAAAGTGGCGAGTATTTCCGAAATAAATGAAAACAAAAAGTTTCACAACTTTCTCTACAAAATATTTCTACTTAAAAATCTAATTAAATTCAACATCAAAAGCATTATTAGCTTTAAAAAAGTAGAAATATTTGGTATAAAACAAAATAGTATGAGTATTCTAGTATGATATGTCTTCTATCCATGCAACTCTGCAACCAAGTCACGTGGACGAATACGATTGGCTACCTGTATTCAATGGCTCATTTGCATAACCCTCTAAAACAAAAAGAAAAACATTGCAGCATTAATTAGCAGCAGTGACACTTATAGATAAGTAGTGGCGCCCCACGTCTTCGTTTTAGTGTGAATTGAATATGGGCCAGCGACAAGCAACGTTATTTTGCATTTTTTCCCCTTCAATCTTCATTAAAAAGACCTGAGTATCAGCAATGCATGCATTGCCAGACAAATTCGTTAGTGTAGCCAGCGATCACACGATGGACAGTTAATTATGTCACAAAACATACACGTGCATTGCACCTGGACGATGACCAATGAACAGAGTTTTTAGACGTCTTCTCCGTCTATATTTAGAGGGCTCTGAACCTGGTTTTCCTTGTAGTTGTTTTATTTTATCATCAAAATGCTAATAGTATTATATAACTAAGCCGACAGTAAATATAAGCGACAGACGGTAAAAACCGGCAAAACATAACAGTCGGATTGACGCAGGAAAATAACAACGCTGGAGACCTCCACTTGGTGTAGTTGCACGAAAACTAAGGGAATCACTGATCAATCAAATCTAGCCATGTCTTTAGAAACATAAATTGTTGACAATAAAAACTTATACCGGTATGTGGTTGGGTTTTCTTTTTTCAATATCAAATTAATAACAATGATATGCTCTTAGCCAACAGAATGTTCTTTCATCACGCACAATATTTAATCGAATACTGAATGAAAAGATGAACAACTTCTAAGCTTAAATAATTTGTTTTGCCATGCTTCAAAGGAACTGAATGATAAAGGGATAGGGGAGGAGGCTTAAGCCTCAAAAGGTCTAACGTCTCTATGGGAATTAGTAAAGCATGAAACATTGTATTTGCAAGGTAAATTTTAGGCAATCAACAATTTTTCGGCATAAAACAAACTATCAATATAACCCTTTGAAATTGATGCGAACACATCATGACAAACCAACTAGCAGGACTTACCACCAGTACAAACGACGAAAAAAACGGACCCTGTAATAAGCTAGTTTGTTTGATATCTTAATTCATGTTCTTCTTCCCTCTCAAGGAAATACAAGACATTGATTATACATACATCAGTTGGTTGCATTTAAATACGGGGGATAACTCGAACTTACCCAGAGAAATTCCAACCATTCCATTTTCTACTACTTCTTCTTTCTTCATGCATGGCCTCTTGTCAATCAGGTATGCCCCGATGATGAGAGCAGGGAACATCAAAAAAGTAATAATAGATTCAGCAAGGTCCACCACTCCCGGAGAAATAACAAGGATGACCAGAGACAACCAAACGTACGCCCAGATACAGCTGAAGGTTGTTAAACCGAACACTCTCATATTGGATATTTTTCGAATTTCCCCATCTGGAATCGAATATATGCATATTGCGGATATCACCAAAAGATTAAAAGCCGCTGATCCAACAATTGTCCCGGGACCCAATTCTCCGGCTTCAAAGCCTCTCCCAATAATTTCAATGACCGACAGCAGAATTTCAGGTGCGCTGGTGCCAAGTGCAAGTAGACTTAAATTCGCAACAGTGTCGTTCCAAACTTTGACCTCAATCATCCTAAATCCGTCCGGCTCATTCTGGTCGGGAATCCGAACTTTCGCAGTTTTGGATGTAATCTTCTCAATGGCACACATGAAAACGTCAGCAATAAGGGCAACTCCAAGGAAGCACCATACCATAGCAACCAAATACAGAAAGGCTCTTGTTCCAGGGGCCCACGTGTACTCGTTGATGATGGGCAAGATCAATGCAGACGAGCACGTGTAGTTATTGACATCCAAGGTTGCACATCCCGGGGAGATCACGGGCGCTGCCGTGGTGTTGTTAGCCATTTTGATTCAGTTTCTGTGTTTGTCTTTACTGCAAGAAAAAAAGAAGAAATGTCGTTATTGATTGTATACGAATTTATAAGATAGATGTTCTCTTCCATGATTCTGTATCTAGTTTTCCTAAATATTTCCCCCGAGAGAAGTCTCAGGCTATCATGCCCCATCTATAGACATGACAAGACAAAGGACCTTGTCACTTTCAATGATTATTTGTTGGAGGCATTTGATTCCCATCATAACAAGGTTTACAAATTAAAATATCTTAATACATATTACTAGTAGTTAATAAACAACACTAATTAGGTATATTGTTAATAAGAAGTATGGTTCACGGTTGAATTTATTGTCGGATGTACATGTATGCATTATTCTAACGTTCTTTATTTCTAAAAAAAAAAACCCTCTAATCCTCAGTTGATTAAACTCAGGTTGAATGGACCCAGGGATCGATGCTCATATTATGATGACACTTTTTCTGATTCTGTTGTCGCCAACGCCAAAAAACAGCTGAATGGGATGTTCTATTCTCAGTATGTGAACACAATTGTGTCTCTCGTTATTGTGGTATTCACAACAGGAATAATCGTACAGGAAGTTATGGTCAGCAATTATTTCCCAATAGACATAGTCATAAAAATTCGAGTACGATATGGAATAGGAACTGTCGATATCTCCCGCAGGCGAATACAATAATACTCTGGGACTCTAATAAAAACTGCTTAGAGTAAGACAATATCATTTTGTGAATGTTAATATACAATCAATACACGCTATTGTTTTTTCAGAGAATCATAAAAGGGTATTCTATGTATATTATCGTCCGGAGTCCAAGTACTTTGTATGCCATTGTATTTAGCCATTTTCTCATCAACTGACGAGACCAATTTACACAGATCATTTGGTAACAATCAAACAGGATGTTTACATTTACCATCGGTTGTAAAATTCTCGATTCGCTTTAATAGCGTTTTTACAAAATAATGCAGTGTGTTTAAAAAAATTAGAAAAAGAAAAGAAAAACAAAAAAATCTTAAAAACAAAATTAGAACGAGACAGTAAAGGACAATTGACCAAAATCTACAGTCTGTTTCAAATGTAACATGGTCATGATGGTGTAAATATATCATACATGCAATATAAAAAGGGGTTTGTACTGTAAGGAGGTACTTTTTTTTACACGCATACATGTACATCTGCAGATACTGATTGCAAGCACATGCACTTCGCTATAATTCAAATATTAAAGTAGTTTTCGACTTATCTTTCTCTTTTCCGTGTATATGGCAGTTATACTTGAGCGTCACAGATGTATATGTACATGTATATCAAAGTTTTGTGTTTACCCTCTCATTGACAAGTTTTACCTCTGGACATCCGTATAACTCTGTAAAAATGTTGGGCATGGATTTTAAGCATTGACCCATGCGTCATTTCTCAAATTTATACGAGAACCATGACATAATTTTTGTCAAGGTGACATGAGTATTTGCATTCCTAGTCAGTTAATGATCCATTAATTCTGTTACAAAAAACCCCTCAGATTTTTTGCAGGTTTTATTTTTCTACAAGCTGACGACATCATATGATGTAAAGCAACCCTAATTCTTAATACATGGATGCACACCGTAAGCAAATCTAAAGTGAATTCGCTTCGAGTATGTGGTTTGGTGTCCCCACCTTAATACGGTCGGTAGATTGCACTAGACGATAATGATATGAACATATTTGATAAACGTACACACGCCCCCGCCCACAAAACTATGTTTTATCACATGTCAACAAGGAACCTAACTTTCTTTGATGTCGTCACATTGTAAGTGACTCAAAATGCATAATACTTGTCTATTTGATCCCGGTATGTCGTGTGAGAGCCCTGGCACTTTTGTTGATCGATTGGGGTGGTTATATTAACTGTTTCTTGAGGTATAAAATAATTTGAGCTACAGAAAAATATAAACGTGGGCTTGTAAAATAAATGCACAGGTGAATAATATAGGTATCTAATTCATCACACGCCTTAATTTAATACTGGTAGCATTTTATAAGGTCAATGTAGAAATTATATACACAGTGTCAAAACCTCAAGTGAAAAAAAATTGTTGCAATAAATCCACGTTTACATCTGCCAAGAAAGGCAATCGTTTGATAATAAGCAATTACATCTAACTGAAAGTCGGTTTTAGCTAACAATATGTTACAAACTGTGATGCTTCCTCGGAAATGGATATATGGTTGGTCAGTTCGTATCCCTCGGGCCGAAAAATTCTGATCGTATTGGTCATCGCCAACTGAACGATGACGAAAATTTAAAAAAATAAAAAGAAAGAAAAAAGAAAACAAGCAATCCCATCGTCTGTAAATCTAGGATTGTTGACTCTGGGCGAGTGTATTTTTCAAAATTTTAATCTTAAATCTTAATATCGATGAATAATTAAGTTGTGATGTCATAAGAGTTTTCTCCCCCCCCCCCCCACCCCCAATTTTTCAAAACACTATAATCACATGGCATCTCCTACCGTGCATAACATGTACTACCAAATGAAGGATGAATCCATAATGAATTAAATGATTTAAACAAACGTTGTAATAAACAGACAGGGCCAGAGGAAACACAGCACGGATGATTCCTCCAGGTAATTACTGGGCCTTTGACCCAGATTGTAGGTTTATTACCTGGCTAGTTTGTTTGTGTTCACCAGTTAATATATAGACAAGTCTATGGTCGGCACACCCGTTCTTTTCGTATTGCATCCCCTTAGCAACTCCCGCGTTTGCTAGTTCAACATGCATCCCACCCCCACCTTTACCCCTCCCTCCCCCTAACACAGTGTCTTTGTCGTAATTAAGCCGCAAAGCTTTGTATTTCAAACATTCTACACCCTTCCTAATGAGAAAATGCGTTTACACATGTAGCGGACAAAGGATTTAAGATCATATCAAATAAGCGAAAAGATTTTTGTTTACATTCTGACGTCGACATTAAAGGTAGTACACACAAAGAGACCCACAAGACTCCGTAATTCTAAATGGAATTATCTTACTATAGTAACTAGAACCAAAATAAATTACGCAATAGGTACACAGACTTCGAAGGTTTTAAAGTAATGAATGGATGGTTAGTAGGCCCGATCGTACGCCTTGCTTTGCATGAAATATTTGCTTGAGTGATTCAGGAATGTGAAATATTGGTAGGATTTCTGTAAAATTCCTGAATTACTGAATATCTAGGACGGCGGTAGATAAGTTTATGTATATAATATGTTCTGATCGATGTCAATGCATTTCATACATGGTATTAACCAATCTAGGTCTTACCAGAAAATTGAATGAACACGCTGACTCATAATAAACAAAAAATACTCTTGCAAGCTGGTACACTATACAAGTGCAATAATATAGATGTGTATATAGGTGAATACATACATACATGTAGTCAAAAGGGCGTGTCCGTACCAATGCAGCCGAACCTTGGTTATAGGCTGTATCAAATACATTGTACCCTAACAAGCACGGACCGACATCATAAAGTAATAGTGCAAACCGAAATAGGAAGCATAAATATTGCATTGTGCGATAATCTACACACAGTCGTCAGATTGTTGTTATTTCAAAGTTGTATACATAAATACCACAGTAACACGAGGAAGTTCGCACAGGAAAACTGCAATAATCTAGGTCCTTGTGTATTGAAACAAAACCACCGATTGTTACATATTCCAATACGATCTATAGCACTCTTGGGTGGCAATAACGAATCAACGATGGTTAAAGTAGCGTTAATTTTTTACCTTTTTTTTTTTCTTAATTTATTGCAAAAAAAAAATTAATAAAATATTGCAACTTACCCTTGGTTTTGTCGAGTATTTAACTAAACACAATAAAACAGCATTGCATCTGGGGAGATTTTCATCAATTTAACTGATTGTAAACCGAACTAAAAACAAGATCCGTTCATGGAGAAGCCGTGGCTCTCAGTAACTAGCGCATATGGGGGCGTGGTACTGATCGCAGCAAACCGACGCGCGAGTCAGCGACGATATATCGTGCGGGGGAAGAAGCCCGATAGGGAACTTATCAGCGCATAAATAGAAGATGAGTAAGAGATTTCAATATTTCTTACCTTTTAAACATTTAAAATTAAGCCTTGCTTATCGGACGTATCCTGCTAGTCGGTGAGGGCGGCTGACAACGAATGGTGACGATGTGTGTGTGAGGTGACAATCCGTTTGATCAACTGATCAATACTCTATGCCTAGGGGACGCATAAGATAATTCCAGTTTATGACTCTAAGGCGTGATGCTGCCACCCAAAAGACTAATATTTTACTGCAGGTCTGTAAAACCTGAAAAACATGTTATCGTCAGATTTAAAAATAAACTATCAAATCTCGCTGATTAAAAGAAATTTAATCAGGGTAGCGATCTCTCGGGGATATCTATATTTATAGCAAAAATAAAAATCCAA
Source organism: Magallana ariakensis (assembly GCA_020458035.1). Classification (NCBI taxonomy): domain Eukaryota; kingdom Metazoa; phylum Mollusca; class Bivalvia; order Ostreida; family Ostreidae; genus Magallana; species Magallana ariakensis. The sequence continues at coordinate 35,722,193 of CM035817.1, forward strand.
TATTGATCAAACGAAGTTGAAAATTGCATGAGAGAGAGAGAGAGAGAGAGAGAGAGAGAGGGGGGGGGAGAGAGAGAGAAATGAAGTGAACAACCACAATTAAGTTCTCATTGGTTAGGTCTCAAAATCAAAAGAATGATCACATCGTCAATATTCCTTTTAAAAAAATCCAGTGTACAGCTGTTATTGACTTATTTTTAAAATTCAATCTCTAATGGAAAGTGCCTCTTAACTCTTTCGTTTAGTTTGAATTAAGCCATATCCTAGTTCTATTATAATAATAACAAAAAAAAAAAATCGCACATAATCTTCGATTTGAAAATGAAACCAGTGTTGTAGTTTTGGCTTTTGTGTTTGATGTCTCTGAATAAGTATGAGAAAATTGTCATGGCTCGCTGCTAGAAAGTAAAACCAATTCTACCGCGTCTTGGTTAAAAAAAACCCAATATAAGTGGAGAATCTTTATTACCCTTGTCCACTGAATGTTAAATGAATGTTCATTATGTGAAGGGTCACGAATGTCATACGTTTAGTGCAGGTGGTGCAAGTGGTGGTGGTGGGGGGGGGGGGGTCGGTGTTAAAATATTTCTAGTGATTTGTTACCGCGGAAATTTTGAAGTCTTGGCGGGATTGTTATTTCGAACAACCAATGTGGAATCACAATAAGATAAGAATTTGATGTAAAATCTACCTGGCTTAGGAAGATTTCTAGTAGTAAGATTCACGACCATACATGGTAGATCTGCCGCCGACAGATCGATAATGTACTGAGATGGTTATCTTTTCAACGATGCATGGATATATCACGCTGAATATTAATTATTAAATAAAATTTTCTGCCATCAGTAGATATTAATTCATTGATACAGACATACTACTGAAAATTTGATCAATAATCGGTTAGCACTGAATTTGTGTAGGTCAATACAGGTACATGTATATTTGTATTTCTGATATTCAAAACTGAGTGTCATTAATAGATGACCGACTGGACGAAGTGAGTGAGGGTCTAACCCACTTGTTGAATTGGTTGCAATTGGACGGGCGTTTTCAAAGTAATTTTCTTAGTTTTGTACAGAAAAAAATCCCCAAATGATGCACTGACTAGTAACACACATAGATAAGTAGAGACTTCATCTGCACAGCATAATGGTCAAACTGAAGACGTAACGTATCAGTGAGCGATGCTATCTATATGAAGTCGATGACAAAGTTGCAAACAATGCATGCTAAATCACAAGAATCTCCATCAGATAGCACTCATATTCTGGCGAAACAAAATATCATGTTACAGGATCCGGATACATGTGAAAAATATTGAAGCGCACTTCGAGAGTTTCCAATCGAACGATCATTTTATTATATGTACTTCATATTTAGAGAGCATATTTGATACATTTGTTATCAAATTGTCTTTTTAAAAATCTCATTGCTCAGATTTGCTCTGTATTTTTTTCTTCGCGAGTGTGCTAAAAATTTCAATAACTAATATCTATGTGTATAATTAATTAATTATCTTCTATTGTTGTTCACCTCTTTGGCTTTTAGACTGCAACCCTGTTGCCTGTTCCTTGGTTATCACTGCCGTTTTTAAACTAATATTCGTCCGTATCCTTTCCCAACAAAACAGGAGTTGCTCGTAAAATGTAATATCCATCCACTCTATCGATTTTGTCCCGTAACCTGAATAATTTACTGGTGATGAAAGATTTGAAAATCCATTATATCCCAATGAACAGACAGCGTGTTGCAAGAATGTCCCGCCAGCTTTTGTTGTCAATCAATTCTTGATCAACAATTCTAAGTCAATTTGCACTAATTATCAAGCGCTGACAGCATGCTAAACATGTTAGTCTTTTTAACTATGCATGTTCAAAGGGGAAATCCTTCTGTGGTTAATGAGGGTGCTCTGTTTACATTAACATCATCTAAATCACACTCGTTCGAAAATTTAATTTTCAAACTTTCACTGCGGTTGTCCACGTGGAGCTCCTGGTAAATGACACTTAATTCCTTCTCATTAAAGGCTTCAGAAATATCGAAGTTATCGCTAGAAACTTCTCTCGGGAGATGTTATTTTCAGAGCGAAGACATAATAAAGTACTGAAGATGTATCAAAGTACTTTTACTCAGTGAAATTTGGTATTTGCCAAGGGCAAATGAAAAAAAAAAACTTTACTCCAAAATGTCTTTTAATAAAAGAAGGTTTCAAAAACCTCAATGTGTGTTGAAAGAAACTAGAAATATTAGAAAATGTTTATTGAATATATCTAGTATAAAAACACTTTGATATTGTCTATCTATGAGAGAGAGAGAGAGAGAGAGAGAGAGAGAGAGAGAGAGAGAGAGAGAGAGAGAGAGAACACTGTTGCTTTTCGCCAAACTAAAAATTCTTGGTATTATAATTTAAGCGAGCACTCGTCAAGTGTTTTAGGAGTTTCAGTTCTCCAACCCTTCTCAAATTATTTGTTGTTTTTTTTTAAATGTCTTTGTCCTCTTAAAATAAAGAATCTGTCATTTTTAATTTATACTTTCTTTTAATAACTATTTCAAACACATATATCAAACAAATGACATACTAGTACTTGTACTCACGTAGATGTTCTTATGACGGTGACCATAAATTAATCATTATTTCCTCCAAAGACTGTCTTGCATGTAACAGCTCGTATGATCACTGCGCACAACCACGGGTTTGTTGAAATAGAATGGACACAAAAACCCGTGGCTTGAAACGATGATGATCAGGAAACTGACAACTTTTGAAACTTTATTCTGATTAGATCTTTCAGATTTCACCACTTCCTAAATGCATAGAAAAACTTCCCCATTTCAAAATTGCATGACTGAATTTTTTCTCTATTTGTCAGAGATAACCGACTGGCAACTACGTTAAGTTCGTTGATTACATTTTGCAAAGGGATACAAGCATTTGTGCGCGTTAGAGAACAATTAACTTCCTTTTAAAAAATATATAGCTTCTGATGTTGAATGCAGTGATTTTTTCGAGTAATGCAAAGAGCAGATAACTCAAAAGTTTAAAGTTGTTTCTAAGCATCCTTCCCAAATTATCTCGCTTTTTCACTGAGAGAGAGAGAGAGAGAGAGAGAGAGAGAGAGAGAGAAATTCTTTAAAACTCACTTTACAAACATGGCATTACTTTATATAATTGCGAAAAGAAAATAGTTTTGCACTTGAAATAACAAGAGTATATGATTTTCTAAAATACGCGAAGAAAATTCTCGAGGTTGCATGTCAATTAAAAGACGATATTTTCTAAGTTTTTCGTATTCAAAAATTTTAATTTTTGTTTATTTGTTATTTGAACACATATTTTTTTTTTTTACCACAAACATCATTTTCTTATATTTTCTGTGTTGATAAATGACGTTGTGGATTTCCCTTTTATATTTTTAAATGACTCTATGCTTAAATCTTTTCATTAATTAGCTAAGAACAAAATAACTACTTGCTATTTATCATTCTCAGGTTAATTAGACTATGAATTTTCAATTGTTCGATTTTCAAATAAAAAATACCGTAATAATTGTGAATTATTATTATCTGGTCTCGTTTGATAGCGTATAACTGTAGACTTAACTTTGACACACCCCCACCCCACAAAAAAAAATAAAACTTGAGTAGAATTTCAACAATTTTTTTTCAATTTTGACTGCTACAGAACACATATTATTCATTTGCAACTAATATCTCAGTTTCAACCTTTAATCTGATTTACTGTCCAAGATAAAACTCTTTTGAAAGGTATGTCTACCATCTTAATTGAAACAACAAACCTTATATACTTACATTTCCCACTGTCTTTGTTTTTGAAAACACTATGAATCCAATTTGTAACATTAATTAAGTCCAATACATTTCATCAATTACCCAAATGACTTATTGTGGGGCAAGAAGCGGGGTTTGCATAATTATACAAAATAAAATAGCGTAAAAATGTCAATAATTAGATCTAAATATTTACTGTAACAATTTGTGAAAATTATACAAATATAAATAATAAGGATCATTCTTTGAATATGATGGGGTGATCAAATACGATCGGGCTTGATCAAATCTATTATAAAGCTCTTATTGGATTTGATCACCCCGACCGTATTTCATAACCTCATAATACAAAAAAAGTTTCCTTATTGCTTAAATCAAGACAAGAAGAGGAAAACACGAGATCAAGTTCTCAAGTTCAGTTTATTAACTTTAAGGAAACGTAGTGGTACGCGAGGAAATGAGCAATAAATAGCTTCATGTACCAAATAGTATGCAGTTCATACATACACATACCATCGTATATATTCACATCCACTAAGTATAATTCCCTCTATTTGTTACGAAAATTAATTGTATTATTTTCATATTTGAACAGCCATGTATGCTTAATACATGTAATTTAATTTAAAATAGCAATTGGAAGAACAAGTAAGGGAAATGGACAGTATCAACAAAATTTGAAATAAATGTAGTTTTCTCAGATTTTTACATTAAGGTTGAGCATGAGAATAAATCAAACCCGCTTAAATTATCTGTTCTTTTGGACAATTTAAACACTCTAATAAAAGGTAAAACTTGTATAAAAATTGGTCACGAACTAATTACTTATATATCCCTAGCTAATGACTTTAAATTGATGCAAACAAAAACGTAAGATATTATATAATTCTTAGTTTTCTTTTGTACTCTACAACCCTCCTTAAACTTCTGCTATCCTTTTGGAGGTTGTCTCTCTTGATAAGATGTGTTCCTTTAATTTTCCTGAATCATGTCAAAACTCGATGTCATTCAAAATGAAATCAAACACTGCATATACAATATTTATAAAAGATTAATTTTATTTTAATATATGTGTTTAGTAAAGTAGGTAGTAAAATACAAAAGAAATCTGCATTGTTGGTTTGATTTGACGATATTTTGTACAGTATAGATGTAAGTATGTAAATTTATCACATTCTGTAAAATCGTCTCTAGCTATCCTTTGACCTTCTGATGATAATCAATTAACAAACAATTCAATATTGAAATCATCGCACATATCCATGCGTAATTGGAAAATGGATTTTAAATTCTGTGACGAGTTCTTACAAACGATTTCTTTAGTGATATCGAGCATATGGGCTGAGTATCGAATCCCCAAATCGGGTTTGCAACCTCATTCCCAACTGGTAGAAACTACCTCATAAAGGATTGTTGTTCAATCAAATTCAATACTATAATTGTTTTAAGTGTAAATATAAACTGCATATCAGTTTAATCAATGAGACCATTCATGTTCCTAAAAATAAAAATGTTCAGAATTTCTTTTGAATAAATCGATATCTTCAAGGTTACAATCCTACATTTGTGAAAGTTTCTTTTTTATGTATTGCCAGCAATTTATCACTTGTCTGTCAGATTGTTTGATTCGCTTACTAAAAACTACATAACTCAGTTACAGCACCATAGGAGCCTAATATTGATGTTTCGTATCAACAACAGAATTTAATCATCCATGTATAGGCCCAAGTCCGAACTATTAATGAATTATAAGCAACCTCTTCAAAATATTTCTTTGAAAACTTGATTTATTACGTTTAACTTTACTGACGTAATAAAACGGTAGGTTTTCATTCATAGAACAAGACGCTAATTCTCATTGGTTCTGTGTACTTGATAGTCATGAATATTCATGAAAATCTTAATGCGTCTAAGCGCGTGAGTCGACGCGGGTTGTTTGGAGCATTGCACCTTTTTTACTATGTTTCATAGTAAAGAAAATGAGGTTCAGATATTGCCGACTTCGTCACCGTTAATCAAAGCCATTAAACCATTTTAATTTGTGTACGCAAAGATGAATTTATACGGAACGCCTCTAGTATTATTCAGTTGAGTGCAAGGCTTTCATGTTATATACTTGGTGGTGCTTGTAAAGGAGCGCGTGTTTTTAGTTATTGAATATGACATTTTCACGGATACCTTCTGTGATCTCCTCTATTGTGATAGTACTTTTCGTTCAGGAAATAGATGGAATTCTACGAAATATACCACACAGAACATCAAACGATCGTTTCTTGGATCCTTGCAAAGCAGGTTGGAAAACAGATTTGTATTTTAGAATAGAGTCTTTGATATTTCAATATATTGGATAAAAAGTATATTATTATGAAGAAACCGCCCTTTCCACAAAAATAATATTTATCAGATAAAGGTGAAGCTGGTTTCTGATACAAATCTCTCGTTTCTCCCGTTGAGGGCTTTAACATGTGTGTGTTTTTCTAACTTTCCCCCACTTTAATAACCCAGCAGGACGCCCATGTTTATTTCTGATGGGTCCGTGAAATCTCGCCACTAGTGATCCCCCGTAGCGACCCGTCTCAATACGCCCTCTTTTACACTAATTAGTCAATTTAGTTGGGAGTTTTTGAAGGTTACAGGGTTCTTTCTTGAATCGCGCAGCTTTGTCCTTTTTTCCGCTGGCGTTGCATTGTCTCCGAGCTTTAAATTTTTATTCCCTCTATTTCCGACTTAATTAACAGGTGACCCTATTACACCACGGGATATCGCACAATCTTTGATAGATACGGACACATTTAATGGCCATTCTGTTAATTAAAGCACCTCAGAAGTTAGAATCATTCTTTGGAATAATACTTATCTCTCTCACTTAATTTGCAGCGGTGTTCAGAAACCCGTAATTCCAATGATATATCGTTGAATCTATCTCACAAAGTACTTAGTAGAATGACATACAACAAAACGATGAAGAAGTGTTTCTTTCCGTGCAGTCAGATAATTGATACAATTTTATCCTCCGCCATTCTTCAAAGTCAGACGACGACGACGAAGCAGAATTTGATCATTAAAGGCTTTAGGTGACAAATGTGTGTGCAAGTTTATTACACTTTTCAATTTGAAAAGGGGGTCGTTCAACAAATATTACAATGAAACTTTTTACCCGCGATAGGATTCAATTAACTTGCATTGACACTGTAGAGGCCAGAACCACCCCCTGTGGCCGAATAGCAAAAAGAATTAAGAAGTCAAGTTCAAATGAAGTAAAAGATGAATGTATTGTGTGAAATAGTGAGGAATCGTTACGTGGGGGCCCATTGTTAGGGCTTATCATCTCACACGTTTTGTAACCTATTTGATTATCACTATTGGGCCCTGTGGGTAATTCACGCCCCTCCAGAGTTTTACAAATCACTTTTTTTTTAAATGCTCTAATCTCTATCTGCATGGGGGATCCTCTAGCTTTCCCCCGTATTGTCTTTGATAACAATTCATGCGTACCGTACTCAGCAAACATGCATTTCGTACACTTCGCATGCATTTAATGATGTCAGATAGATATTCTTGTTACGTTTTTATGAGAGTCGAATGAAATACCACCCGCGTCACTAAAAATTCTGACATTTGTTTTTTGTTGTTAGAAAAAACATACATCTTGCAAGTTTATGTGTGGATAAATATCCGTCAGTAAGTTAAAGCTTTGATAGTCCTCCTTCTTTGCAATATGCATAAAATATTTTAATATTGCAATATAGTTTGAGGTTTAGTCTGTTAAGCTGTATCATATTCATTTTGGTCCCGCTAATTACATTTCTCATCTATCAGTTGAGCGAATCAATAATATTGCTAATTCTCGGCCATCACTTTGTTGTTTTTCGAAAGAAAATTGATAGTGTGTCATGTTATTATCAACAAATTCAACACCTCGCTTGGCTTTGGAGGAATCTCATTACTGGACATTTCCCGCGTTTACCAGACGTGAAATTAAGCGCAGACGACAGTGTCCTCTGGAGAGTGCGTTCGATGACACTTTTCTAACATTCACAAGTCAAAGTGTTGCATCCAAATAGTACAAACTCAGTTAGATTTGTTTTTCATTACAGACTAACTGATTACATTTTGTAATATAATTCAGTCTGAGACTAACAGTTCGTGGTCAAATACACTTGATTTACTTCAATGTCACTGAGGAAAATATTCTGTGAAGAGCGGTAGATGTAAGAATCTGACGCTTGTATAAGGTTTGGAGACAATAAACAAAATATCAAGAACAATTTAAACAATCAAGACTTTCTGGAATACTTTGCAACACTTGTTTATTCTTTAATCAGTTCGATTTTACATAACCAAACGCATACTCCATCTCTCTAACTCTACTGCAGTATTATAGTACGTCAAAACCCCTTTTACCTTGAATCTCTTAAAGAGTGAAGATTGTAATAATTGCATTGCACTATAAACATAGTTTGGCACTTCGCATTTCTTTTGCTGCAGGTTGCACTTAACCTTATGCGTGTTCCTTCTCGAAGATAATTCTTTTAATTCCCTTTGTTGCAGTTGCATTTTCCGGCGATATATCATTAGCTGATGAAGACTTGCTTTACGCCAGAGTTTTACAAAATGGCAGCAGGGATATATTCGACGAACTTCAAGTTGAAGACCCTGGTGCTGCTTCACAATATAGTGACAAAGAATATTACTCTAGAATAGAAAAATATCTTACTCGAAAAACAACAGATTCGTTAGATAAAACAAGATTAATCAAAGGTAAAGAGGAAAAATCAAAGAAAGCATTCAACAAACACAAGAAGCATAAATGTCCAAAAGGGTGAGATTTTTCATCATTATTATTATTTTCACCATCACCATCATCATCATCATCATCATCATCAACCTCTTCTTTTTTGACATAGTAAAGTAATTTTCTGATTTTGCAATCTGGATGTATAACTTTTTTATGAAGTAAAAAATTACGTTTATGAACTCTAGAACTGTGACGCACAGTGATAAAGGTAGATAATTAATGAAGTACCGGTATATATGTCTTGCTTCTAGAGATAAAAAATGCAGAGAATTAAGAAGAAAACAAAGGAGGGAGGAAAAGCTGAAGAGAAAAGAAGAGAGGAGACGAAGAAAACTTCTCAAAAAGCAAGAAAGATCACTCAGGAAAAAACAAAGGCTTTCAAAATCAAAATCAAAACGAGGTTCAAAACTTGAAAAAGTTACTAATACACGGACAAAAAGAGCAGCTACTGCAAGACCAGAAAGACTGTGGGATTATGGGGTTATTCCTTACGAAATTGAGGCTAATTTTAGTGGTAAGAATGGGCATACAGTAAAACAATCAAGCATTCAATATTATATTATCTTCAGTATTGCTCATTAAATTGAGTGTATATAATGAGGTATATCCAGAAATTTGTGCGATTATCTATTTTTCGAATTTTTTCACAATCACTTTCATATCGCAAAATATCAAATTTGCAATAATTATATCCGTTATTGTTTGCTGTAAGAAACTTTTTAAATCGCAAAAAATATCGACGCAAATAAAAAAAAAGTAACAGATTTTCCCCATTTTAGCAAATTTTGTGTGCACATAAAAAAACATCCAGATATTTTATATTTTGGGGGGTTTAAACTGTTGAAGTATTATAAACGAGGTAAAGTTTTGTGTACTTCATATAAGCACAAACCATTTTTTTTTCTGCTTAAAATATAAAAACTATTTTTGATCGACATACATTTATTGTATTTCAATGAAACCATATGGTGTAGACCAGTGTGTGTTCCCTGCAAGATGAGCATTACATCTTATATATCTTTATTTTCAATCTCTGTTATGAATCTTTTAACATTTGAAGATCTTGCATTTTGCTATCTTTATTAAAAATCTTTGAATTTTCTTTTTTTTTTTTTTGCATCCAAGATCCAAGAGAAAAAAAATTATCCTGCAACTTCTTTTTTTCAAAATCATTGGAGATTCAGAGGGGTAGATAAGGCCAATTAGTCTGTCCAAGTACGTGCTGAAAAGTGTATACTTTGACTTCCAAGCCCTAAATCATCCTCCTGAAATTTCTCTTGTCAGTAGCAGATTAAATTATATCTCCTTGTGTTTTATCCTTGTTAACAAGATGCCAGTGTTGATTTCAGCTGATAAACCTTTCAGCGATAGTTGAACATACATTGATAGTTGAACATACACGAGGCCTGATGGCCCAGACAAAATGCTTTTTCCTCCATGATTTCAAAACAATCAGCTGGAACTTTTTTGAGCTGGTGTGGGAAACCTATGTGGAAGTACATCCACTATTTTCTAAATAGAATCACTGTTATAAAAATTTCTAATTGTACAATTTTTAACCATTAAAATTGCTTTTGATAAGTTATTAAAAGGGAAAAATATTTCAAAGCCCCATGTAGCAGATACTGGTTTCCACAAACTCATAATTTGGAGATCAGTAGCTGAAGCTTTAGCTTATTCTGCTAAGTGCTAAGCTGTATTTTATCGATCAATATTGTGAGAGGAAAAAAAATATTGTTTTATATTGTAGTTATACTTTTAATGTTTATTTTGAAAAAAAAATTATATCACGATATAGATATGTCCAATATCTTTCTAATTAACATGTTAGTAACAAGGTTTTTTACCTATTGATTACATTCATTGTACTTAGCTAGAAGGTGAATGGCAGTTTTAATTATTAAAGTTCATGTACAAGCTTTCTTTGCATGATTTTGTTTCATGACACCTAAAATTCATACAGAGAGCAAATGGAAATCATAAATGAGATTTTAATTTCCTTGTAGGTTGATGAATTTCTTCTTCATTAGTACATGCTTACTGTATTACATCCAGTGTTTGTTCTAATTTCTGTGTAGGTCAACACAAAGCATTATTCAAGCTGGCCATGAGACACTGGGAGAACTACACCTGCATATCCTTTGTAGAAAGACAACCTGAGCACAAAAACTACATCAAATTTACAGAACGACCTTGTGGGTAAGACAAATCGAATCCATCATTATCAAATATTCATTTCAGTTCTTTTTGGGACTCGATGGTGTACACATATATGCAAGGGAGTGAACCATATACACATGTATATGATCTTTGAAATGGACATTAGAAATTTCAGTCTTAAAGAAAGTGGCCAATTATAAGGGAAGGAAGGGAAAAATGACTCATGAACTAGAAAGATGGGGGTGCTTTGCTGTAGAGATTTGCAAAATTCGAACAGACACATGTGAATAAGCTTTCTCTCTCTGGGAAAAAAAAATTGACATGTTTTTAATTATGTAACCAGACTAGAAAATTTACCCATCCTAGATTCATGAATCAGAAGCAGGGAAGTTTCTTATGTAGGGTATATGATGTCCTTACTGACCTAAAAAAAATTGTAAACCTTCATAGGAACTTAGGAATATATTATATAAGTCTTTTGATTCTTCAAATCTGCTTGGTATTTAATTAAAGGAAATTGACTTTCATTATTCTTAATGATCTGAAGAAATTTGAAATCATTTCAACCCGCTCAATGTTAAATTACATGAAAGGCAGTTGCCATATGGCAAGGAGGGCATTATGAAGGCATTATGGCCTGGAAATTTAACCTTCATGCCATATGGCCTCCTTCAAAACTGTTCAGTTTTTAAGAAAAAATTAAATTTTATTGCTCTGTTGCTCTTGTAAATGATTATTAAACAAAAATTCTGATAAGTTCACTTGTCAATCACTCTCGCAACATATTTCAGGCTTTGCTATAAGTCTGATAGGTTCCATTCAGATTCACCAAAAATAAGGGTGGACAAGTTGATCATCAGGCTGCCAGAGCTTGTAAATCTGGCAGAGAGGAACACTGTATCAAATAAAAATTGGCTTGATTATATACCATGGCGCAAAACTGTATTGATGGCTTATTTTGCAATGAATGTAATTGAAATTGGTTGTTTGTAGGCAGTATGAATGTACGTGCTGTAATTGAGAGAGGATGATGTAAATGGTTTTGTTTTTATATTTATGTCGAGCGTTGTTTATATAATCGAACACAGCGCATTGCTAAATGAATCAGTTGTAAACATGATAATCGTAACACATAAAATCTATGTCTTGTAGGTGTTGCTCATTTGTGGGCAAGCGGGGAAACGGTGCCCAGGCCATATCTATCGGGAAAAACTGTGACAAGTTTGGGATTGTTGTTCATGAGTTGGGCCATGTGGTGGGATTCTGGCATGAGCATACTCGCCCTGATAGAGATCAGCATGTACAAATTATCTACAAAAATATCATGCCGGGTAAGATCATACAATATTGAGTCACAAGTTCATCAACCACAAAACAATAACCTTTTTTTTAAAGCAAAAAACCTGTGATGCTGACGTTGCTATCTTAAAGACGTGATACGTAAAGTTTGTTCCCATTGCAAACAATGTAAACTCAGCTATGTCCTAATGATTCATTGCCACTCCAAAATGTTCATTTGCAAAAAAGTTCTTTTTTGTAAAAAGTATCTCAAAACATGCATGGACTTTTGAAGGTGAAAAAATATCCTTTTCAGAGTTTCTTTTTTTAACATAACACCTGTACATACTTCAAGTGAACAAAATATTCTTGAAGTTTATCCTTTGCTTCCATCTTGAAGAATTGAAAAATGTAGTTGGTACAAAGTGTCTTGCTTCTTGCAGTTGAAGTTGGCATGTTCGTATCTGTACAGAGCAGTAAATCTGACCCAATGATGTAACCACCTGTTTCTGGTGTATCGGTTTCCCTTCTCATAACAAGTGTAGATTGATGGTAAACAATGACTCTGCTAAGATAGTTGGGAGATAAACTGATGCTGAATAGCTTCTCCATGATGTCTTCATTGTGTGCAGTCGAATTCAATGGTTGCATGAATGTGGGCTTGAAATAAGTAGAGACCAGTGATGCTATTTTCTGTCCAGAATCTGGCAATAGACATGCATGTTTGTTAAACAATTTCTTTGTAGCATTGCTCACTTAATGGTATTATACTTATGTCTTTACTATTCAGTACATAAACTCTAATATCTGTCAATTAGAATAATTAAAATTATGCCTGGATTTGGAGGTTGCATGATTGATAACCATTGAATACTATATAATGTACTGCTCCTTAAGAGCAAACATTTTCACTGTATTCAGGATTAACTGTAGATCTGGATATTTTCCATTAAAGGTATCATGTTTGTGCATAAAAACAGTCACTCCCAAAACAGTAAAACCTGCCTCATTGTACACCTGAGTTATCTGACACTCTGTTTAATTCTTCACATATCAATGACACCATATACATTGTAGTTCTGGTCTGTATTAGTACTTTTCATCTTTTTTCAATGTATGATAGAATTGTAAAGGCCGGGGGGTTTTAATCTACTTTGCATATGGAAGCTATGACATATGAAGAAGGATTTAAGAAAGAATTTCTCAAATGACAGCAAAGAACATTATAGGTAATCTACAAGTAAGCAAATACCCCTGAACACAGGTGTATTTTCTGATCCATCTGGAAATGATATTGTTCTTTTTGAAGCCTAGGCAGGAGTATCTGAGAAATGCGAGTACCACAGAGGCTTCACCTAAGTAACGTGACTGCAGCGGTAAACATTAATGTTACTCACTCGGGGAGGGTTGTGGGGTACAGTCATTAATGTCTGGAGTTGGAGGTTGCAATGTTTGTAAGATGTATAGTACACAAAACACTGCCCCCACTTGATCGTCATGTGGATTCTCCTACAGGGGAGAGTTCCCTCCATAATGTAAACCTCTCAGTGGTAGTTTTGCCAAAGGAACATTATGACGTTAATTAAACTGAAAAATACATAAACCTACAAACTGTTTACACATTAGGAGAGTTCACTTTTTTTGTTCTGATGGCGAAAATCTGGTATCTATATGTCTAATGCACCATCTGTGAAGATGTACTTTGAGTTTGAAAAAAGTTGAATAACATGTACCGGTGCTGGTTAGTGCATGAAAGTTGCAAGATGCTAGCTCTGCATGGAAAATAATTCTTGTCCTGAAACAGAGGAACTGTTTTTCCCTTGATACTAAGGACTCATAATTTAGATTTAAACTGATCTGCCATTTCACACCAACACTTTCCTGGAATGCCATCAAGATAAGATTTCAGTATTAAATAATGGGTGAATTGTCTTCAGCAGTGGAACATAGATTTATTTCTAGATAGTGCAATGCCAAGCATTAAATAAGTTTATTTTTGTCTTCGAATCCTAGATTTTGCCATAAAGAATTGAGAGATAATTTTATTTGAGTATAGTTAAGTCATTTTGAAAATTATTGCTATGAAAATTGACTTGCTAAATCAAGGCATTTTTATATAAATAGAGTTAGTGTTTTTATATTTGCTTGTTTTGTGATCAAGGTATCTGAATTAAGAAGTAAAAGAAAAATCTTGATACATCTGTCTTGTAATTATAGAACTTAATGTTCCAAGGTTCTTCGTTGGTAATTTATGTAATGCCCAAGTTCAAAGAAACTGAAAGCATTTCCAATTCACAAACCAAGTTTCTTTCTGTTTTTATGGTCATTTCTTTGATTTCTTTTAGTCTCAAATTGAAATGTCGCTTGTAATGGCAATTGTTCCATTCATTTATTGGAAATTTTTGTCTCTCCCAATTTCATGCTTCTATCACACAACACATTATTTTTGAAACTGCTTTACTGATAATATATCTGCCTGTACATTTATTTTATTGTATGTTGTAGAATTAAAAGTGTTTAATCAAATAGTGCTCTCAATCCATATGGTTCTGGCCAAAGGGTAATAAATTTATTAACATAAAAATCTAAGAAATTTCAAGTTCATATATAAACTGTTCATTGCCAAAATTACCAACAAAATTACCATATCCTTCCAAAGAAAGGGAGCCAAGGGGCCAAACAATAAAAGAAGTTCATATTTGCATATTTATAAACACTTCTACCCACTAGAAAAGAACAAAGTTCCATTTGCTCATTTTGTCATTATTTTTTTCTTAAAACTTATTTCCAGGCCAGGAGTACAACTTTAACAAGTTGACAGAGAGTGAGGTGAATTCCCTCGGCATGGGGTACGATTACGGCAGCATTATGCACTACGCTAGGAACACGTTTGCCCGAGCAACCTACGTAGACACCATTTTACCTCGTAAGAAACCTGAAATGATCATCCGTCCAGAGATTGGTCAGCGAGTCAAGCTCAGCCCGGGGGACATCGCCCAGGCCAACAAACTCTACAAGTGTCCAGGTATATTGAAGGAGTTTTGTAAAAGAAAATTAAAAATTTAATATGTTACAATTATAAAGTAAAATATGATTACAGAAAAAATGCTTACAATGAATTCAAGCTTAGATATCAAAGTCAGTTTCTTCCTCCTTAGCCTTAAAACATATCATAAACTCTATTTTATGAGTTGTATATATCGATCAGAACATTATATCATATTTGGTTAAGTGAAAGATCAAGGTCAGAGGTCAGTGTCATTGAAAGGTCATTGATGTCAAACTTGCCTCCTTTGGACTTTTTCAATGCATTTGCATGTATATGCCTTCTTTATGATTAGCATTTATATGTACATGTATATAACCAGTAATTATGGGGAGATATTTAACATTCAATCAGGGGATGACATAACTAAATATGAAGTTCCATCAATGAAAGATTGAGGAATATTATATGAAGAGAATATCCAAACTGCATGTGTAAATGCATTATCTCTATTGCCTCAGAAATAAGTGGAGTCTACAACATTCATGAATAGAAATTAAGACTCAATTATGTATGAATTTTGTATATATGTACCTTTGTGTAAGATTGATGTCTTTCATGTTTTCAGGTAGAAATAATGATTGGCTTTAAAACACAACATCAGCAAGTCTGTTCCTTGCATGTGGTTGAGTTCAAGGTTCTACTAGAAAAATGTATTTCTGGTTTCAAATGTGCATATTTTTTGGCTATCTGATTAGGGTATGATAACCAATTTAGTAACTGCCTTCATAAAATTAACTCATGCTTCACAATGAGTTGGATATCTATCAAAATATCTGGAAAAATACTTTTAAAACATTCACCCTGTACAATATCTGAGACAAAGTTTAGGTATGCCTTTGTAACTGACCCCTTCTACATCTGTTAGAGCCAAGATTAACTCAGTGTGGATTCAAGAGCTATAGTTGATATTTCATGTGAAAATTATTCTGAAAGAGAGAAACAGACTTGTATAGAGATTTTGACAAATTTGTCAATGTGTCATAGCCCTCTTTTATTTTCCTGTCATCAAAAATGTTAGAGAGGAAAAAAAACAGAGATCTTAAACATCAACAGCGAACTATGTTATCTTGGCTTACAATCTAAAGACTGTCACCCATAATGGCCTCTGCCAGGCGTAGACCAAGCAAGAGATGAATAAAGAAATCATGTCCCTCGTTTTCTGTCGGAACAGCAGTGAACCACTGACCTAGTATAGGGAGTAATTTTCCTCCACACCTAATTTGGTACCTATGTGTGATCAGTACACCTAATTAAACTCTGCTAATAGTTAGCTAATGGGACTCCCCAGATAAATATTGTAGATAAGTATCGGGTGTCCTGGTACAGTGTATATACATACATTTATTAGTGTATGAATATAATTGCTGTCCCGAAACATGCATTATAGGTATGAATTTTAACTTGGCAAGGACTCTTAATCGTATAGCAATTATTTGATAATGTAGATGCACTCAAATTGATCAACTAAACGGAATATCATTTGCACACACGCATTCACCTTCCAGTTAAATTATTGAAGAACTGTGAATTCTCTTCTATCATTAGTCCATACAAATTCATAACGTACCGTTTCAGTCTAAGATCGGTGTCTATACATGTGGCTTTACTAATTATCTTGTTCGAGGGTTCATTGTGACATATTCAGTAATCAGCAGTCCATTGATGCAGCCTGAGAGAATACAGTGCCGATCAGACCCAACCTAACACCAGAGTAAACCCTA
This sequence comes from Magallana ariakensis, assembly GCA_020458035.1. Classification (NCBI taxonomy): domain Eukaryota; kingdom Metazoa; phylum Mollusca; class Bivalvia; order Ostreida; family Ostreidae; genus Magallana; species Magallana ariakensis. The sequence goes on from CM035817.1 coordinate 35,738,988, forward strand.
ACTAAACCCCAGGTTTACTTTTTGGGTTTACTTTGGTTTACTCTGGGTTTACTTTTTAAAAATTTGGGTCAACTCTGGGTTTACTTTGGGTTCACTCGGGGTTTACTTTGGGTTTACTTGGAAATTGCTTTTGGGGTCAACCATACGCACTGAAGTGTGAAGCAGATCAGTCTTTTATCTGACCAACCTACTGCCTGTAATTCCTGCCCCTTGTATATTATGAATACACAATTAGCGTCTGCTTTCAGGGGTATACCTCTGACTGGGTTTACTCTCTGTGTCCACTCTGGGTTTACTTTGGGTTTACTCTGGGTCCACTCTAGTAAACCTGGAGTAAACCCAGAGTAAACCCAGAGTAAACCCAAAAAGTAAACCCAGGGTTTATTGGGGTTTACTTTCTGTTACGTTGGGTCTGATCGGTACTGTACATGTATACTACAGCATTATTGCAACAATGGTACCATGTATCAAAAAAACGAAACTCCATCAAAAAAGCATCAGCGCTTAGATCCCAATCAGAATAAAATCTTGTTTCATATACTTCCACATAAAATCACGGTGGCAGAAACTAATAGTAATTTATTGCCTAATGCCTTTTCTTTTCTTGTCCAAGAAAGTTACAACTGGCATTATATTCTAATGTATCATTTTTCATTGTTATACATTTCAGCGTGTGGGCGCACACTTCAGGAATCCATTGATAAATTTTCCTACATCCCCACCCCGGGGCAGTCCGCCACCTGTCAGTGGAGAATCTCGGCCACCCATGGGGAGAAGATAGTCCTGAACCTCATCGAACTTGATATCCCAGAGTCCTATCAGTGTGAGAAACATTACCTAGAGGTCAGGGATGGACATTTTATCATGTCACCTCTTTTAGGTAAGGTCAACAAAGGTCAAGGTTAAATGGGTCGGTACACTTGTACTTTAGAACCTACATTGATTTCCTATAGGTAGCTAGTTGAACATCAAGTGCTGTATTTGTCGCAGAAAATACATGTACCAATCAAGTTAATCTTACAAAAATGTTTCCTTTATCAACAAGCTTTGTCTGATGCATGTAGAGGGAGGAAAAAAATTCTCTTGAAATAAATTAAGACGAGACAAAAAACAGATCAATCAAGCAACCCAAGATAGAGAGATATGTGTAAAGGAATGCTTCTGATCTATTGGAAAATAAAAATAACAGCTGAGATTGATCAGTGGTGAACTAAAATGCATATGATGTTTGATGTCTCAGACATTTGACCAAATATGATCCAAAATTTATCAGATATCAGCAGAACTGTGTTATAAAAATATAACTTCCCCAGCTTTGACATTAATATTGTATGCATGGCTTTGACATTTGACACATTAAGGAATTGTTAATGTCGTTATGTTGCATTTTTTAAGAATACTTGATGTATTTTAATCCATACGCCTAGATTGGATATCTTTCATATAAACATATGTATTATTAGTATGTTTAATATATCAATAGTACTATATTGTGGTTGATATAAATAATATCTGATATTGCAACATGTTATGAATGCTTGCGATAGAAATGTTCTGGATTTTGTCTTAACGTTTAGATATCTTTGATCAATGGCATTGTGTTTATTGGTGATATTTAATATCTGTAGGCCGATTCTGTGGAGACAATGCTCCTGCTACCTTGATATCTTCAGACAGCAGAATGTGGCTTGAATATCACAACTCAGATGGACAAGGAACTGGGTTTTCGGCTCAGTATGAAGGTAGGGTTTTGAGTTTACTCCAGCAAGCATCTTAAGATGAATTGATGCAACCGACCCTAGCTAAGAAACAACGTTTAAATGAGGAAGCACCTGTATTACAATGAAGAATTATTTCCCACAATTTTCTATCCAAGCTATTTCAAGAATGTTGGAAAGAATCATTTATTTAGAAACTTTGGCTCTGCGTTTTAGCTGTAGACGACAGGTAGTAAACCTAAATAGATATCCCCCCAACCAGGAAAGCCCTGTCAGACTCATATGTCGGCAAATCACCTGAAAGTTTCATCACAACAAGGTACTATGGTGGTAATGCCAAATTCCAGGTGCTCCTTGCTGGTTTATTTTGCCATCTGCGGCCACATTGCTTAAGTAATATCCTGTAAAAGTGATGATGTCTTATTATAAGGCTTTTGATTGGGATGAACCCCAGAAGTATATGCTTAAGTGCAAATTACCCTTCTTCTTGATCCTCTTTCCTACAGGCCAATAGCAATGATGTAACAAATAAGTAATACAAAGGGAAATGTACTGGTGTACAGGTGTTTTATAGGAGTTTCAGAATCCCCTCATTACAAGCACCTGTTGTTTAAAAAAAACTGAAATGTTCGCCATATACATGTATTAGATTTCAAAGGAGATAATATTTTAAGATTTCATCTTACAAGGTGTAAAAAGAAGTTATGAAAGAGTAATTATGGATTGTGCACTCTGTGAAATTGTTAAGAGGAATAGTTAAAAGTTGCATGGTAAACAGGTTAGAGAATTTCAAATGTATTTTGGTTTGTATACAGAAGTTCATTTTCTTGTAGGTTAACCATGCACCTAAATAGCTCATTCACTCACAGCGAGTTGATAATGAAATTGGTTCACAGAGCACCATGAGTTTAGGATTTCAGTTTCCTTTTGATTTGTGAAACAGAAAATTTCACTGCATACCAAAATCTTTTTGCTTTTTCTGTCTATTTTTAGCATATTTCAACAAATTAATTCCTACAAATCAACAGAATTAAACACAAAATTATTGTAGAATCCTTTGCCATTTGGAATGAACTTTTGTTTCTAAGCAACAGGTTTTTTTTATATTATAAACACAAATGAGCCCTTTATTGTTTAAAATAAGCATACCATTATAGTAATATGATAACAGTGATATATAGTTTTATAAAATAGAAAAGAAATTTCTAATATTTGCAGCCATTTGTGGAGGAGAGATTCAAAAAGAAAATGGGCAGCTGACCAGTCCTAATTACCCTGATGATTACAAGTCCAACAAGGAGTGTGTGTGGAAAATCACGGTGGAAACTGATTACTCTGTGGCGCTCAAGTTCCATTCTTTTGAGGTGCGCTAGCAATGTAGAACAACAGAGTTACTCCCCTTGGTAGCAGCATGATCATCTTTCAATTGATTTATTTAGAGTTTAAACTTACTATATGCATGTAGATAAAGAATCATGAATTGTATTTGATTTAGTGATGAGCAATTTCCAAACACATACATACATGTACATACTCACAAGTGAGACAATTTTTTGGCAATTTTTTTTTTTTAGAAACTTGCAGTTTCTCTCAGTTTTCAGTAAGCAATTGAAAGAGCATAATTTGAGCTACATGTATCTCTTTTTCAGTAAAATTTAAATTCGATGAAAAATGTGCCAACTTATAAATTTCTTAACTGATATTAACAGCCTTCAGTAATTTCAAATAATTGATATAACAGGCTTGCAGACCAATGTGTTTCTTTTACTCTAATAAAATTCAAAGATTTTGTTTAATTTTTTTTTTTTAAAAACTGGTCTTTTGAAGTTTTGCAATGGATACATGTTATATTAATATCATTTTTTTTTCGGGTGGGGTGGGTGGCAGCTAGAGGAAATGAGATTCAAATGAGAAACATAATAGGTACAGTTGTATACCACATAAACAGTGATGAATTTCTTACAGATTGAGAGCCATGATGACTGTGTGTACGATTACCTTGAAATCCGAGACGGTCCTGATCCGACCTCAAAGGAGCTTGGTCGCTTCTGTGGATATAAAATCCCAGAGGATGTCAAGTCCTCCGGAAATACACTTTATGTCAAGTTTGTCTCAGATGGCTCTGTTCAGAAACTAGGATTTGCAGCATCTTTTGTCAAAGGTATGAAATAAATTTTGTTTAGAAATTTTGTAAGCAGTTTCTATCTGGTAATCCTTGCTTAACTTGTTATCAAGCAATGCATCTCTTAGTTTCAGCTGGTCTTCCATTTAACTGAATTGATAAATTCAAACATTAATAGATACCTGTTTTAGGGAAGAAATAAAAGTCTTAGGAAGTGAAATACATGTAATGGTAACTGAAAGTTTGATTGCACGTAATTGTGCAGTCTGAGGAGTGAATGCATGGAATCAGTTGTACTGTGTTTAACTATCACTTTAGTGTCATTCTTGCAGAGTATGATGAATGTGCTACTGACCATCATGGCTGTGACCACATTTGTGTCAACACCCTGGGCAGCTTCAAATGTGAATGTAAAATTGGTTACGAACTTCATTCTGATGGCAAAAAGTGTGAAGGTAAATCTCAGTTTCTAAAACCCCCGATCATCATTACATTTTTAAATTGTACCAACAGTCCAGGGTGAGGGGCCCTATCATTAAGTGATTTTCACGTAGACCTATATTGTAGATGCCTGTGGAGGGTACATTGATCAAGCCAATGGGACCATACAGAGTCCCTCCTTCCCTGACCTGTATCCCCCCAACAAGAACTGTGTCTGGCAGATTGTGGCCCCTGACCAGTATCGCATCACCCTCAACTTCTCCCACTTTGACATGGAGGGCAACAATGTATGTACAGTACTAATAGACTTATAGTGGATTTAGCATCTCAACAATCTTATGATTTATTATTTTATTGATGTAAGAATGTTTCTTTGTGTATTTTGATGTAAATTATTTCTGATGATTTTATTGGCAACAAAGATTGTTGTATTTTTTCCAAAGTTTGGGTTATATCAATTGTCAAACCTTTTATTCTAGATAGGTTGTATTGCTATGATGAATGTTAATGAAGATTAGTCTCATACTAATTTGTTTGTTTGTTAACAAATTTGTTAAAAAAAATGCATTTGATAGAGTCAGAGATATAACTGAGATAAAGTTATGTGAACATGGAACAATACATAAATTTTTTACAAGAGATATATGTCTAAACATTCAGATTACTGGTAAATTTTGATTTATAGCAAGACTGTGAGTACGACTCGATCCGAGTGAGCAGTGGGGTGGGACGAGATTCGGTCGTTCATGGAATTTACTGTGGATCAACTCTTCCATCCTCCATCACATCCGAGAGCAATACCCTGAGGATTGAGTTCAACTCAGATAACTCAGTCCAAAAAACTGGATTCCATGCTCTGTTCTTTACCGGTAAACATCATTTATTATGCAATATTTTTTGCAAATATTAAGAAAATAACTTGGACATGCAAAAAGAATTTTTTTTCCGATTTTCAAAGTTCAATGTTTCATAAATGTAATTCATTAGTGGACAAGTAGGTATTCTACCTGCTTAACTAGCAGAAAATATACACCAGATAAAATCAATGCTAATTTGCTGTTATCATAATCAAAAATATTGTTTTTTCCAGATAAAGACGAGTGTGCGGTAAACAATGGTGGTTGCCAGCATGTGTGTAAAAACACAGTGGGGAGTTACGAATGTGCCTGTCATAATGGATTCACGCTACACGAGAACAAACATGACTGCAAAGAAGGTAAAAGACATGGATTCATAGAGCACATTGTCAAGGGAAGTAACTCAGAAACACTATCAATAGAATAGAATAGCCATAGATTGTACCGGTAATTCTCCGTTTTGACTGGTGATGGGATTTTTTTTTTCAATTAGAAGGTGGTGGTAATTTAGTTATAACAATTACATATGTATTATTAGAATATATTTTTTGTTGTTGATAGGACATGATTTATTGACCATAGAATATGAATGTATAATATATAATATATTGTATGGGAATATCATTATATCGATTTTCTTGTGTAAATGTTTGAAAACTGAGATTTATCTAACTTAAACTTCCTTGATATCAAGTATATTCTTAGCTAGTTGAGATTACATCTCATATGGACTCTTTCAAAAAATTTAAGTTGTATTATTAAATACATAAATTGAGATTTATCTAACTGAAACTTCTATTCTTTATCAAGTATATTTAAGTATAATCTTTGTTGAGATTACATCACATACGGACTCTTAAAAAAAAATTAAGGTGTATAAATACATTAATTCATAATTCATTAATTTTTTAATGAAACAGATAATTAAGTAAAAGTCATCTATTATGCTCATTGCAAACTAAACACAACATAGGCCTAATCTAGATGAATTGTATTTTTTTCTTTTAAAAAGTGTAATATGAGTAGTGAAAGGCTGATACTATAATGCAAACATATTTTTTGTCAAGGCCAGGGTGAAAATTAGAACCAGTGAAATAGATTTCTTAAGATGATCAGTAAATGTGAAAGAATCAGTTCCTGTTTTTGTATTTTAACCATCTTTCATGCAAACACCCTGTCCAATAAATACCAATCAAGTTTTTAGATGATTCCAAGTATTCATTATAAGTACATGTAGGCTACTGGTAGTTATGAGTAAGCTAGTTATTTGATGGGTTTATCCTGGGCACAAATTTTGTATGAGCAGGTGGCTGTCAGCACAAAATCAAGGATCCTGAAGGTGAAATCAGCAGCCCGAACTGGCCCGACTTCTACCCGAGCCGCAAGGACTGTGTGTGGCATTTCACCACCACCCCTGGGCACCGCATCAGACTCACCTTCATCAACTTTGAACTGGAGCCCCACCAGGAATGCACCTATGACCACATTGAGGTCTTTGACGGCAGAAACATCAATAGCCACAGCTTGGGGCGGTACTGTGGGAGCAAGCTGCCACACCCCATTACGTCCAGTGGAAACCAGATGTACATGGTATTCTACTCCGATGCCTCAGTCCAGAGGAAAGGATTTCATGCAAGCCACAAGACAGGTATATGAATTGCCAAACCATGAACAGATCATATGATCACATCTTTCAAAAATCTATGACAGGAATTTAATTAATAAATGAAAAACAACTTTTAAATCTATAAGAAAGTCAAAGATTTCTTATTTTATATTTTATCTCTATTAATAAGCATTGCACACTAGTACATGTATACTTTCATCATTTTATCTACAGTTTTCATCATCTCCCAAATCATACACTTAAAAAGTTTTTTTTTGAGAGCTACAAAGGGTTCATATATAAACTTATATAAATAACAGTCAATTTTCTAAAGAAATAAACAAGAAAAACTCTGTAGATGTAAATATACATACCGTATATACAGACATCCTGAATTTGATTCCTGTACCCTTGTCATGTTTCAGTGTGTGGAGGTGTGTTGGTTGCCACGGAGACCCAACAGCGCTTGTTTTCCCACGCAAGACATGGAGACAATAATTACAACAATAAAATGGAGTGTGAATGGATCATCATGGCCAGCCATGGAAATCATGTCAAGTTTAATTTTGATACTTTTGAAATTGAAGACGAAAGTGATTGCGGGTCAGTAATGTCATTGAATTTCAATTTCATTTTCTTTATTAGAAAAAACATGCAGATAAACAAATTATATTTCTGTTCAAAGAATCAAATCACTAATTCCTTGGTGAGACATAAATACATTGTATAAGAATAACATACCGGTAGTTACTAAAAGTAAAGGATTATGGTGTATGTTTGTCCCAAACAACTGCTAAATTTCATGAAGGACCAAATTGACATGCACCTTCTCATTTGGAATTACTGAGCATATAGGTTAAACAACTTCAATTTTTGTTGAGCAAATTTTGGGAGGATCACAAGATTTTCTTCATCTTAAATGTTTTTCATGGCAATTAGTCCTTGTATGCTGCATTCATTTGTGTTCGATTTAATCAAAAATTGGTTCCCATGAACTAGTATATACATGTATCTACCTAGCTTATGTTGACAATATCGAATGATTATATAAGAATCATTACCTAAATGTTTGTTCGCAGTATAAAGAAATAATCATGGCAAGTTTAATTTGTTGTGATTTGGTGAAATTTTCCTGTACACAAAGTAGGTTTACAGTATCTTCCATTGCTAAGGATAGGAATTACTTTAAATTACATATTTGACTTTACCTTTCATACTTAATGATATTTGAATTATTAATGTGTGTAAAGTCCCTGATTCCCTCTCTTTTCCATGCAGCTATGACAATGTGGAGGTATTTGACGGAAAGCTGGACACTGACCCTGGACTTGGAAGATTCTGTGGCAGCAAGGTAGTTCCTGATACCACTACATATCCTAGCAACTTATACACTCAAATCAATTTACTCTAACATGTATATACAAAGATGTAATTAATTTTATTTGATTTGAAAATACATGTAATCTTTTAAAAATAACAGCTTGATCATTTACTGCAAATGATATCAGTATTTTAATACAACATACATGTAACATTTCTAAAATTGCAATGTCCTGCTTGAGGTATGGTACATTTGCATCATCATCATTTGGATTGTAAATTTTTATTTTAATATTTTCACAGATACCTGCTGAGATTGTTTCTTCGGGACAAAGTCTGCTGGTGAGGTTCAAATCAGACGACACCATCAACTGGAAAGGCTTCTCTGCCACTTACGAACAAGTCTCCTTTCAGAGCCAAGGCTCTGGGATAATAAAGCCCCTCCCTATGACCTAATTAATCAGGGAAAGAATCAGAGTGAGAGACCACGTACTACCTGATATCAATGTCATAAATGTAAACAATCAGGGTCATTTCCGGGTCTGTCTGACGTTTGAATCATTTGTAAACAGGAATTCAGTATGAAAACTTTCATGGTTCTGTTTATTACGATTCAGAAACAGGAATTTTTATCTGTGAATATTGAATGCAGTTACATATTATATAAACAGTTTATTGTTGAATTGTGAACCTCTGAAAGCATATATAAAGAAGTCTTCATTTGAAGTATATTATTTCAAATGTTTCGATTCGTTTTGACTATTGTGTAGAACTGGAATTAACTGTTGTTGAAATAATAGCTACATGTAATTTATATAAATGTAACTTTCTTTATGTGTATAACTGATCAATGGATTTAGTGGTTGATATATATTTAATGTGTTGCTGTCCAATATACACTTAGGAGTTCCAAGTTTTGGTCTTCTGTTTCTAGTACTACATGTATAAAGATCATGCACATTTTTTAGTTGTTGTACGATAGTTTCAACTCGTATGATACTATGGATAATTTGTTGAACAAAATATTATTGAGTCTTTGCCTCTCTGCAAAGATCGACTGACAAGCTGATTATAAGGGCATGTTTTTATAACCTGGAAAGAACATTAGTTAGAGGAAAAGGAATTTTCTTTGTAAACTCTCAGGTTAAGAATGAAATACAGGTTTGCTTAAGCTTATCATGATAGGAGCATTTGTCTATTAATAAGTCAAATTTGTTTTTTGCAAATGAATCTTACCTGTTTAAAAATAATGATTTAATTTCAATTTGATATGCATGATGATGATTGTGAAAACAATTGCAATGTGTTTAGTTTTGCACAAGGTTGAAATGGCAGTTTAAAAAAGTTTGATTTAATTAACATTTTGTACAGTATTAAACGTGAATGTTTTAATGTCATAAATATTGTTTCATAAATATTTATTTTTCAAAACACAATATATGTTTTGTTAAAATCAGATATCCTCCAATCTATACTTTTGTAAGTTTAAAGTCTCAAGAAATCCTTTATGTGTTATCTAACAATTTTATTTTGTAGACTGGTGGTGTATATTTTTGAAACAAAAATAAATTTATTTTAAAAAAATTCTGGTGTTCGAGAGCGGTAGCGTATCAGGACGGCTGATTTTAATCAGATTGAAGAAAGATGAATATATAAACAATAAAATGCTTTCTTTGATGATTCATGCGGGTTATGAAGGTAGCGATCATTGCAGAAAAAATTACATGTATTTTTTCTGCAATGTCGCTACCTTCATATCCCACATGAATCACCAAACAATTGCTGATTGCATTGAGACTACCCAAAGCACAATTCATATTCATTGGTTTGGAAATTGATTCCCTTTTGTCTTCATCATTAAATAAACATTTCAAATTAGGATTTTTGACTGAAGCTTTCTCAGCTCTCTGGCAAAATTTCTTATGGAGAATTTAAAAGTGTGTTCAAGGGGAATAACTGTTCAAATAATGGGAACCAATATTAATGAAATCAAGTCTTCTGATTTGCTACAATTTGAAATAAGAAGGCATGAATATGAAATCAAATCAGGACTGCTTTTTTGTAGCTAAGAAATATTTACCTTTACAGTGTCATTAAAGCGGACTCTTCGATCCAATTTTCAAAGATCGAAGCTAGCTAAAACTCAGAGAACAAGATCTGTTACAGTTTGATTTATCAGTTCAAATTTATACATATTATACTTAACTTTATCCTTTCATATATATCCTCTTATTGTTTAGCTATTGCTGTTGAATAAGAATTAACTCATGAAAATTACAAAAACCTCCCAAAAAATTCTTGTATCGGACATTTATGGATATTTTGTTTTATGTAAGAGTGCATTATGTTTGTGTACTGTGCACGAAAATTCCTTGTTTTTGTTTTTGTTTTTGTTTTTTGCCACGGATAAGACGTATTAAATGTATAATTAAGCGTTTCCGTGTTTGTTTGTCTGATTCTGCAGCAGTTATTTTTTTTTTAATCGGGATCTATAAAAGCCATTTCGATCGGGTTTGAAATCTTGGAGTATATTAGCCCTTCGTGACGCAATATTTGGTTCCGTCGTCGAAACAGATTGACAGTTTGTTTATCAACAAAGGTTAAATTTGTATCTAATTCTTGTTGATAATGGGGGTTACAAAGAATAAAAGAAACCTATTTTACTTTGGAATCATCGAGGACGAGCTTGAGTAAGTAGAAAGAGTGAAAGTTTCCTGGTTTTCGCGACTAACGTTTAGTACAATCGTTTAAATGGAAGAGAACAAATTAATTAATCGTTAAAAAAGTACACCTATGTAGCTCAAACAATTCTGCAAGTTTTTTTTCAAAGAGATGTTTGCACTTTGATCTAGGACCAATGCCTATATAGTCTGGCGTCCAGGATGAATTGTCGACCTTGCATGTCCATGTTGTCCCTGACCTATTTATTTCGATTTTAGTTGAATATGTCTAAGATAAAAGGAAATTCTTGTCAAGGCCATAGGCTAATTATAAATTTTCAAGAATTTTTGTCTTGCTGCATAAAGTGTCATTGCTTACTCGTGAAAGGCCAGCCTCTTTCTCCCAATCCCCCCTCATAACTTGTATTTATTTTTAGACATACAACTTCCACAGGAGAACTTGTTTCCAAAAATATATGAAAATGTTGATCATTAGTGTATTCAAACAATGTTAGTGTAAAATCTCATTAAAATTAATGAAGATATGATTTGAATGTACCGTATAGCCGTTTTTTTTTTTTGGCGGGACACAAATTTGGCGGATTTGGGCCTACAAGGTATACCATTAATTTGGGCGGATATAATTTTGGTGAATCATTTATCCTTCATTAAAAATCTCTTGTCTGAGAAGTTCAGGCACTTGAGCAAAAATCCTATTTCACCATTACAAGGTGGTAAAATTTAAACATCACCCTGGTTTCACTCCGTCTCATTTCAATATTTTCAAAAGAAATAACTTAGAAGTACTTAATATATGCATGAAAAAGTATACTTTATTAACAATCAATTTTAATTTTATTGTTAGTGAAGAAACCGTTAATCAGACAATTATCTGCACCAGAGTCGATAATGAATCACATGTCTCCTAAAACAACACAAGCTAACCCCCTGTCACTGGGGCTAATTACACACACGAATAGGGAAAAGTGATATGGTGATTAAACAATTAACTTCTAATTCATAGTAACGTTTGGCTTTTATTTATTTACATTAGTTTTGTATTGATATTGATTTTGAGTATTTGTACACTGTGTGCATGTAACAAAAATTGTGTCCCTTTTTATCATACTCACAGACTTTAGAAATTATATGAAAAAAAATCTATAAAAACTACATGTTTGTCAATAAAAGCTGTATAGAAAGTAATTAAATTTGGCGATTTTAATTTTGGTGAATTTTCAAAAATCGCCAAAATAGGCCAAAATTATATTCCCGCCAAGAAAACCAGCTATACGGTACATCAGACCTATATTGAAATGATCTCCATAAAAATTAAAATGTCCATGCAGGGCTACAACTTTGAAACCTTTCAAAGTTTTATCACTGGCACCTTGGCCATGGTCTTTTCTAAAAGATGACTCATTATTACCTTGAATACATTTCTAATAATAAAAATTATATTGATAAAACAAAATTACTATTTTAACCAAGAATTAACCAAGAAACCCATTCCCCAAATTAAAGAAACACAAGGAACATTAAGTCTGAAATTAGTACCTTGGAAAATTAAGTGTTCAAGAACTGACATCAGTATTAAATTATTACTATAACACAGATCTCTATACAAGTTCTCCTTGGTTGGAGTTCTTCTGATACAAAATCCACCACCATGAATATGCGCAAATCATTAAAAAAAAAACTGGTATAAAGTCAAATCAACCTACTAGTGTTTTCTGTGGTTAAAATGCAGGAATTATCCTTTTCAGACATTTGGAAGATACTCTGGAAACTGAAGATGAAGAAGTTGCAGAAAGGCAGAGGAAGCTTAGAAAAGGGAGAAGAGCTGGATACCATGGCTCATCAAGCAGTATAAACGTTATGGGCCGGAAAAGAATGGGAGCCAACAAAGCCCGACGTGTTGAAAACTGTAGGTTTATTGTCATGAAAAGACAATAGATATGTTTGTAATGAATACAATGTACATGTATAAGAAACATTTTGATAGGAAATGAGCTCAAATATATTTGGATTATGGCATATTTTATTATAAAAAAAATAAAAATAAAATTTCATGATTTAAGAACTCAAAATTAATGATATTTTGGGGTTGTTTTTTTTTTTTTTGAAATAGACTGACAAGAGATCATATGTTCCTTAGTGATTATAGATAAACACAAGAATACATCCTAATCACTACTTCAAAAAGAAATATCTATTGATACACTGTGTTTCAGTGAGACATCTGTTGACTTTGGCTGAAAAAGAGGACTCGTTTGACCTTGATTATGATATTTTTGAGCCAAGCATGTCAGCATTTGCAGAATTGTTCAACGAAAAAGAAAAAATGCAGGTAATAATGGAAGATAAAAAATGATTAATTCTCATTAGGAATAGGAAGTATATATATTCTTACCGGTAATATGTTTTATAGCTCCTTTTAAACCATCTTGGGACATACAGAAATAAAACCTGCAGTAACAGACAAAATGTTTTTATGCATGTATCCAAAATTTTTAAGTTTTGCTGTAATCATATTGCTTTGATTGAAAAATACAAAAATAAATGCATTTTATGTCCCTGTGTAAACTTCTTGAAATGTAATGTTTGAAACTGAAACTTGAACAATTGGTCACAGCACATGTTATTAAGCATCATTTCATTATTTAGAAATAAGACATCATAATATCTAATGTAATGTATATAACTAAAAGGTTATTATTAGTTTCTATAGAGCTGTGAATTACAATCAATATCCATAAGAAATAGAGGTAATCATACTTAGTGGATGTAGATATAATATATTAAGCACTGGCCATTTCATTATTAAAAATATTAAGGTATTATAATATCCTTTGTAATGCTACTGAAAAGTTTGTATTAGGATCATCGGATGGTGGTTCTGTATGCTTGCAGGTATGGAATGAATTTGTGAACAGCTCAGAGGAAGAGCAGGAAAGAATCATCAGTGGAAGATCTCTTCCCGACACCATCCTGGAAGAAGAGGAGGGAGGAGAAGACTTCCATATGGTTGATGGAATGCAGGATGATAAAACAGACAAACGAAAATGTAAGAGGAAATTAAGAAATTATCAGAAAAGAAATTCAGAAGGTACCATACTCTAAGAAGACTGTTTCAGTAAAATTGAATCTATGTTTTTTATTGCCAACATTTGATAAATTGGAATAAGGACTTTTAAACTACATGTATAGAGTATACAATCTATTTCATGTATAGAATATGCAGGTGATTAATTTTTCTGGAAGATTTACAGAAATTCATTTTTCCTAGTATTACAGTAAGCTAATATGGTAGTTACATGTAGTTTATGTATGCACCGGTATATAATATTATACTTGTTTTATCAGAATTCTTTTTTACCTACCTATTTAACCTTATCATGTTTTACACAGTTGCCTTCATATCCAAGAATGGTGTCTTTTGAACAATTGGTCAATATCTGATATCAAAGAAATTATTGTAGATCATCCATCTTATTCTGCTGAGGAATGCTTTGAAAGGATTGACAAGAAAATCAAAGCCCATTTGAAGAAGAAACATGTACCACTAGTATGTTCTTTATCAACCATTTAATGAAACACTTCTATAAATACAATGAAAATATTAAGTGGTAAAAATTAAAGTGTTTCATCATGTACATATTGATGAATATAATGAATTGATTATAGAAAATTTGAAATAAAATAAAAATTTTGTTAAAAAAAAAATAATAATAAAATGAACATGATGGACCAGTGGTTTGATGGAGTAAGATTTTTGTAGGAATTGCTGTCCCAACTTGAGAAGAATGTGGTTGAGTTCTTCCAAGCCTGGCCTGACTCTGTGTATGTCCAGTGCTTGAAAGGTGGATTTGAGAGAATGATGATGCATGGAGTGTGTCAGTACCTTGATCTTCAGTCAAAAAGTAAGACATTGAAAGTGTTTGTATCCTCAGGTTTCTTAACTGAAGTATTTCTTTCTAGTGTTTAAAATAGTAATTAGCACCAATATTGAAGTAAACTTTTCCCATTCTTTAAATACCTGTACCATCTTATGTTCAGAAAAATGGGAAAGTGAATTTTTCTTATCCATTGCATTCTTTTTAATTTTAACAATATGTTAAAATTGCACAAGAGACACTTACATAATAAGTTTTGTTTTCATAAAGGTATAGAAAACAATGGACAACGGCACACACAGGTAGAAAACTTTCATCCTGTATTTGACCCACCAACAATCTTGCTGTCATCTTACCTCCAGAGATCATCGTCATGACAACCAGTCAACAGAGAAAAATCTTTGTTCATTGTGTTTTAGGTTATTTGGTATTCTACATGTGTTTTGTATTGTTCTTTTGAAAGCATATGGACTGACTTGAGCTTAAAATTTTGAAATTTTATTTTTCAGTTTTTAATGTCTAGAATATTAAATTGGGCATTTCCAATGCTCAATTCTTGACCAAATTTGAATGTCAAAAAGTTAAGTGACATATGAATTACCGAATTTAAAAAATATTGCCACCATATGTAAACAAAGCTCGGGCTATATTTTTGTTTACAAATAATGAATAACCATAAATTATTTTAAACAAAGTGACTTGTGACAACCAAGCAAAATTGTTTTCCCTTGTTTATTAATAACTTTTAAAAAAGAAAACAAGAGTTGAATGATGATTTTATTAATATTACACAATACGTGGCTTAAACTTTCGTAGTTTACACTTTGTATCTTGCTCGGGACTCTACTATATCAATTTTTTTCAGAAGCATTAGAAAATGACCAAATTAATTATTCTAGTCATTTAGATTGGAAAATTAAATTGAAAAAAACTAAGCTCTAATCAAGTCTATATCCCTTTACAAATGTGTTAAGTTTGAATTTCAACTTATTCATTAGTTGATTTATTCTTGAGAATATTTTAGACATGCATGTATACTTTTTTGAATATCTTAATGAATGATTTTATGATATCTAATTCCTGATATTTGTGAGTAGGTAGGTGTTTTGGTGCATATTGTTAAGTGCTTATGTATGTAAAGTAAATGTACAAAATATTTTATGCATACTTTTTGCATTAAAAAAAATTTTTCATTTACATACAATTACTGCAATTTCATCAGTTGCATTTTAGCAAGAATATAGAACCCCAATCTTAGTTAAAAACACAAATAACAAAAAAAAAGTCAATAATTGAATAGTTCAATTAACAAGATTACATGTAACGTGTATGTTTAATCATTAATTTATCTTCAACTCAATAAGAGCAAACTTAAAAATGTATGTATAATGCCATGAATAATTGAAAATATGCAATTCCGAAAATTTATTTATTAAATATAAATTTAACATGGTGTTTTATTTTATTATAATTTTACAAACTGCAGGAGTGCAACAAGTTTTAAACTGGGTAGTCGATAAGTAATGGAATCTCCATTTAGTAGTTGAATGGAAGATGATTTCTCTGAAGAAAATCAGCATTTTATCGTACATGTAAATACACTACTTTTCTATGTGCACTTGCAATCATATTAATAAAGAAGTCCTATTTTTAACACTCATGGTCGGTTTATATGATTACATTGCTGCTTCAGGGTTCATGTGGATATTTCTATAGAAAGTGTTTTAAAAAAGTTAACTGTGAAAGTGTTATATTGTCAAGCAATCAATTACTTGTGTGCATTTTAGGGATTTTATTATAACTTGAGTCCAGTGTAGACGAAGTTGGGCTTAGCTTGGATAATTGGACGAAGCGCATCACCAATTCTGTTTCGAAAAATTTCCCTAAAGTCGCATCATTGGTAGTGGCGTTATACATGTTGGACGTGTCGCTGTCGCCCGTTTTTACTCTAGCTCTTCGGGTCAAACAACATTTCAGTCAGAACTAGCGGAAGTTTTTGTGCGATGTAATGGTTGCAACTTTTAACACGTAATTGAACTGTAGCACCCAGCTCGTCCATCCGAATTTTTTTCGGACCTCAACGGGAGCAACAGACCACAGGCGCTTGTATCTGTAAAAATAAGTTCACCCTATAGTATAATAATACAAGGCATAGGTATCTAACTCAGAATAGTCCGTGTTGTACCTTCTTAATAAGTCTACCAAGTGCTGATTGAAACCGGCAACCTTTAATATTCTAAAGACGTTACGCAGGTACTTAATTGTTCATAAAGATGTTTATGTTTCTCTCTAGGTTTCAGATCCATACAGGAATTCTGACTTCGATATAGTGTTAATAATCTAAGCTTGGTCCTGATTCTCAATATACATGTATATCATGCTTCTCTAAACATGGCAAACAATAAGTATCTTGGTGTCTTCATCTGTGTCCCTGTGTACCGACAATCTTCCTAGATAAAATTTTCTATGTACTTCGATGTCGCTGATATTGATACTGCCAGATTTTGTTTTGAATTGTTGCAGAGACCAGTTAGCTATTGGCTGTTGTTTCTAGGTTGGTGGCTTTATGTTGAGAGTCTTGAAGACGATGAGATAGAGCGCCTTATTGACGTGGTCAGTGTCCACTGTATCCCCGATTACATCTACGTGTAGAGCTACAAAATTTGGCTTATGTTAAACTGTACGTGTAAGTGAACGTGTATAATAATTAGATTAAACATTTTCAACATGTTCTTTTTACTCTCCCTGTTTATGAAATAATTCTATGAATTTGATAAAATCAAAAGCACAGTCGACCTCAACTTATCGTCTGGTTTTAAATAAAACAGCGTTTGGTATACAAAAGTCTGTATTTCTATTTAAAAAAGCTACAAGTATTAACGTCC
This sequence comes from Magallana ariakensis, assembly GCA_020458035.1. Lineage (NCBI taxonomy): Eukaryota > Metazoa > Mollusca > Bivalvia > Ostreida > Ostreidae > Magallana > Magallana ariakensis. Next base: position 35,756,493 of record CM035817.1, read on the forward strand.
GTGTACTTTTGATTCTACACGTTTTGTACAACTTGTAGAATTACGCAGTATGCAGTAATTTTGACTTAAAACACATAAAATAAAATTAGGGGATTCCCCTTGTTACACGTACTCGTACACGTAAACGTTCAAATGCTTAACCTCTCTATTGATAAAGTCACTCTTGTAATCCTTTTTTTCAATGTTGCAAATTCATCACACGATTACGAGGTAATTCATTTACATGTATAACAAACCTTAAAAGTATGTGATAAAGAATTTCATTTAACAATATATCTATCATCTATGATATATATCATTTATCTATATATTTTAATTAAAACTGAAATTCCAAAGAAAAACGGTTGGAAATTTGGTGTGTTGACGTTTATGGTTCAGGAATGAGGATTGTTGCACATTGAGCTCAGACCAACCTAACTGGCGAACTTGAAGACAGGAAATTTTATTTTATCGATTTTTTCTTCAGTTTAACAGACCGCCTTTTGATAGCAACGACAGGCATTCTGCTTCTAGCAATGACTCAATTTATGCGTATGCCCTTAACGGCCAGTCTTTAAGAATAAAGTTCATTACAACGATCGATTAAAAAAATGTTCTGTTCGACAAGGTATCATTAATAGGAGTTATCAATGAACGAATCAAGAATATCAAACACTGGTTTTGAATTAAATATATTCACATATATCAAACGTTTTTAACAGTCCTTAAATCATATGAATCATATTTGTTGGAGAAACCTCATAGATTTGAAAAGAAGTAATTAAAATATATATATAAATACATTGATAAAATCCCATGAGTTAACGCTGTCTTTACGGAAATTACTATAGTTGATGAAATGGACCTACACACGATGAAAATTTTATTTTTTTATGTGCAAAATGATTTTCGCGTATAATTTGAATGATTCACCAAATTTAATGTTAGAAGTCAAGTTAAAAGCGAGATACATAGGAAAGAAGTACATGTACATGTAGTTGTTATGTAAACAAAGCTCGAGTCTTATATTTGTTAAAGCTGCTTGGTCCGATGTTTTGGTTATTACAGTATCAAATAATTTTCTATACAATCCAATCATCTTAGAAAGTTATGGACTATCTCCTATTTACACCAGCAGAATCGGTCTCCTTTCAAAGTTAGAAATATTCAAAGAAAATAAAAATAATTTCATTTTTGGCAAACGAAAAAACAAATCAAAATGCATCATGGGAATGCTTAGAAAAGGAAACCGTTTGGTTTCGTCCCCCGAATGTTTGGGTGTATTCACCCCGCATATGATGCATCTATTGTAAACAAAGCAAAGTTCAGAAATATTAGCGAAAATATATGTACACAGGTTATTTTTAATTTTCCTGAACATTATGACATTTATGTATAGCTATGTCAAAGTCATAATACAACCATACCGGTCTCGACGTCAGGAGCGAATTTTAACATGAGGCGAAATAACGCGATACCCTTTTTATGTCGTTTGTTTTGTTAATAAAATTTGTACATAGATTTCTTCATTAAAATTTGGCTTTATTGACCGGGAAAACTACTCCAATGTCCATTATTATACATATACTTAGCATAACAATCGTTGAAAAGCGTACACCGAATTTGATATAAAATCGGACCAAGCAGCTTTAACATATATTACCATTTCCATGACAAAATAACTTAAGGCAAACAAGATAAACTGTGTTCATAAATAATTTCATCAACAATAAAGAGCAACATAAGATTGAAACTTATACCAATACAACAAATGTAAACAATAAGAGGACTCGAGCTTTGTTTACAAAACAAAGAATTATATTAAACTGAAATCTTTTTAAACCTCTTACAATAATTTGAATTGAAAAAAAGTTTACCAAAAGCATTTGCTTGATCAAAAGTTTTCAGTTAACATTTTCCTATTTAAATCTCTGAACTTTAATAATATTACATGACACAGATGTTTATGATTTAGATAAATATTGTTATAACATAAGTAGTAATCTTACGTGATAATTAGTTTTAAAACTAAAAATTTCTTGTTAAAATGTACAGTTAAAATGCATGGTTTTCCAGAAGAAATGGTTAAAGACATTCAATCTATGTTCCTCTTGAAATTACATTTTTCAAGTAATCTCTTTATTACCTTTTTCAAGTAATCTCTGTCATTTCTTTCAAGCTTGAATACCTTAGCTTGTACTCAATGATATTTTAAGCCATGTTTAAAGTCGTTATAAAACCAAAATAATGAGAGAAACACTTAAGTTTTAAGAGTCCTGCTAAAATTATTTAATCTATTTAATTGTATAAGAAAGCGCCCTATGTATAATTGATTTATAATATTATTGTTTATAGATGCCCAATACTGAGCTCAATTTTAAGTCTAGCATAAGAGGATGTGCAAGAACAAAACTAATGATGAAGGCGTCTTTTAAAATTATTTTGCTCTTCATTAAAGTAATGAAAAACGGAAAAATCACCCACTATTTGTCAATAAATAAAGACATCCCTAAATATATTTTAAAACAGTTAATTTTATCTAGTAAGTACCAACAATATAAGGATTAAGATGAATTTACAAAAATATGGTTACCTGCTCCACAACATAGATTCCATATTCAAGTTGTTGCTTCATGAGAAAGGCGTGCATGTGGTTCAGAAAAATTCTTAAATGATTTTCCCTGTCACGAAATGGAATGAGTATGGCTACTTTCTGTCGAGCCGTACAGTGTTTTGGTTTATATTTGCCGTCCTTCATCATCTCATACTTCTTTTCAATGGCCTCCATCGTTTGCAATGTCTTATCGACTTTTAGTGTCCCAACTATTTCATATTTCAAGTAAAAAACAAACAACTTTTGCATTCATAAAAGCTACTTAAACATATAATGTTGAAATTATAACAAAATGACTTCATTCTGTAACTATTATATAAATAGTGCCTGTTTGGGAGGGTACCAGTTGAAATTGACACCCCGAGAAAACCATTGTCAACCGACGCGAAGCGGAGGTTGACAATGGTTTTCGAGGGGTGTCAATTTCAACTGGTACCCTCCCAAACAGGCACTATTTATTTTATTATACTGAATGTCTTAATTTTTATAGCAAATTTTACTGCTTTCATATAGAAAAGACGTGAATTCTACGGCGAACCATACGCGCATAATTAACGCGCATGTAACAATTCGTTCTATCGGCCCGTTGCTAAGCGTGCGAGGGAGAGAGAACGGATTGTCAACTGCGTCTAAACCAATCAGATTGCAGTATTTAACATGAAAGTATAATAAATAATTTTATTTCACACCTATGACGTGTTCATTGCAGAACCGATATATAGAATGAAATAGTCATACCTAACCCGGGAGGAATAAGCGAACATTTTGTAAGTGAATCTTTTTCTTTATTTGTGGATGGTGTGGAATTATCCTCTGCAACAGAATAAATAGAAATGTGTTCATTATTCAATTCTTGTTCCCAAGTTATGAATATGTATGTGAGATACTTGATATAGTGTTCGCAAGATGTAATTGCAATGTACCAGTTTCATGTTATTGGACGGACAAAATACCTATTACAAAGGATCTAATATACATCTATTTTAATAACAAGGTTTTTTTCTGGTTTAATTATAGAATATTGACTGACTATATCATTGATTGGAGTTTTGTCTCAAGAAATTCTTAAATAGCTAAGTTACCAAAGTATGAAGTTGGCAGAGTATACGTCTTACTCCTCTCTTCTGTTTCTACAGACCCTGGATGGGTGTAGTTTTTATTTCTCTCGTCCGTCTTTGCAGATTCTATATAAATGTACATCTTGTGTCTTTCTTCCGCCTTCGCCGACTTTGCAATTGGATAAACAACGCTGTTGTCTTTGTATTGATAAAGGGAAAACATATACATGTATTTAAGGATGATATTTACTAAAAAATCAGATAATTATAGATTTCAGCATCGTGAGTAAAAACTGTTCTAAATACATTGAATATTTTTAAAAAAAATAGAGTTGATATTAACATAACTTTGAATATAATATTGAAAGATTTGAGAAAAAAAAACACCCCCCAAAAAAACAAAAAACCCACAAAAAACAAGAGGTCCAAATAAACATATATTACAATTTTTGCCACACCCTGCAGTAAGATCCCTTACCCTGGGGGTCATGAAATTAACGATTTTAGTAGAAAGAATGAGTCCTCTAAACGGAAAAAAAATCTGCCCCATTACATAATTTGCAAAAGAATCGAATTTAGGGTTTTATACATATAATTGCCTCATCCTTGCCATCTAACAATGAGATTTCATAATTTCAATTTAACTTTTTTCTTCCATACACTGTAATTGCACAGGGCCTCGATTAATTTAGCAGGGATATGTTGTTTCCATTCGATTTCTTGTAGATTTTATGCCACAACCTCATTTTTAGAGCTTGTTTTCTACCTGAGCGCAATAATGTCGTCGTAAATATGTTTAATGGAAACAGTTATATTATTCATTTACATCCCTGAAAAAAATTAAAACAGCCGAACATTATATGCATTAACAATATATGAACATTTTGGCCCCGCGTCAAGTTAGAGTCAAAACCCCTACCCCGGGAACATTCAATTTACAATTTTTATTTGAGGGTTTCCTTGTCTACATAACTATGAATTCAGTTTTTCATTTAGATGTGTGGAAGTATATATAAAAAAGATTTTATGAAAAATGGTTTAATTTTGAAAGTTTGGTCCTGTCCCAAGGGCCACTGTGGGGCAATAGTAATGAAATTTACAATGTATGTCCACCTTACCCCAAGAATGCATCATACAAAATTTAAATAGAATTGACCATGTAGTTTTTAAGAAAAAGAATAAAACGTTTCATTAATAATGTTAATGCACAAGGCACGATGACAGACGAGGACGAAAAAAAACCAATTGCAATAGATAGATTATCTGTGTGACTCAGGTGACCTAAAAACAACAACTGTAATTCTATAAAGGAAAATCATTTTGGCATCTCTTTAATAACAAAGGTTAAGTTGTGATCATTTAGTTTATATAATTTGGTGGATATTTTGTTGATTTTATCTTACTGATGTCAAGTCGTAAAAGACCAGCTCGTACACGGGTTATCTCGTATACAAAAAGTTCATTCGTAAACAAATTAAAACAAAAAGTGTATGTCTTGCGGACAATTTGTATGCAGACGAAAAGTATATGCAAAATTTTCCTAAACATATATATATACATTATGTTTATTAAATCAATGCAATTATATTGTGGTTAAAGATTGTAAAAGCAATTTCTAAGCAAGCTCTCTTTACACAGGCAGTAAGTCACATACTTCTTTTAGAATTGATTTTATTATCATCTAAAAATTGTGGAATCACACATATAAATTAAAGTATGTCAGGTACAGTTATTGAAGGAAATTTACTCCACATAACATCCAGCTTTGCTTTCTTTCAACAAGACACCAAAACCGTTTCAAGTGCGCAAAACTATTAATTATATAATTATAATTATATTTATGAAAACATATCCTGATCTTCGGTCGACAATCGAGGTTGCCTTCTTTTATGGGCGTGTTAGTTGTTGTTTAAGTGTGTAATTGTGTAATTTAGGAAATTTCATTTATAAAGCCCTTACTCTCAGAATGGTTTGAACTACTTAGTGCCATGTGCCATATATATATATATATATATATATATATATATATATATATATATATATATATATATATATATATATATATATAGGTACTTGACATGGTTTGTGGGTCATGATCCATAAACATGGGTTATGGGACCCTGCATTTATGGTAGGCTTATTACAAAAGGAAACGCATTTTTAGGAATAGTTTTTGATGAAGAAGCCAAATATAAGATAAATATAAAGATTACTCATATTTGGTTTCAAAGTTATAGATAACGTTGTGGGTCACCACATTGTGGGTATACATACCCACAGTGATATATAGTAGATAATATATATAACATACTTGTGGGTAGGAACCCACAAACCATGTCATGGCAATATATATATAGATTCTTTATGGGATATATCCCACAAACCATGTATGGGTGCAAAAACAATGAAATATAGCATACAGCTGAATATGATTTGTATAGGAGCACAAAATACAAAATATTATATCAGACTTATATATATATAGGCTTTTTTAAGGGAATTTGTTTTATAAAAGTAACCGAAGAATTACTAACGTTTCCTAATGGCAACAGTGCATAGTATGGGGCATTCCTGAAAAGGTGGCAGATTTTTTTACTACATGTAATGCATTGAACAGAGCAGCCAGTGATGCACTGAAGAAATTTGCTTTGTAAACCCCTTGAAATAAAAAGATATAGATACTGTGCTTATGAATCACAGACTTATGTAATTTAAGTCAAAAGCAGCATACAAAGCATGCTTTGAAATGATCATATACTAGTATATGTTAATGCACCTCAGGAAGAAGTTTGGTTTGTGTACCCCTTTTGATAAGATGAACATAGATCAAAACATTGTCCTTAACCGGTGTCAAAGATAAAAAAAAAAATGTCTTCAAATACATTGTTTTTCTAAGTTTGGTTTATATAATTATCTTCAAAGAGAATATGGTAACAGACCAGAAAACCTCTTCACTAAAATCATTGACGCCTAAAGTGGCAAATGCCATTGGTTTGAAACTACTTGTAAAAATTAAGGTGTGAACAACTTATCTCGGTTATAGCTTAGGCCACATCAAAATGTCCTATACACTTTTCCTTGTGACTTTGTATTAAGGTAATACCCTAAATCATTATTTGCCTTGTCACCTTGTCCATGTACTACCACATCTAGGTCATGACGAATCCCTACATGACCATGACCATCTCTGTGTCAAATAAAGGCACCGGCAAATGCATAACCCCCACCAAAAATATTGCTATGGCATAGCAATCCATCCTCAACACTTGTAATGTAGACACACAGATTAACAGACAGACAAGGTAAATCCTTTATACCATAATACCTTTATTTGCAGAGGTAAAACAACATTAATAAGGGAACACTTTTGTCAGTTAAAGATTATATTTTATTTCTCAAAGTTAGAAAAATGTGTCATGCATGATTTCAAACACAAGACATGTATATATATGTTAACATTCTTGATAGCTGTAATAGTAGTAGCATTTGAAAATTGTTCACAGAGAGACAAACAGAAAGCTACACAAACAGATCATCGCATACACTCTTCTGGTCTATGGCCAGCAGAGCTAAAACCCAGAGGTGTCATGAGAAATTGAACGTCACAGATGTCCTCTGCAAACATAAGGGGAAATATACACTACATGTAAATATTAGATATTAATATGATTGTCCTTTTAAACTATAAGTATTCTAAATTACATTGTAATATACTTTTAAAATATATCCAATACATATTTCAATCACGTTCACTTAACCTTAAACATAAAAGTAACATATAAGAAATTACAACATCTTATTGCTGATATTAAGATTTTAAAACGAATAAAAACTAAACCATGAGGTTACACCACAGGTACACATGTTGCAGATGAAAGCAGAGAGAGTAATACAGATATAACACATACACATTCAATCTTCAATCTAAAACATGAAGCATACAGACGACTCTTGTTTATAAATAAGTCCAGGGTATTTCATGAGGAGATAATCTTCCAATTACAGTTCAAATTTAAAGGTTTATCACAGAATCATTTTTTACTGCAAGACCAAACGTCCTTAATTTGTTAACTCGTTTAAGTCTCAGCATATGTTGCATTTTACTCTTTTTCTGATGAATACTTCTATCAGCAAGAAATTTGCATTTGTTTTTTACTTTCAGTGCTTCTGCCTCTCTTGGTACACTTTAATCTTTAAAGTCCATATAAAATTCAAATGTCCTATTCCATTGTCCATTTTTTCTTTGATGATAATGTGGTGCATGATGGTTTATCCACTGATTCTATACCACTTGGGACATAATCCTTGTGTTCTTCAATAGAATCTGTGAATCAAATATAAGTAAGTTTCAGTGAATTAAATTCTACAATTGTACATGCAAGTTAAAATAATGTTTTACAATAACTTAAAAAAATGTGCACAATCACTTTGTGTTGCATGAGAAGAATTGTTCATATCCTTAAATAACAGTTTTTTTGAAAAGTCTGTGAAATGGGATATGTTTTAAGGACTAATTGTCACAGAAATCCCCTAACATACAATTTATCCCCTTGAATAAATCACTTTCCAACTTAATTAGAAATACTTTTATTCACACCTTGATCTATTTCTGCATTGAAAGCAACTTTTCTTTTCCTGTTTATACATTGGTTTCTTAAAAAAAGAAAGAAAAAATTCAAAGAAGATATTCCTTTCATAAATACATGAAACAATACATATATCTTTCTTTCGCTGATGAAGAATTGAATACAAATATATCAATTAATGAACAAACTATCACTTTTTCAATACATCAAAAGCACATCTGCTCAACAATTCTTACTGCGCAAATGGAACTTAATTACAATGTAGAATTTTATTGACAGTTACAACCATTTGGCAATTAGCCCTAAACATTTAGCAATTGGGATATCAGTGGAATATATTCCTTATTTACAACAAAAATACCAGTACACCATGAGTAAAGATAAAATTAGGGTGTTTACATTATTAATTAAAACTAAACAATGCTCGTATATAAGCACCGTGACAAGTTATATATGTATATATACCATTTGATTTCGTTACAACCGATTGCACAACTGTTACTTGTTGCCGTATAGTATTCTTTCTTTAGTCTTTGGTTTGTATGCATTTATTTCTTATTTTATGTGCATATACTGTTGGTAAATAATGCATTAACCTGTTTAATTGATGTTAGTATTCTTCTTGCTTGAAAAAGTGCATAAATTTGATTATTTCATTGCGACTGAGTAGCACGGCAAGGCAAGGTGTATGTCCTCACAGGTGAGACCTCTACAGCGAAAAACTTTCAATTGTTTAGATGTTTAGGCCTTATATTAGGTTTATAGAGGGATAGCAGTGATGAGAAAAAAATCATTTTCATTGGACATAATGATAGATAAGTCAAAAGAATTATGGCAGACAGTGACAATATATTTACAAGCGGTGTACAGCTTCCATAATGATCAAACTGTCAGAATTCCACTGTGTACAAGTTACATATACACATCCTTCATGGTGGTTAAAAAAATGATTGTGGACATGCACGCAAGCACGCACCGCACACACACACACACACATACAGACTTACATACATACAGACTTATTTATGACAATCATTAGAAAATCATCACAATCAAGCATCTTCAACTGTGACCCAAAAACAAGAACTGACAAATTAATTCTCTGAATCATACAGTCATACTTATATTGAACAAAACCCCATAATCATACAAATAACCCTATAATCATACACGTTTGAATACAAAAAATCCTAAAACAGTGACTGAAATTCCATGAACATGTTGATTACCTAGTGATCAACAAACCACAACAGTGAACCACATCCCAAGAACAGACACAAACCTGTATATGACAATATTTACTTTCACCTTCTTTCCATCAATTAATTTGCATTGATTGATCTGAGTGATATTTACAAATAACAAAGAAGACCTAATCACCAAATCTGGTGCATACGCATACTATCTTCTTTCAGTATTTCTTGAAGATCACGATTCACTGACTCGTCTCGTAACTTCAATCGCATCATGACCTAATATACTAATGCTTATACACATTTCATTTATGTTAATATTTGTCAACAGTAAAATGAATGCAATTTATCAATTTAATACCTTTATCAAAGGTTATAAGTATTCATTGAATACAATTTATAGCATTGTGCACTATTCTTGTCAGCATGATTCAGATGTTCCAAAGGCTCTTCTGTTAAATGCGCATTACTCATAGAATAACAGAGATTTTGAAAAATAAATCATAATTGCAGAAAGGTAAAAACCACAAATATAACCATTTCATCCTTATTTTTTCGAGACAGGTGATCTGATTACTGCAACAGTGTACGCAACACATTTTCATAACATGCTAGTGCTTGGTATTCAATTTGTATACACACTATGTTGCAGTAAATTGTGACCACATCTTTCAAGTAATAATGCTTCAATGTTTAAAAACTAAAAAATTATCTGCGATCACATATCGATGTATATATTTGCATATAAACATATGTCTAAACTTGCTATATGTATGTACGCATATGAACAGTCAAATATCTTACCTCAAAGACACAAAAAACTCATAAACAACCCACTGCAAAAATATTTGAGCAAACAATCTATGACAGTGACCAACATCCCATGTACCTGGTAATTATGTTTGCAAATAAACAGATAACTAAACTCAAAGACACAAAAAGTCAGTAACAAACTATAGGAAAAATGTTCGAACAAATAATCTCTGACAGTGACCTACAATTCATGAATAGACACAAACATGTATACATGAAAGAGATTCAAAAACCACAAGCATTCCCATACATATCTTTCATTGTACATATGTACAAACTCAATATGTATGGACGCATATATCCGGTATACAAATGTCAATTAAGTAGAGGTGTAACAATACGGCGATATATCGATTGTATTGATCGTGAGGGCCCACGATACGCATATCGTATCATCACATGTGTATCGTGATACACTGTATGAGTTAATTTTCATTGACTTTCTAGAATAGTTTTATAGTACTTTACATAATATCATGGCATAACCATAACATGATAACATGAAGACATGATGAAATTTCAATTAAAGTTAGAAATAATTCGTTCATCAATTGAACTGTATACAGTAAAACACGCTTATAACGAAGTGCCAGGGACGGACGATTTTACTTCGTTATAAGCGTAATTCGTTATATCTATCAAGTTTACAACATGTAATAAAGACATGGGGAATAAAAATCACTTCGCTGTAAGCGTCAATTCATTATAAGCGTGTTCGCTATAACTGTGTTTTACTGTATTTACAGTTTGTTGATTGATTTTTTAAATAGTTGACATATTTCCTTCATTCAATACTATTTCTTATAGAGGTAGGCAACATATATACCAGTTTATTTATAGTTGAAAACTATATCGTGATACATGATGTATCGCATTGATATATCGTGATGCGTATCGTATCGTGGGGTAGCTGGCGATACTCAAGCCTACAATTAAGTAAACTCAAAGACACAAAAACTCATGAACAATCAACTGAAAATGTTAGAATAAGAAATCTATGATGATAACCCACAATCCATGAACAGACACAAACAGGTATACATATACATGACAATGTCCCACAATCCATAAACAGACCCAAACATGTATATACAAGACAATGACCCACAATCCATGAACAGACACCAACTTTTTTTTACAGTACAATAGTTCATCAAACAAATTAGGTAAAATTTTTCTCCAGCATTCTATCATACTAATATCAAAACTCTTGTGACAAAAATCAAATTAGAAATTACATGTTTATCATATCTGTAAGTAATAGAAATAAAAGATTAATGTGAACAATTGAAGATCTTTATAGGAACATGGTTACAGTAACATTTTATTCTAGCCTAAATGCTCATAGTATTACATTTAATCATACGTACTAGAGTTTATAACTGCGTAAACATTACATGTAATTTGTATATAATTTGTGTTTGTATGGATTATTTTTTTCAACAACAAAAATATTGATAATAGATTTTACATATTTATTTAAAACGACAGTTGAATTTTTATTGAACCTGTTATTTTCCACGGGATTCGATGTTGGGCCGAGATGTTAGTAGTGATTGGCTGGGATGTTCGGTAATGAAAAAAATGTAGAAATACAGATAATTTATTAATCATGTAAGCCAATAAGTCATTTTTGTATACCCTTTAAATGAAGCAGCTAGGATTAACAACTAGGCAATTGTTAATAAAAAGATTTCTGCGAGTATCTTAATTTGTACATTTTTTTTTTCAAACTCTGCCATTAATTTATCATATTAATTTTGAAGATCATTTAGAGCTAATATTATATGTTTATCATGAACATCATTTATCCTTTCCTCTGGTGTAATTCATTCCTATCGTATCTTGCGTGTACACTTTTCAATGTACATGTATAACATGCGTCAATCCTATCATATCGTGCGTGATTTCTATCTTATCATTTTATTATCATGTTAAATTCATTGCGGGTACAGTATAACAGAGAACCAAAAATTCACATAAAGATCAAATATCTAACTCAAAGTCACAAAAAAGGCGTGAACAAACTACCTGGTAAACTAAAAGGGAAAATTTTTAGCATTTACCAGTAATCTACGACAGCGACCCACAATCCATTAACACATATTAACATGTATTTATGACAGCGACCCAAAAACCAGGAGTATTTACATATATATGTACTCAGAAACACAAATATCTAAACTCAAAGACACAAAAACCTAATGAACAATCTACAGGAAAAATGTTTGATCAAACATTCTATGAGAGTGACCCACATCCCATGAACAGACAAAAACATTTATATATGACAGCACTCCAAAAGCAATGAGCATTCACATATATATCTTTGAATTTACAAATGTCTGAACTCAACATGTATGAATGCATATACACAATTGACTAAACTTGAAGACACAAAAAACCCATAAACAAATAACATGAAAAATGTTTAAACAAACAATATATGATAGTGACCCACAATCCATGAACAGATATAAACATATTTATATGGTACCCGCATCAATATTTTTTACAATCTTATACTATCATATCATTTATCAGACCTATCGATCAGGCATACAGATCTATCATCATGCACAAATCCAGTAGTACCGAGTGTTAATCCTAGAAAGTTTATCATTTAACTTCACGGTTTTTCTGTTTATCCTATTATGTTAATCATATCGTTCCTTTCCATAAGCAAGTCATTTTATTTGGAAGTTACATGTTGTTCAATACGCCGTTAAAGCAAATATTTATTGAGTAAACTCAAAAACATAAAAACTCATGAACAATCAACTGAAAAATGTTTTAAAATAAGAAATCTACAACCATGAACAGATCGACGCCAACATGTATATTTAAACAATAAAATGCTTTCTATGGTGATTCATTCGGGATATGAAGGTAGCGACATTGCAGGAAAAATACATAACCCGCGTTAGCAGGTTATGTAAATTTTTCCTGCAAAATTGATCGCTACCTTTATAACCTGCATGAATCATCAAAGAAAGCATTTTATTGTTTATATTAACATCTTTCTTTAACTAATTGATTATGAAAAGTTAGTAAAATTTACTAAATTACTCTTAACGTACACATGTACGTTAGCTAAAAGAAACAGCCAAATCGTCTCCTGTGAGACTTTGAGTCTGGTATCATCATGATTATTTCATGCAGTCCGTGATTTTACTTAGATCGCTGTAGGTTCAGACCAATCGATAAACAGGGCGTGTTAATTTGAGTCCTGTCACTTTCAGCCGCTGTAGATTTCGACCAATAGATAAATGGGGCGTGTAGATTTCAGTCTGGCTGTTTCTATAGAGCTATGAATTAACTATAACCTTCCGTAAGAAATCGAGGAAAGTATACTTAAAGTTTGTAGATGTAAATATACGACAATGACCCACAATCCATGAACAGATACAAACAATAAATGTATATACATGACAATGACCCACAACCCATGAACAGACACAAACATGTATATACAGTTCAATAATTCATCAAACAAATTAGATACAATTTTCTCCAGCATTCTATCATACTAATATCAAAATGCTTGAGACCAAAATTAAATAAGAAATTACTTTGCTATGTAAACAAATCTTTTGTTTAAATTTTGAATGTTGAAGCAAAAATTCCAGTTATAGACCTAAAATGAATGTGTTAAATGTTAGGAACTGTTTATTTATTCTTAAAATGAATAAAAAGATAGACAAATCAGCTTGAAAAAGACTTGTATATTGAACCTATGTAAATAAAAATAGGGCACAAGCCTGGTTTACATGACAAAGAATTGTGAGCTCTGTATCTTGCTTGTAACTCAATGACTGACTCTCAAATTTCATTTGATCATTAGAAATATATCCTAAAGCATTGTAAATAATGAAAACAGAAAAACAAAATTTGACCAAAATCATGACAGTGCCCCTTTAAAATATTTGCATATAAACAAATGTCTAAACTCAAAGACACAAAAAAGTCATGAACAAACTACCTGGTACAGGAGAAATAATACAACAATTAACCTACGATAGTGACCCACAATCCATGAACAGACACAAACATGTATATATATGACAGTGACCCACAATCCATGAACAGACACAAACATGTATATATATGACAGTGACCCACAATCCATGAACAGACACAAACATGTATATATGACAATGACCCACAATCCATGAACAGACACAAACATGTATTACTATAGCAACCTTAGAACTATAAGCATTCACATATATATATACATATACATATACATGTAAACACAAATGAAACTCAAAGATATGGAACACCTCAACTGCCTTATGTAGATAATGCCCATAATATGCTGATAGTTCAACATTTCATGTTGATCATTGATCAACATTACATGCTGATACATCAACATTACATGCTGATACTTCTTCATTATATGATAATTTATCAATTATCATTACATGCTGATAGTATAACATTACATGCTGATAATTTTTTATTATATGATGATACTTATTCACTATATGCTTTCACTAATACATGCTGATATTTCATAAAATGATGGTATTACAGTATGCGGTGATTCTAAATTCGCTATAAGCAGCAGGATCGTGATTCGGTAAAACTCAGGGATATTACTAAGGAGAGAATAGACTAAATTCAAGCTACATTGTACCCAACAATTTAAACAAGCTTCTTTTATGCTTATTTCCTTATATAAATATGGACACCCCATTGGTTATTATCAAAACCTATATTCCCAATACTAGGGCTTGTGCCATTCAGCTGAACTGGATGCTGGAGGGAATGGGGACACCATCACTTTCATTATATTTGTTGGAACTTGCGCCGAAATCTCTCTGTGTCAAACAACTCCATAGTCCCCTTATTGTAACTCGTCTTTGTTTAGGCGCCTTCAAATTGGATGCCAATTTTATGAGTACGTTTTATGTTGTAGGTTGATTGTTTTAATTCTGCAGGCAGGCGCCTTCAAATTTATTTCACCCCCTTTGGATTGGGCATTCTACGCCATTAAATAGCGATTTTACTTTCTTTCTTAAGGAAATCAGAGCATGAGCAATCATCCATTAGATCCCAGCGCTTCGCACAAACTATCTTTTATTTAGGGGGGTGGGGGGGTGGTGGTGGTGGTGGCAGACCTACCCCTCAATCACAACAAGTCAACAAGTAAATATAAAATAGGAAATGGGGGGGGGGGATCCCGTATTTTACAATATTTCATCTATTGATCTACATATGATCGAATTTCCATTTTCATAAAATTATTGTAAAACTACATGCAAAGGATAGAGCATTGCGTCCTCCAGATTGCAATATCTTACATGAAGTCAGATGCTAGGGACTACGTGCGCTGTTGAAACTGATTCTAGCAGTAACTGTACTGTTGAAAAAAATTAGTGCTTACATTGCCCACTCCTTTACGTGGATCTCCAGGGAAAGCCCACCCATAAATCTGATGTAACCTGAATGACAGAAGTCTTTGTTTAGGTGCTATGAATACTTTTAGCGGTCCACTTTGACCAAGCGCCATAAACTTGGGTTCACTTCAGAATGCACATTTTTGGACAAAAAATCCCCTGGGGTACCTCGAACCCCCTGATTTGTATGCACTGATGGGGAGCGCCAATGGTTTTCCCAAGCAGGCTTTCTTTAAATATAAAATGACTCTGTTAAAAGACAACACATAATCAAGTGGTATTATTTGTTGAGTATCTTGATCTACACTAGTCTCAGTGGACCTTAGTAATATCTGATCAATCTCCGAAACAGAGAAAAAGCCCAGTGTTAAAAACTTGTTAGGCATCAATGAGTTCTGAATTTTAGTGTATTTCAATCTCAAGATGACCCTTCCCTATTTTTAGAATCACCGCAGAGTGAAGTACCATCATATAATGAAGAAGTATCAGCATGTAACAAAGAACTATCCTGATCATATAAAGACAAAGTATCAGCATGTAATGTTAAAGTTTCAGCATATGTGATGTTGAAGTATCATCATCATCCACATAAGGTAGTTGAGGCGTTATGTACAAAGACAATAAAACCTCATGAACAATCAACTTAAACAAACAATCTGTTACAATGACCCACATCCCATGAACAGACAAAAGCATGTATATCTGACAGCAACCCAAAAATCATTAGCATTCACATATATATTTGCACTTAAACAAATTTCTTAACTCAAAGACACAAAATGGGCTTGAACAAACTACAGGAAAAATG
The DNA here is from genome assembly GCA_020458035.1 of Magallana ariakensis. Taxonomy (NCBI): domain Eukaryota; kingdom Metazoa; phylum Mollusca; class Bivalvia; order Ostreida; family Ostreidae; genus Magallana; species Magallana ariakensis. Next base: position 35,772,952 of record CM035817.1, read on the forward strand.
TTAGAACAACCAATCCATGACAGTGACCCACATCCCATGAACAGAGACACAAACATGTAGATATGAGAGCAACCCAAAAACCATGAGCATTCACATATATATCTTTGAATGTACATGTCTAAACTAAATATGTATGCATGAATATGCACAAATGTCTAAACTCAAAGACACAAAAACCCATGAACAATCCACAGAAAAAATTGCAGAACAAAAACTCTATGACGGTGACCCACAATCCATGAACAGACACAAACGTATATATATACGAGGGTTGTCCAAAAAGTTCGTGGACACATGTTATTCTATTCAAAATAGAAGCCCCGTTATCAGGAAAGTATTATAATATTGTAATAAAGAGCATAATAATGTATATGTATAAAAATCAGAGCAATGTATATTTTTGTAATGGAGATATGAATGTATATACATTGCCTATACAGGCCGCACAACCCAGTATGACGTTAAATTGTAATGACGTAGTCCTGGGTTTATTTGAAAGTAATATGCCGCATTCACCGTTTGGTCAGAAGGTACAATCGCATATTCCATCAACATATCCCTTGTGCCACTTGTGGATAAGTTTCCTTAATCGTTTCATTCATTTCAGTTTTTTACTTCAGTTGACACAATTTTTTTATTGCCAGCGGTCAGATGAAGTCGCTTTTTCATGTGTTTTTAAAGACATATTCTTGCCGTAATATCTTTTAATAGTCCTCTGCTGGTTTGAAAATATTTTTAAATGATGTATGAAAATAATGTACACAATACAGACTACATTACAATAGAAGATTATGAAAACAGTAAATATTCATATCTAAAAACTCAATTACAAAGTTTGGACAATTTTTGCGCTGGGACGTGCATACTTTCTGCGAGCCTTTGATACATTAAAATTTTACTTTATTTCTATAGAAAACAATAAAAACCACTTTGGTTTGATCTGAAATTTTATGACAAAGATTTAGATATATAATATGAATAAATTAACCCATTTAAAATGACAAAAACGCGATTGTCCATGAACTTATTTGGACAACCCTGGTATATATAATATATATATATGACAATGACCTACAATCCATGAACAGATACAAACATGTATGTGTGACAATGACCTGCATTTAATCCATGAACAGACACATATATGAAAATGACCCACAATCCATGAACAGACACAAACATGTATATATGACAATGACCCACATTTAATCCATGAACAGACACAAACATATACCGGTATATATATATTTATATATATATATGACAATGACCCACAATCCATGAACAGACACAAACATGTACATGTATATATGACAATGACCCACGTTTAATCTATGAACAGACACAAATACATATATTTGACAGTGACCCAAAAACCATGAGCAATCACACAGTTATATGTTTGCATATACACAATGTCACAAAGACACAAAAAAAATCATGAACAATCTACAGGGAAAATGTCAGAACAAACAATTCCATTTCAGAGAAAAAGCTGTCATTGTCAAAGTTAAGGATAAAGGCTGATTAAAAAGTGGTGACAAAATATAACTGAAACAACGAAATTAAGAATCCTCGACACCCTGTGACTTCTACTTTTAAGACAATACGTCACATCATGGCAATTTCAACGCAATGGAAACACTTTACATCGCCAATAATTGGTGTTTTAAATATCTCTGTGCAGCTATGGGTTTACCCTCAGTCTACCAACCCACAGGTTCTGAGTGTGAATACTGGAGGGGCATTTATTTTAATGAAGAGAGATGAAATGTAAAGTCCCCCCTTAAAAAACTGATTATAAGGGGGGGGGGTTAATTTTTAAGTCATAACACATGCTAAAAATCAATATCTTTAATTAAGAGAATGGGCTTGTATGCAGAACTTTTAACAGGTGTTGAGGACCCTCAAATAACGTATCTGCATGTATTACCTTCACTGATAGTTCCTTCCAGACAATGCTGATGCTACTACCATTACAAGCTTCTATCTAATATTCTGAAAAGAAATAAAATGATTTGGTGATCAATCAGTACTCAGATGGTATCCTTTAAGGAGGCTGGGTTGTTAATAAATTAACCATCAGATCTTCTTTAAATTTGTTGATATGATTTGTCTAGCTATAAAATCATTTACAAAAGAAAAAAATCTAAATATTTTATCTTTAAAATCTTATTACTTTTCTCTATCTTTATACATAGGTCTTCTTATTAAGGTGATAAAACTAGTCCAAAAATTGTTGCGCCAATTGAGTGCTCTTAAAAAGATCCTAGCACTAAACTATGTGGTATATGCAAAACTGCCGCTTCCAAAATGCTCTCTAGTGAAGTCCTGACTTGACAAAAATTTCCTATCATTCAGAATACATGTATTTGTGTAATAAAAATACCTATGCAAGGCTGTTGAACATATTCTGCAACATGGTCCTTTATGACATGTTGAATCTGTAGAACAAGTATATACGGTAATTATGTGCTGCAACAGATCTTCACTGTTCTGCAGAATCTGTGGAACATCTGGGTGTGCTTCAACAGGATTTGCCTTCAAATTCCTCCCTAGAGTACAGGCAAAGAATAATTGTCAATGAAATTTTAGTTACTTAGTTACTACAGGTCTACTGTAGTTACTGAAATGTTCCCCTATATTTCAGAAAGAGTAACTAAAGGTAATACCTGTAGTAAAATGCCTAAGCTGTTGAACATGTGAAGTTGCATGGCCCTGAGTAGACTGTAGTATCAGTTAAGAGCCCATCTTAACTAGTTAGTGGAACATCTACATGAGTTACCATTGTGTCCCTCTCTAGAATGCTCTGTTATAAATTTGAAAAAGATTTCATTGTAATTAGAGTTAAGCTTGTAAATCATGTGTTGAAAAAAGTGTTAATGAAAAATACCTGTTCATGTCTGACATGTGATGAATCAGTGCAGTGGTCAGAAGAATCTATGGAACGTGCATCACAGTGCTGCAACAGAGTCCAAAGTCATCTCTAATCTCCTACTGTCTATCAATATCCCTCCTTGCAAAGAGTCAAAGCTTGGGGTAGTTGTTCAACATTAATTTCATAACAGCATTATTTTTGGGCTTGTCTGAGGTTGCATCATTAATGTGCATTCCAAGCTTTTGGAAGATTCATACTCATCAATGCTGTAAAATAATAATGAAAACAATACTTAGATAAAATGTCTAATGTTACATATAAACATAAGCATTCATATGATGAAATATTATGGTTATATGAACAATGCATGCGTTATGCAACAACAATACATATCACAATATAGTGGTAACAATATATGAATCACAATGTATTTTTCAAAAATACAAGGGCACCGCAAAGCAGAGCATCCCCTCGCAATATGAAATATTGGGGGGGGGGGGGATGCATTATTTAGAATATACATGTAATTGAAAAAAAACAAATATTTATCTTCATAAAACCTCTTTAGATCAAAATATTCCTATCCCCATGCATGCTCTTAGAGGGGGGGGGGTAGGGGGGGAGGAGGTAATAATTTTTTTTCTTCATACAAATAAAAACCTGAAACACACTACTATACCAGCTGTATGTTTCTCACATGCTTCTCACACGCTATACAGTTTTTACAATACGTTCCTAGCATAGCACGGTTTGTTTTTTGTACGATATGATAAATGTTACTCGCGCTGTATGGTCTTTTTTCACATGATATGATATCATAATGCTTCCTGTATGAAAAAGTGTATAGAAAAAAGTGTTATACATGTATCTAGCTGCAATAATGAAGCCCTCTCCAATTTTTTATATCTGATGTTTACTGGAGAGGGCTACAATTCCACAGGATCTCTGTAATGGTGCTAAATTAATTTTTTTATGCAACTGACTTCGGTCTAAAAATTTCGATTTTATATTTGACTTCCTTTAGATAAAATGATTTTTTAATTCAGGTTGAACAAACTAACTGTATATAAATCAAAACCAGATAAAACACATAAGCATGTTTACCAGTCGTCTTTTTCAGCAGCCATGACAGTTCTAGCGTGATTGTATGGGATTTACGCTTGGAGTTTTGATGGGCTTGATAACGTGAATGACAGAGTAAATAATCGATCTTACCTCGTTCTATCACTAAAACATCGTTTCAGGAAATGGTATATAATGGAAAATTCATATTTACCGCGTTAATTATGTTTAAAATAGGGGAATTCCTATATTCAGGTCAAGATCCGCTCCTGAATTCTCATAGGCTGTCCCAAAATAAAACCGATCAAGGCCAGTAAACATGGCGGACAAATTTAAATTGTGTTGTTGACATACACGAAAAATAACCGATATATGGACTATACTTGATATTTTTTGGGTTAATTTATGCCATAGACATCTACAATGTTTGAGTTCTGGTAAGAAATGCAAATGTTATTTCCATTTATGTACGATTTGAGTCGAAATTGTTGCAGGAGTGAATCACTCCCGCACTTGCACCATTACGGAGATCCTATGGAGTTGTAGCCCTCTCCCCCCCCCCCCCCCCCCCCCCAAAAAAAAAAAAATCGGGAGAGGGCTACATTATTGCAGCTAACATGTATCATACAGGAAGCATATCATATCATGTAAAAAAAAAAAGATCATACAGTGCTAGTAACATATTGATCATACATGTATAGTTCATTTCCAATAATTATGAATTTGATTTCTCACAATTAATGTTTATTTTCTTTTTTTAAAACATCTACATATTAACATGAATTTCATTAGTTAAGATTATTACAAGTTTAGCTAAAAAAAAAAATCATCATTTAAAATTTAAAATATGGAATGTTTAAAACAATGGCCTTTTATAGACAAAAAATCGCCCATTAAAAGTACTGTATTTTTCGGAAATCAGGTCGATACTTTTTTTTCCTGGCACGTGGACCTCGCCCTATTCATCGCTTCGCCCTATTTATGGTTTTTTTTAAATTTGATATGAAATTTTGCACAAATTTATGCAAATCTCCAATAAAATCATGAGTGTTGACTATAATACTGCTTGAATTTCTGTGTAAAAATCATATGGATTTTTATCAATATACTGTAGTAATTTATCATAAACAAATTAAATGTGAATAGATTTATTTCTTCTAACATTTCTTACTTCGATCGCTAAGACTGAATCATCTTTCTATCAATATTACGTGCTGTCATGCATTTTGATCGTGTGCTTACGATAAACAAGAAATCGATTTCGCATGGTTCAGGTTAAAGTAAAATGAGAACCGTACAAAGGGTAATTAAGGGAGGAAAAAATATCGTTGAGCAGAAATAAAAAGCTGATTTCTTTTTATAATAGAACACATCTACAAGTTTTTTTCTGTAGATTCAAAATAAAACTCTCGATGAAATCTAAACCAGGTGTCTCAGTCTGAAATCAGTCTGGGTAAGGCCTACTTTGTTTATACACAGTTGAACTCTCGGCACGTGCTACTCATGCCGGCAGTCTTTGAGAGGTTGACCCGTTATATACACAATAAAAAAGTCACACAGAGGTGTGAACGATTATCATGATTAAGCACATATTGTTTAAGCAATACGGTAGGATATATCCAAATCTTAAGGAATAAATGTAATTACACTGACGATAGATGGACCGTAACATAGCGGGTGAAATGAAATCTCCGGTGAACTATTTCATATACAGTATTATATACTACTTTAGACTCGATCAACAACAAAGACACAGGGACTGAGGGTTGCATGTGCTACCATATTCATGCCTCCAGGCTAGGTTACTACCCCCCAGTGAACACCAGTTTGTATACATGGCAGGGAAGTGATAAGCAAACGATCTTTAATTAATCCGGTCGTACAAATTAGTGCATAATAAATATAATTTAAGGAAGAAATGTTCAACAAGTCCCGGGGTTGAGTATTGGGCCAATTGGGGGGACTCTCTACTTGCACCTGTAAACAATACATTTGTATGTATGCAAACGAACAAAAAGTAATCTAACCGCTCAAGACAAGTTTTCTGAACTCGCAGACTTGTACTTCATGTACTGTACAGCTGAAGAATGACACTTGCATTCCGAATCGGTGCATGGTCAAAAGGCAGCCGTTTGACGTTTCAGCATTCCGAATCGGTGCATTGTCAAAAGGCAGCCGTTTGAAGTTTCAGCCTAAGAGCGTCCGCCATTTTTTCTTAATTGCACTTTTAGTTCGATAGTCTTTGCTTCCTCATCATTTTTTTTTAAATATGCCATACTACTTACTGCTAATAAGAAAATATACTCAGTACTTACCCAAGTTACTGCTGTACTCCGCCATTGTTATCCAACAATGCATTGCGTGCATCACAAAACCGTTTTGTGGGACACCCCGCTGGATGTTTATAGATAGTCAAAATGTTTAAAGCGAGGAGCTTTGACGCGATGTTCTAAAAATAGATTTTGAGTTGTGGGACATTTTTCAATATATCCGTGTGGGTCAAAAAAATTTTTTTTTCTGTTTTTTATGTTAATAATACCATTTTCAACCTCCCTGTGAATTTTGGACTACATGGTTTATGGGTCAAAATATAGATGACCCATAAACCACCTAAGGATCCCACAACGTGAGTCTGAGATATATGAAATATCCCACAACACGGCTCTTGTATAACTATATATATATATATATATATATATATATATATATATATATATATATATATATATATATATATATATATATATATATATATATATATATATATACACCTGTATGTCATACTCCAAATACTTATGTAAAGATATGAGTTTGTGTGTATGTAAGTGACAGGACTTGTAAGGAATGACAGTTATTTTTGTCTTTTTTGTTCATCAATTTAACTGCTATAAGACGTATGTCTTTTGCAATAAAGAAATTGAATTGAAGGGACACACGACTAATTATTCCCTCAACAGAAGGTAGTTGACACCCAATTAAGCTAGTATAAAACGCATGTTATTGAATGTTTGTTGGCGCATGTATTGTCAAAATAAATATTGGATAATGTTTGTACATGTAAATATACTCTCACTATTTAATTTAAAATAGTTGTATAAAAAATATATTATTAATATTATCCGTGTTTCTTTTTTTTTTTAAATCAGAGACATAAATAGCATTCATTTATCATAATAAGAAATATCTCTCTGTTATTAATAAAGGATTAAAAAGAAAAATCATCAAACATGAATATAGGGATTGAGCCAATAGAAAATTTAATATGGTAATAATTTTAAAGTAGACATCTGTCGATTTTAATGCGATTTAAAGTACATTATAATTAAAATACTTTTACCGGTTTATAATTTTCAAATCTTACAATATTTAGCCAAAAAATATATTTTAAACATTTCTGGAAAGGTAAAATAATTAAAAACCCCAGCGGTATTCGAACTCATGTCTTACAGGTTCAAAGCGAACCCACTAAACCACTGCGCTACGCTGTTTGAGTACTATATCGGGAAAGAAACTGTTTATAAAATTACACTTGATTTTATTATTTATTTCGATAAATAGTGTGTCACAATATGGAAGTGTCCCATATCACCTTAATTAAGAGTTATTTTCGTATATCACCTTTGGGTTTTGTATACAAGTTGACTTTTTGTGTACTAGATGACCAGTGCAGGAAATGGTCTTTGTACGACTTGACTGTAAATATTTTTACTTCTTCTGTCAGATATTTGTATCACATGCAATGCTAACAAATCGAAATTTTTCCAAAGCATTTTCCCCCATTTTTTTCGCTAAGTTTATGTATACGAATAGATATGCGCGTTCATTAATTGTCAAGCTATACACTAACCAAATATCGACATGTCTCTGAGGTACGTGAATATTTATGAAAATTAATACCGCGGAACATTATACAATGTAGTTTTTAACGTTATTTTCACTCAACTTTAATTATAATAAATATACTATAGTAAAATAATAAGGGAAATATAATTATTCTTAAAGAACAACTTTCAAGAAAATTATTGGTATACTAGTATCTTTAGCTGGACGACCGAAAGTTTTAAGAAAATTCACCAACATTGCACAGCTATCTGAAGTTTTAAAACATTATATAGTATAAACCAATACTTTTATATATTCTGTTCTTTATTACAGTTTCAATCCAATGTTTTTTCAATGACAATGACAATTTCTTTATTCTCGTAACTGCATAAATTACAGTGTTGAGAGGGAACAAATGAACAATAACACATATAATACATTGCATGTATTAGAGAGTGACAATGCAAAAATGAAAAAAGGAAAAGGAAAACAGTATGATTAGCAGTAAACCTAGAGAGCTAACTCTCTCAATTATAACCTTAATGAATTTACACAGATTAATCAACATTTTTTTATGATTAGTATTTAATAGTTGTTGAAGGTTGTGTGTAGAAATATGGAGGTAAGTATAAAACTCTCTTATCTTTAATTGTTATATCAGTACAATGAAATAAATAATGAAATTCATCTTCTATCTCATTAGTCATTACAGTTACATATGGTACATATACGGTTTTCACGAGGTATATCATACCATCTATCTCGTTTTATAGGCAATTTAGCAGTCAATTCAGATGCGCCAATTTGTCCCCACCTATTTCAAATGTTTTCACTGTAACAGGTGAAATACGTAAGCTGAATATTTCCAATCTCGCCAGTGTTCCGCGGTCTTATATACAAATTGTTGTAATAATAAAGCAAATTATGGTAACAAGGAAGGATATAGAGAGAGATGATGATTCCAATATTAACAGTATCATACTTACTGAATGATTGTTGGAAATTGAAGGTGTTTTTTCTATGGTAAAATATCCATACACAAATAATAAATATTTGAACAGTAATAACGACACCAAAGGAGAGCTTGGTAAAAGCTGACATAATATTGCACGCTCACATCACATATCACCAATTAAGGTCCTGAAATCTTTTCTGAAAAAAAAAGAATTAAAACAATTTGATTATTAACACAACAATTCAAGACATCGGAAATGAACATGGAATTTTGAATGGATTCGGTAATTACATGTATTATCATTACCGGTTATATACTGATGTTAACTTAGAGTTTGAGTTGTCAAATTCCGTTTGTTACAAAGGTCAATGTTATGTGCAAACTTTGACTTAAACAAATAAAATATTTATAAATGAATGATAATTGGCATTAAATTTGATATTTTTCCTATTTTATGGAATTAAACTCAAACTCAATAAATTGATTTTCACCTTTAATATAAAAAAAATTAACGAACACACAAGTCATTTTACTTTTGCATGACCTGTGGTGATAGATTTTCAAAACAATAACTCCTAAAAATAAATACTAAATTGCAATTTGTATCAGCGCTTCAAAACATATAGATATACAAATAGTATTTAGGACATGGTGGGCATCCAACTGAGCTTTGATATCTAATATTTTCAATACATCTCTCATATCCTGATACAAATCAAAAACGTAATCTTTAACTGAAACGAAGCTTACAGTTAAGCATTGAATCATTAATTTTTTTAAAAATATAGTCTCATAACTGCAGCGGTGTGTCCATACAAATTGAGTAATGCGCGTTAAAAAAGTTAAATTAATGATTTAATGCTTATATTTACATTTTTTTTAACTTCTTGCGTGATTTATACCTTAAAAATCCTATTTTACCCTAAGGGTAAGTTCATATAAATGGAAGAGCCACTGTAACAGCCACAAGCGTGAACTTTGATTTTCGCTTGTGACGTTGCATTTTACAGCGTTTAACGTTTGTGACGTCATAATAAAACTCGGCATTTTAACCTTTATATACATTGTGTGTGTTACAGTGTTATAACTGCAGTAGCTTTTCACACAGTTTACATGCAAAAAATATGTGGAATGTAAATATTTTAAAATAAATAGCTTCCCTATCGAGTCCGGTACATATTTACACCTATACCTAGCACATACCTCATAGCCATAAATCACATTAGGACACTCTTCATCCTCATAGGGTCCATGAATTATCTACATGTTTACGATAATTAAATACAAATCTGACTTTAAAAAAAGTTTTGAATTAAAGATTACTCTGCGTGGTCATTACAAAGCGCATTTCTTGCTTATGTATGTTCAATCTTTGGCCTTTGGACAATATATAATTTTGAAACCTTCATTGTATAGAAGATGATTATTGATTAAACTAATACAAAATGGCTGACGTTTCTTTCTGTTTTTAATGTTGCTTATATTTGTCTATTCTACACTCTTAAAATTTTTGATTTATAATTGAAATATGTTTCTTACTTTACGTAGAAGAAATCGAAACAAGATGGCGATTAAAGTCGTCCTTATTCCAATATCAAGCAAATAGAAATAGGTGCATGTCAAACGAATGGGCAAACAACTTGTATTTCCCTAAAATATTTTAAACACTTTTAAAATAAATCAAATAACACTTTCCTTATTTATGCAATTAGCACACTGCGAATGTCGATAAATTTGCCAATTATAATATTTTTTAAAAATAACGTTCGTTAATTTAGATTGCGAGCTGTAATCAATATTGCTACAAGCATATTAATAAAAATCAGCGTATTTGTCACAAGTAAGATCAAAACAAATGTTACCTTATATTCCTTGATGGATCTTTAAAGACATTTTTGAAAGCTCCTAAAAGCAAAAGCACACACTGAATTTACAAGACTCCTGATAAAACATAAAAAAAAACCCTGCACGTTTCCAGTGCTATCTGTGAAGTTCAATAAACAAAACGACACAAGACTTAACGTCAACTGCACAATTTTGTGGGGTCATTTTGATGCATTTAGTTCGATACAGAATATCACTGATAAGGTAAATTTAGGGAGTTTTTGAGGACCATGATAAATTTTGAATAAGTGCATTTAGTAACATCAAGTATGATTGAAATTTTTGAATACCTTATACAGTAAAACTTGGTTATAGCGAACTCCTAGGGACCATTGGATTTACTTCGCCATATTCGTTATAACCGTATAATGAATTCATATTGCTATGAATAGCGAATTCGTTATATACCAGTTTTATTCCATATGAATATCATTTGTGTTAATTTAGGCATTGTACAAGAATACTTTTTTTTAACTTAAAAAAATCGGATTGGAAATTGAAAGATAAATGTGAATAACAATTCATTTAACAATTATGCAATTAGCACTGCTGACTTTTAGCAATTTAAAACAATTCGTTATAAACGATGTAAGTTTTGTTTTATTTCACCTTTTCATTACTAAAATCAGTTCGCTTTATCCGTAAATTCGTTATAACCGAGTTCGTTATAACCGTTAAATTTTACAAGAACTTGTTTAGAGTGTTGCCGGGGAAATTTCGCTATATCCGTGTTCTTACTAAACGAGTTTTACTGTAATTTGATTATTGTGCCTTAGATGGTTTTGGTATCAAATATATATTTTATAATTGTCAGAATCGTTGAGGCCCAAAGTAACAGACACAGCTGCAACAGTATGTGCGCTACAAATGAGATTTCTCGCTCCTAACTTGTTCGCCCGGTTTAATCTAGTTTTAAAAATTTGTGCAAAGGTACATTCTCAGCAGAATATCAAGCAAATCTGGCGTCATTCTATCTCTCCATATATTCTTCCATTTTATAGATGATTTTTTTCCCATATTTCTTAATTTGGTACAAATTTCACATGCATCCATGTATACCATTTGATAGTTGCGTTGATTAAAATTCAAAGGTAGCACACATAGTTACTCTTAACTCGTCTTATAGCTCTCTTTTAGGATGTTTAATGAATAATAAAAGGATTAGAAACGACCATTTTAAGACCTTTTTTTTTCTTGCAATACAGTAGTAAATATTATCAAAATGTGTTAGATTGTATGTTAGCCTCAGTATAAAATGTTTCGTAACATAACCAACAGGAAATGTTTTTTTTTTTACGTCACCCAAGGACAAATGTTTTGGGTACATACAGGGTGTCCCAGAATATCTGATACCATTTGAAATTCGTATAACAAAATAATATTTGGGCAAAACTTGTAAATTGTGACTCAAATAAAGAGTAAAACCTTTTAATTTTTTCCACAAAAATAGTTTGGGAGAAAAACGTGCTTTTATTTAAATTATGATGTCACAAAGTTGCAACATATGTCTTTTGTTTAATTGAATTTTAAACAAGATAAATCGGACAAGAGAGCAGGCATCTTCCGTTTTTAAACATTATTATCAAACACAGACTCCAGATATAGTTGTGCAAGTTATAAAAACAGAATATCCTGGGAAAAAGCGACTCAACAAGCAACAGATTCATTAAATTGTGAGAAGATTTGAAGAAATGGGATCCATACAGTGGCTGTTGTGAAGAATTTTACTCATCGACTTAACGTCTTCAAGGATCAAAAAAGGACGTCATTTGGAGCACTCTTTAAAATTGTTGTGTTTTTATAAGCAGCGCTCAATTTGTTATTAACTTTTGAATGTTTGTGAAATTTGTTGAGTGAAAATTTACATCATATACATTTATAAAAATGCATTTGATGTTTTGCTAAATAAATTCAAACAAAATGTATTAAAAGAGTAAATGGTATCAGATATTATGGGACACCCTGTATATGCACTGGTATTGCATTCTTTTTTTAATTCACCACGCCGATATCATTTTTAGAATATAATTAGAAGTTTTCAAAGCGCCATTATAGCACACAATTACACACAATTATTTGTTATATAACATTTTCTTGGCGTGGGTGTCAGATGTTCGCTATCCTATAGACAAATTTGCAAATAATTCAATCACTCTATTTTTTATGTCGTAGAAAATCAGTCATCAAGTATTTCTATTTTTATATATGCGCATTGTGTTTTTGTTTAAAATTAATTTAAAAATACCGATATATTATGTTAAAAATTGATATTTGCTTCATTTCATCAATCAAAAATTTGTGACACTGAATAAGGGTACTAGGCAAACTATATCTATAGTGTTATTGCCATGCAAGGTTTAAGATATTTAAATTGGATTACCAGTTTTTCACTGTATAAAACTGCTGGTACATTTCTGATAATATTTGTTGAACTTTACAATATCTTCGAAACAGCTTTGAGGAAACTTTCAATTAAAAGTAAAAATCCACATCGAATTACTTTGCTATTAAAAAAGTTATTATTAAAAGACTGACACCATTTACACTTACATTCATTTTAAAATTCAATTTCTACAAATTCTTTCCTGGTATTCTGATTTCGATATCATTATGTAAACAATTTGAAAAAAAGGTTTAATAGGCATAGGAGATTATAAACAATATATTGAAAATGGAGGAATACTGTTTACAAACGCAAATTATACTGACGAAAATTATAAGTACCATACTTATCTGATAGTGTAATTTAAATCTGTGAGCCCAGTTTTTGCGCTAAGTCCTACATCAATTTTCTCTGATAGGATGTGTTAAAGTTTTGTATAGATGGGTTAAGTTGAAAATATCGTTCTGCGCGTAAATAGCAGCTGTCTTCTCCTCTCTCCGAAAATGTATACGATTATATCTTAGCACGCTTCTTGGGAAATCTTTTGCCTTTTCTCTACAATCTACTCCATTATTTGGTCCCTTCTCGTCCTGTTTTTATTCTTCGCCTTCCATCTTTTTGTCTAAAAAAAACGTATTTGTTTGTTTGGTTTTTGTTTTAGAAGGGGATTCCTTAAGGGGGATGTGTGGCCATATTGTACATTTGAGAATAAAAATGTAAACTGGTTTATTTCTGCACAAAACTGGCCAAAACTGTTGTCTTAAGATGAAAAAGCAATAAATATTAGGTTCTACATGTTGTTTTGTATGTTAATTTTGCATTTAAGAACAGAACAATGCTTTTTTGACCACTTAGAACAGCTGTAGAACTGCGCAGCTGCAGACTTATTTTGAAGATTTAAAAATCTGAAAAAGTACCAAAGGGGTTAACAGGTGTCCTCTCTACCACCATTTTTTGAGAAAAAGGTTGAATTTTGCACATTAATGTAGAAACTTTGCCTCAAAATAGGGTACCCTATTTTTATTAGTCGGCATGGGATCTATTTTTAGAACAAGGAAATTCTAGGCTATACTTATAACTCCCGTGTCTATGGAGGAACAGTTACGTTATATTTTCATCGATAAAAATAAATGTCATTTTAAAACAATTTGGGCTGAATGTGACAGACATCTCTATACCAGATCCAATTGTTTTGTTTGAGTTCTATAAGAATAAATCAAATTAAATTCTTTTTAAAAGTAGGGTAGGGGTCCAAAAAATGAACTGCCTTTAATATAAAATAAACATTTTTTTAAAAATGAAAATGTAACTTCAATGTATCTCCATAGACACAGGCAAAAATATCTCGTACAAATTGATGGTTTTTGAGACTCATTTTAAGAATAGGGTACCCTCATTTGAGACAATGTTACAACTTAAATAAGCAAGCTTTGGTCTTTTTCTCAACAAATGGTTGTAGAATAGACACTAAAGACCTCCTTTCATATATTTTTTAAAATTTTTAGATGTTTAATTTAAGTCTGTAGCTGCGCAGTTCTAAGTGATTTTAAAATGCATTGTTCTGCCCTTGTATGCGTAATTTGCATACAAAACAACATGTTTAACATCATATTTATTGCTTTTGTATCTCTTGACAACAGTTTTATTAAGTTTTGGACAGAAACAAGCCAGTTCAAGAAATGTTTACATTTTTCTTCTCAAATGTATGAGATGGCCGCGCATACCCTTTAAGGGGGATGTGCGGCCATCTTTTACATTTCAGAAGAAAAATGTAAACATTTCTTGAACTGGCTTGTTTCTGTCCAAATCTTACTAAAACTGTTGTCAAAATTGTAAAATCATTTAAAGATACATGTATTACATTGGCCAGAAAAATTATCAGTTGATAATTAATTCGCTGAAATTAGATTTTTGCACAGACTTTCTTCTAGATTTCAGAGAAGTTTTCATTATTTCATGGTATTAGATACGAAAGATAAATTATGATTTCAAAACATTCTTCATTTGTATCGACCAGTTTAGCTAATCTAATCACTAAAGCAGCAATTGAAGAACTATGGTGTTCTTTTCCTACGAGTTCTTTTGACCTTTGACGTTTCAATATTTATTTGCTTAAAGTAGATATATTTCTGTATATGTCTAGAGAAAAAAATGCACTTTATTTAACGTGAAAACTAAATGAATGTCCGTGCAGCTGTCGTGGGACACAGAAAGACGTCAGTACGATTGACGTGCAGGTGATGCACGACGTGAATGTTATAACTGTCGTTCGCAAGGCAAACGTACGTCTGGTGCACGACAATCGTAAGACGGAAGTCCGGTTCCTTCGGACATCGCACGTTGCGAGTGGAACCCGTCTTTAAAGAAAATTGTACGTGACACCTATGACTGGCACATCAAACGTCCGTTTGTCTTACGTTGCATTCGCAATCACTTCATTAGCCACGGGAGCCACGAGTAGCAAAACCCGTAGCGCACGCACGATCACCAAACACGTACGGTCAGTTGTGACTGAGGCTTAAAGGGGCATTGTCACGATTTTGGTCAAATTCTATTTTTTGTTTTTGTTTTTATTATTAAAAATGCTTTAGAAATGCATTTCTAATGATCAAATGAAATTTGAGAGTCAGTCTGTAACTCGCTTATATCTCAAATAATGACATTCAATTTTTTGTTGCCTATTAAAAATGCCTTGTAAACGTTCAAATTGGAAAAATAATTTTTGACCAAAATCGTGACCATGACCCTTTAAAGTCCATTGTCGAGGGATCGTTTAAATCAAAATTGCATGTGTATCATTTGTCTTTCAGAAGAACTGTAATCAACAATATAACCATCATAAGATGCAATACATGACAATACCTACTCATAACTGTACAGATGGCAATTGTGTATCATATGATATGATGCAATATTGTATCATACCATATAATACGATTTTACACTATTGTAATGAAAATCAATAATGGTAGCCTTATTTTGGTGATGCTTCGTCTCGGTGAGCTTTGTAATTTTTGATTACATATGTTTATCATCTGATTTATCTTCAGGGGAACGTTCAAATATTCAACTACGTGTATGAAATTTAGTGATAATAAACAGTGTTCATAATCAAAAGTCAAAAGAAAAAACTACAAAACAGGAGCAGAGCAAACACGGACTTTTGCAAAAAAAAAATTGTCGTAAGCGAGAAAACGAAAACAATCTTAAACAATTCGGTGATTAATAATGGCCCATCAATACGCATGACAAACGTTAGTTAGCATGCAACCTAGCGGAAGATTTTATTGCTGACGTCACAAGGTCGTTTTATCGACCATAGAGCATGATGACTTCAATCGAGACTGTTGATAATCTTGTTTTATCAACTTGTTTGTCAGTAGCTTTGTTTTAGAAATTCTTCATGCGTAGAGTATGCCCGTGCGTATCAAATTAATTGAGAGACAAAAACACCATATGCAGGTCAGTGGCGTCGGAAGCAAATTGAAAGTGGGCTGGGGGGTAGGGCTATACCTTATCAGAAATCTTGACAATCAATGATGTCAATAAGCCTGGACTTTTACTTATCGTGTTTAAACATGTAGATTTTTTAAAAAATAGAATTAAGAAAGTTTGATTTAGATATTTCAAAATATATCTTTTGTAATCCCCTTTGCTTATATCAAAGGACATCTCTCTCTCTCTCTCTCTCTCTCTCTCTCTCTCTCTCTCTCTCTCCATGCGCAGATCTAGAGGGGGGGGGGGGGGGGGGGGGTCCCGACCCCCCCTTGAAAATGAAAATTCATTAAATTTACATAGTAAAATTATAGCAAATATGCCTCGGACCCCCCCCCCCCCCTGGCAAACACAATTATCCTTCGGACCCCCCCACTTGAAAAATTTTCTGGATCCGCGCATGCTCTCTCTCTCTCTCTCTCTCTCTTTCATATCCACACCCACCATAAAAAACCTGCAATTTTACACATTGACAAATACGCAGTAAACCTTCTTGAGTGACATAAAGTGAGGCCTATGAGGCCAATATTATGGCCTTTTGTCAAATATGACACAGTTAAGTTGCCATTTATTTTCGTTGTGTTTACGCTGGACTTCAATATTTTGCAATGAGTGTTGCTGTAAACTGATCACGACTGTTAAAAAAAAGTAAACATTCAAATATATAAACGTTTTTTCAAGGGATTTGTCGCTCTGACTTTTGTGAACAACTTTTTTATAGTAACTAATTGTTTTTACGAAATTGCATTAAATATTTCTATAACAAAATAATTAAAAGTAATTGTCAAACAAAATATTTTAGAAAATACGGTAATTTGAATTATCAATCAGAAACCGATTATCTGCTTTTGTCTGCGAACACGATATTTCAGAGCTTAAAATTTTGTCTTAACTGATGCGCTATACAATTATCTATAATTACATTCAAATTCGACCAAATAAACTTAATAATGTTTTTTATAAAAAATATTTTTTAAAATAAAAATCAAGAACTGTATATATTTTTTTAAATCTATAAATAAAATCTACTTTTTGATTGTGTCTTGCAGTAAGTAATTATGATACAATGATATTTTAACAAGAAATTGAAACTAAATTGTGAAATTTAAGTAAAATTGGAAAATCTTAAATCGCCTCTTTACTTGCCGAAAAAGTCTTTTAAAGAGTATCAAAATCCCTGTAAAGTGAAGTAGTGCGGTTTTTTTCACATGTAAATATTGCGAATATCGATCTCGATGTGAATTTAACATACTTCATTTTCCAAGGTCGGTAGCGTGTTCCGGAGAAAGTCTGAGTCAAGTAAATTGAATGAAAAATTTAATATTTACATTTTAAACTGCCTTTGTCTGTGATAACATTACTAATCAAATTTGAAGCCTATAATTCAATAATTTCATAAAAGATGAGCAACACAAAATGGGCGTGTCTTATAGCATTAACGAAAAACGGTATAGGCTGCGCTGCGTAGTATTACATGTAGCATGTGCTTCGGTCTTCATTGGATATGACCACGACCTGACCAAAATTATCAGCTCATAATATTCAAAGAATGATTCCTTATTCCTTAAATAGTATTAATTTTCCCCCACAGAATTTGCGTATAAATAAGGTTATTCAGTCCAAAAACTAGCGCACGTATTTGTGCTCAATGAATACTAAAGTTTTTCAATGGATGGCACTGTAGCTCCTAGGTCATCCATCCGAATTATTTTAGACCAGAAGCTATAGAACTGCAGCAACCACTTTGTAAGCTCTAAAATATATAAATTATCATGAACTCAGCCAAAATGATATTTCTCGTTTTTATTATAAAAAAACCCATATAAAATAAAAATATGGGGTTCTTTTCTGTGAAATCATAATTCAAATCAGATTCTTTATCGATCCGTCAAATAAAATCCTAGTATGTCGAGGAACCTTTACCAGCCACTTGATATGAGTAAAATTCCAAAGCTTTGCAAAGAAAAAACCGTTTAGTTGAACATTCATTATAGCTCTGCAGATACACACGGCTTCTTGTATATATACATATTTATTAGTTTCTAGCGTAAAAACATTAAGGGTCCATCTTTCAACCACATAATCATGGCACCGTTTCATTAAAAATAGTCACCTGGGGCCCGTTTCTCAAAAAGGCCTACGCCCAGGCGTAAGCTTAGTCCGGACTAAATCAGGGACTAAACCCCAAAAGCAGACTAAGTTGCGTTTCACAAAGAGGCGGAAACTTAGTCGGGACTAAATTTGGGTTTAAATCTACGCCTGCTAATGGGTAGGCGTAAGTTCTTAGTCTGTACACAAAAATGACGAGTGTTTTGTTTCTAAGGCAAAATAAACAGACAATTTTAATTTGGGTTTGTTTTACGTGTTATGAAGGAAAACATTCACATTTATTGAAGTATTAGTTCATGTATAACTTTAAAAAATATACCTATTGCTCGATAACTGTTTCTTATTGCTAAATAAATTAAGATTAAATACATTTGATTAATAAAGGACTTAACTCATTAAACATATGTAAAATACATTACTATAATTTATCTAAAGTATGAAGAATTAAATATGGGTATACCCCGATAACTGATATAAACA
Source organism: Magallana ariakensis (assembly GCA_020458035.1). Lineage (NCBI taxonomy): Eukaryota > Metazoa > Mollusca > Bivalvia > Ostreida > Ostreidae > Magallana > Magallana ariakensis. The sequence goes on from CM035817.1 coordinate 35,792,020, forward strand.
CAATAATTAAAAAGATGCTATAATTCTAATTATACAGTACATGTATTTAACAACAGCAACACCGAGTATATATATCATATGGATGTATATAAGTACTGATAGATAATTGATTTTTTAATCAATACTCAGTAAGCATAAACTTTAGATTTTAATTTAAAAACCTCTTAAATTAACATTGTTCAACTAAGCCTTTATTTATCTTCACATTATTTGAAGAAGTACCACATGTATATTGTAGACGAAGTCTGATGCCAATGCATGTATAATGTTTCTAATCAAATTTGAACCGATTTCAAAATATTGAGGAAAAACTTATTCAAATAGGAGCAACTCAAAACGTTTATAGTAATTTGTGCTTGTGTTTGATTGTATGTGCCTTACCTACATGTTTTATTATTTCACAACACGAATGTATTCTCATTTTTTTTTTACTCCAAGAATTTTTACAAAATTTTATGAAAGCTACATGTTATTCTTAATGTAAATGAACTCGCATTTAGGTACGATCCATTTTAATTTGTTAAAAATATATTTTAGAATGCAGAGTTCGTGTCATTTTTATTGACAAGCGTTTGTCTAGATTCTTAAAGATTCGTAAAATTTCACGTACACGTCTCCTTGAATTTTCGGAAATCAAATTCATTATTCTTATTAATTCTAAGATTAATTACTAGTAATCAATGGCGTTCATTTTTTAAATTGTAATTCTTTTAAAATAGGTATGGTTGAATATCAGTTGTCGACTTGCAAGGCAAAAGACGCCGTTTTAGCAGTTTTACAACAATGTACATTATTTAAAAATTTAACTAGCTCGCCATACTTTTTATATAAACTTATATACCCCAAAATAACCCAAAGCAGATAGGAAAAGGGTACGACTCAAATGTACTTGTTAAAACCACAAAGACCCTAAATACCTTATCCGGAGGGGAATTGGAGATTTTTTAGATGCCTTTTCCATTAAACTTTTAGAAACTTTTCATTCATAAAACTATCTTCAAACAGGAAGGGGGTTCTTAGCTTATTGTTTTTATATCTATATATTAATCAAGATTTATATTACCTGCAATACTTAATACAAAAACAAACAAACAAAACAATCAAATTATTAGACCAAAAACAGGAAAGGGATTTGGGGAGACCCCGGCCTATGATGTTGATAATTCCTGTGATGTTAATTGTAAACAATATCTTTCAAAACTTTTATAATTCGAATCGCTGAAAACCAATAATCGTGTCCATGTCATAATAGATTGTCTAAAATCTCACAATATTGGAACAGAGGGTGGAACTTTTCTTCCTTCTGTAGACATGGAAAAGGTTCATGTACATGTTATTTATGCAGTGGAAATTTTCGATTTCAGTACTAAGGTTGCCGTTTTAATCATAGTAATGTCATGTTATTTTCTATAAATAATTCAGTGATATGATAAAATATTATCAAGCCTTATCTCAGCATCTGAAAGTGTATAAATATTTATGAAGTATGACTTATCATTCTGCAGACGTATGCAGGCATTTCTACCTCGCCCTGCATCCGCATTTTATAAATATTTTCATTTTTCCACGAATATTGGAATCAATTTCTATGAATTCTTTTGTTCAATTAAGCACAATTATGCTTCAATATCGTCTGCAATACATTCAATTGTCATATATTTGGTTTTTGCAAACTTTTACTATCTGCATTTTCCATATCATCTGTTTTTTCTCTATACTCTGTCCCGAGTTTTTGCTTCCACCACTTTTTGCTTGATATTTCGATAATCATAAATACCTTTGTGCTCAAACTATGTTTATCCACTAATATGAAAAATGTCCAGATTATCTGTTTTGAAACGCCACCTCTACCGCTTCAGGTTTCAATACACATCCCAAAATAGAAAGTCTACGGAGATTTTGCATTGCATCAGCCATTAATAAGCCCGGATGATAACGTTGAAAAATTGTGCGAGGTGTCCCGAGTTCTTCGACATTTAAACCCTAACTTTTATTAGGCCCAGGGGCCCGTTTCTCAAAAAGGCCTAAATTTGGGCTTAAGTTAGTCCGACTAACGAAGTTACGCCAATATTAAGTCGGGTCTAAGTTTCGTTTCTGAAAGAGGCGTAAGTTAGGGTTTAAATGTCGAAGAACTTAGACATCTCCGCTGAGTACTAAGCATGCGCATATCGTATTTTGTTTTGCTTTGAGGATATGATTATATGTGGTGGATCAATTTTCCAATTCATAGTACATTTACTCGACAGTACACATGTTATAATATACCACTGAATGTGCATTGTTGAAGTTGTTCGTAACAGTTTATTTTAATGAAAGTAAAGTAAAATGAAAGTAAAACAAATGTCTATACGTTGCTAACATAAAGAAATTTTAGAGAAATACAGATATGAAAAAAGGCAGATATAAGATGTCGCAAAAACCAAATATATGACAATTGAATGCATTACAGACGATATTGAGGCACAATTGTACATATTAATTGAACAAAATTAACTCTAATATTCGTGTGAAATTGAAAACATTTATAGAATGCAGGGGCATGATACAGTAGATATGCCCCATACGTATGCAGAATAATAGGTCGTGCTTCATATAGGGATAAGGCTTGATTGTTTTTTATCATATCACTATATTATTTGTAGAATATAATATGACTATGATTTAAACAGCAACCTACTGAAATCGAAAATATCCACCAAATAAATAACATGTACATTAACGTTGTTTATGGCTACTTAAGGAAGAAAATTTCCATCCTCTGTTCCAATTTTGTAAGAATTTAGACAACGACATGGAAACGATTCTTGATTTTCTACGATTCAAATGATAAAAGTTTTGAAAGATATTGTCTACAATTAACAACACAGGATTTATCAACATCATAGGCCGGGGTTTCCCCAACTCCTTTTCCTGTTTTAAGTTTAATCAATGAATTGTGGGTTTTTTTGGTTTATTTATTTATTTATTATTTTTTTTTGGGGGGGGGGTTTGAAAGTAATATATACTGTATACAGGGAATTATTCGCCCCCGTTTAATTTTCAACCATTTCACCCTCGTTGTGAGCGGGCGAATTTAAGACTTGACGATTTTCAACGTCTAATAATAGTAACTTTAAACACGACGAAGCAAAACTGTTTGCAAAAAAATACACGGGACGAAAATAACCCTGTATACAGTATGTTGATTAAAATATAGATATAAAAGCAATCATCTAAGAACCCCTCCCTATTAGAAGAAAGTTTTATAAATAAAAAGTTTCTAAAAGTTTTATGGAAAAGGCATCTTAAAAATCCCCACCCTCTCCGTATAAGATATTTTGCGTCTTTGCGGTTTTAACAATACTTTTGAGTCTTAATTTTTTTTCTCTGCTTTGGGTTGTTGGGGGGGGGGGTGCATACAATTGTTTATATATTATATTATAAGTATGACAAGCTAGTAAAATTTGTAAATAATGCAATCTGTTCTAAAACTGCTAAACAACGTCTTTTGAATTCGATAACTTCGAAATAAAAAAAAACATCCCTTGAAATACGATGAAACAAAACTATCATGAATTCAAGTAATTAAAGTACAATTCAATTAAATGAGTACAAATTAACAATACATATGCATGTGCACAAAGATCATTGATAGTAAACTATACCTATTTTAAAAGAATTACAATCGACGCTAAATATGAACGCAATTGATCAATTAATCATAGAATTAATAATATATTAATGAATTTGATTTCCAAAAATTCAAGGAGTCGTGCATGTGAAATTTTTTAATCTTCAAGAACCTTTACAAACGCTTGTCAATTGATATAAACTCTGCATTCTAAAATATATTTTTCAGTAATATTTTAACAAACTAAAATGGATTGTATCTAAACTCCTAAACATTCAATATAACATGTAGCTTTCATACGGTTTGGTAAAGATACTAGGAGTAAAAAATGAGAATGCATACGTGTTGTAAAATTGTAAGTAATATAGGTAAGTCAATACAACCATACACAAGCACACATTACATTTGTAAATGTTTTGAGTTGCTCCTTTTTAAAGGAGTATTCTCAATATTTTGACATCAGTTTCGTTTCATAGGTTCAAATTTGATTAAAACATTAAATTGGTCTCAGACTTTGTCTAAAACATATAAGTGGTACTTCTTCAAATGATGTGAAAATAAATATAGGCTTAGTTGAACAATGTTAACTTAAGAGGTTTTTAAAACGAAAATCTAGTATATGCATACTGAGTAATAAGTGAGTATTGATTTAAAAATCAATAATCTATCCGTACTTATTAAATCTATTTTGTTATGGAATACATGTATAATTCAGTGTTATAGCCTCTTTTTTAATTATTGTGTTTATATCAGTTATCGGGGTATACCCATCTTTAATTCTTCATACTTTAGTTAAATTTCATTAACGAGTAGTAATGTATATTACATACCTTTAATGAGTTAAGTTCATTATTTATCAAATTGATTTTAACTTAATTTATTTAGAAATAAGAACAGTTATCGAACAATAGGTATTTTTAAAAGTTATACGTACATGTACAAATATTTCAGTAGATGTGAATTTTATTCTTAATAACACGTAAAACAAGCCAAAATCAAAATTCCCTGTTTATTTTGCCTTAAAAACAAAACACTCGCCATTTTTGGGTACAGACTAAGGACTTACGCCTACCCATTACCAGACGTAGATTTAAACCCAAATTTAGTCCCGACTAAGTTTACGCCTTTTTGTGAAACGCAACTTAGTCTGGTTTTGAGGTTTATTCCCTGATTTAGTCCGGACTAAGCTTACGCCTGGACGTAGGCCTTTTTAAGAAACGGGCCCCTGTTCTATACAACGTATATCATATTCTAGTTGTTGCCTCATGAAAAATGTATGCATATAGTTCATTAAATATTTTTTGCCCTTTATACTTGCAAACGGTTTCACCCCGTTTTGAATTCACCCAGACACAGTTAAAAATCGATATTGTTCTTTCTAATTAACAAAGAACAAGGGGCAAAAAGACCCAAAATCTGCCCAATGCAAATTAAACATTTTTATGGTGATTTTTTAAAAAGAAAAATATGATTTGTTTACCACATTTCAGCAATATTTTTATTGAAAAAAATCAAAATATAGTCAGTTTGATGGCAAAAATAAATAAATAAATAAATAAATAAATAAATAAATGAATAAATAAATAAAAAATCAAAAAATCAAAAAATCATCGACTTCTGAAATTTCTATATATTTTTTCAATTTAAATAATATCAGTATTTGAAAGTAATTACTATTACAATACAACGCAACATATCATGAAAAAACATAATATTCATCAAAATTGCATAAAGTTTAATTTGTTGGTAAAAAGACCTTTATATATAACAAAAAATCAGATTTCAGGAAGTGTTACAGTATATATATATTTGCAATATAGAACATCTAAGTATATGTATTCAATTCATGGTAGATAAGTGTAGAAATTCAATACAAACCAGTTAAAGCAATATGAGCTGCAATTTTCATGTTGAATTTTTTTTTTCACGAAAATGTTATTTTCTGCTAAAATGACAAAAAATATCATGGTTTTTAAATTTCTGTTAGCAATATTTTTGTGAAAAAGGCCGTTAAGAAGCCTTAATTGGGGCAAAATTGAATTATTGTCGTCCTGTACAAAAATTGATCAGCCATATATTCCTTAGAAGAGAAATCTTTCCTCTGACAAAAACTACTGATTTTTTTTTCAAATGTTATTTATCATAAAAGTTTAAGTTAAATGCAGACTTATCATACTAGCAGGTTTTTGCAGCAAAATAAAATTATAAAAAATACAGCTCATATTACTTTAAGTTTAAGGAAAACTGTAGATAAAATTAATGACCAAAACTTGAATATACAGTAAAATGTTGAATAAAACATTTTTATATTTTTATTTAAAACCTGTACATAAAAAAAAATGGATTTCTCAGATATCTTTTAAACATGGAACCCTTTGAAAGATACGAAATGCTTTGATATTTCAACAACTTAACCATTATAATACAAGATAATTAAAATCATATTATTTACAAACATAACAATATTTATGAGGAGAGAAGCATTGTAATAGAAAAAAAGTGTTATAAAGAATTTAAAATTCGCCAAGTCTTAAATTCGCCAGAGACAAAGAGGACGAAAAACGTGAAAATAGAACGAGACGAATATTTCCATGTATACGGTATTTTACAGCTAGTAATTCGTCTTCTGTTTCACATATAAGCTGAGTAGTACTACTTTTTAGCCACATTATTCAAAAGTTCCCGATTTAAATTTAATTTTAAAAATTGTCCTTTTCTTTTCTATTTATTTCTATTACTTGTTATCATTTTCCGCGTTTTTTTTTACAACCATGCTTAATTACGTAGTTTACATGATCTTGAAGTTGATGTAATGCGGTATGACGCTGAAACAACCTTCTTTGACCATTTCCTTTTAAATTCCAGATCCGTTTCTTTTGTGTTGATGTTATTAGTACTAAATATACTTCCATTAGACGTAACACATGGGGTTAGTTCTTCATGTTTTACAACCACCTTAAACTCTTAAACAATAACTTTTGGAAATCGTTCTCAAACGATTTTAACAATGATATGTATGAATAGTTTTTTATATGTCTTTTGAATTATTTCATATTTTAGGGAGTTCAGTCCGTCTTTCCACATCCGCTCTTTTCCTTTACTTATGATATCATTCCTGAAGAATAAACAAATGGTTAAAATGATCTTAAAATAACTTTTCAAAATTGTTTAAGCAATGGTAATGTATACAGAATCACTTAATTGGTTGAAAAGCACAAGCTTTTTGTATCATTAAGGTATGTAAATGGTTCTTAAAAATATATCGTACCTGCCGATAGATAGATAGATAGATAGATAGATAGATAGATAGATAGATAGATAGATGAAAAAGATAGATAAATAGATAGATAGATAGATAGATAGATAGATTCGATCTTATACCTTTTCGGATTTGCCGAAGCAGGTTTGTGGTGAAGTGCAGAATATCTTCCAACATCATTTATTGATCGGTATACTGACATATGTGTCCACGCAACTCTGTAAGGTACATGTATACATGTGTTATAAAAACAGATTACATAGCTAAATCATAATAAATAAATATGAATAAAGATAGGTTTACCTTCATAGTACAAGCGTTCCAATATATGAAGAAAATCATAAATGTATATTTCAATTTTTAAACCGATAACTTGGTAAAATATTATTTACTTTTACACGTGTATTTTAACTTTAGATCTGCATACAAATGTATGCAACACCTAGTGACAATGCAAACACAATCATCAATAGCTATTATAGACAATAAAGAAAATATTGACAACTGTAGTTTATTTATACACATTCTTAGAAATTTTAATAGTATATTTCAATTTAAAAAATCGTCTAAAATGTGCCTGAAATGAATGTTATTCGATAAGTGGATGTTGTAAACGAGCGAAAAATTTATTTAAGACACAAATATGGATAGGAGTTATTAATTATCCGATTTTCTTTAAATTGCATTGTTGATACACATTGATAAATACAGAAGCAGTGCACTTTTAACTTTTATCAGGCCACCTGAGTCACTCGGGTGACCTATTGCAATTGGTCTTCGTCCGTCGTCGTGCGTTGTCCATCGTGCGTAAACAATTTTATTTTTTTAACTTCTTCTTGAAAAATTTCAAGATTAATTGTTATCATGTTAGGTAGGAAGCATCTCTATGGTAAGAGGAATCTAAAGTGTGATATTCATGGTTTTACCACGCCCGGGGCCTCATAGGCGGGACATAATATGCAAAAAAGGCCTAAATTTCAAAAATCTTCTTCTTTACTCCCACACATATGGGAAAAAAAATAAATGCATGATTATGATGTCCATGAAGCCATCTACCATAATTGTGAAAATCATGGCCCCTGGGTCAGGGGTTAAGGTCCTAGGGTGAGGCCAATATGTTCATACAGTCAAAATGTTTTAAATTTAAGAAAATCTTCTCTACTTCCATATATATTTGAAAAAAAAACCAAAATGCACGTTTATAATGTCTATGAAGCTCTCTACCGAAATTGTTACATTCCTGACCTCTGGGACAGGGGTTCAGGCCCTAGGGTGGGGTCATAAAGCTGTAAAATGTGAAAATGTATTAAATCTTATAAAAATTTCTTCCTTACCCCCATACATGTTTGTAAAAAACTAAATGCATCGGTATGATGTCCATGAAATCCTCTACCTAAATTCTGAAATGTATGGCCCCTAAGCCCTTGGGCGGGCCCAATATGGCCAAATAGTGAAAATGTATTGATTTAATAACATTTTCTTCTGTATTATCACAGTCGCGGGATATAATGTCATGCATTGTTATTATGTTAATAATGTCCTGATATTTAATTGTGAAATTCCCTTCCCAGGCCATGGAGCAGAAGTTGAGGCTTTTTATTGGGAGCGGGGGCGGGCTGATAAATATGGCCATATATTGAACATGTATTTTTACTTAGGATCATTGCTGTGTTTCATCTTTTAACAATGTTAACTTCATCTTGAAAACATCATGGTAAATTGGCTATTGGCAATACTGAATTAAATATGTGTTCTATTTTAGGAAATCTACTTTATTATCTTGTGCATTGTTTACTCGTCTTGTAGAAACCAGCTGTATGCATTTTGTGTGCATTATAAATGAAACTGAAGATTATAAAAGATTGACCGTTAAAGGCCGGCAGATTTCTCATTACCAAAAATTTACATTTTTGCCTCCTGGAGATTGAACCCCAGACCCCCCCCCCCACATCCCCATTTTCATGAATGATTGTTTTTGAAACATCAAATAATAAAAGCGGGGTAATAGTCAGGGAAGTTTCAGATTAGGGTTAAGGCTTCAAATTGAAGCTCATAATACATGTATTTCATACATAAAACATTGAATAAAAATTATATAAAAATTTAATTATTACCTTGTCAGTGCATTCTTTTGGAAATTGATGTCAGAAAATGGCTCAAAATTGACTTTTTTCATAAATGTTTAAAACATCTAAATGGTAGTTTTTCAACAATTAAAATAGTGTATAACCTAGTCATAGCTTGCTCTGTTACAACGCACTTTGAAAAATTACGCACTTTGAAAAAAAATTTCAAAGTGCGTTAATTTTTGGACCAAGTCAACGCACTTTGAAAAAAACATTTATTTTTTCAAAGTGCGTTGATATCGTCGATATTAACGGACTTTGAAAAAAAATTGTTCAGGGTTTAGTCGAAATAATATTTAATTTCAGATACAATAAATAATTGTTTTAACCTTGTGTAGCTTAATGGGATATACTTTAGAAAGAACCCACTGCATTCTCAGCTAACTTGATTAACAGTTTTTAGATTAGAATTTTTTTCCTTTTCTCATAAGCTTACGCAGTTCTTACGCTTTTTTGTGTATGCAGCAAACTTACTAATTATCTGGTACATTGTGCTGTGCCAGAAACGAAAATTATTTAATTTATTTATTGATAATGGAGATAATGTATGACATATTTCAACTGTCTTCAATTGCATTTGCTTATAAACAAACATGATTAAAAAAAAGGATACGTCAGTTATGGTTATCAAAAACAACATGATCTTTTAGAGGATCAGTTTTTAAGTTTATAATAATTTAATGTTTGTCAATGTACATGGATTTTTTTTTTTAATGAAGTGATTTATTTAATTAGAAATTAAAAAGAGGGTTTATGTTGAAACGCTTATAGATTCTTTGACATACCATTGGAGAAATGATTGTTTGACCAGCTCGTTTTCTTTTTTCAATATCACTGTACTTAATTTACAACAAAGCGTATTCCTTTTTTCGATTTTATACATTTACTCTAAGTTGCTGAATATCAAACATGTTTTGGAAGGACAAAAGAGGGGTAGGGGACCTTCCTATACGTAATCAATGAAATGAAGCACTGGTAATTGACCTGTATCTTTTGTTAACCTCCACTCCCACCCCTATCCCCGATTTTATAGACGGTAAATTAGATTCAATAGTGTAACAAATCATCATACTATCAACAAATTAAGAATTTAATTTCACAATTTGCGATTTATACATATTTTTGCAAAGTGCGTTAAGTGTCTCGATACTAAAAAATGTTGATGTACCTTCATAACGCACTTTGAAAAATTTTTTCAAAGTGGGTTAACTTGGTCCAAAATTTAACGCACTTTGAAAAATTTTTTCAAAGTGCGTTGATTTTGTCCAAAATTTGACGCACTTTGAAAAAATTTTTCAAAGTGCGTAATTTTTTCAAAGTGCGTTGCCACATTTGTTCATATTTCATTTTATATTTGTTGTACTAAAACTAATTTTTATGTTTGAAGAAAGTGTTTTGTACAATAAAAATCGTGAATTTTGGGGGTTTTTTAAAATCAAAATATGGTAAAAATAAAGTGATTTTTGGGTCCTGGACGCCATTTTGGGGGGGTTATCATTTCCATGGTAACGGTACAGAAAATTAGTAATTAACAGTCAAATTTGATGAAAGGGTGTCAAGTTATCCCTGTATGCCAAATTTCATCAAAATCCGTGAAAGTGAGTTTCCACACAATTGTAAGAATTTGTGATGCTTTCAGAGAATGACTCTTAAAGGGGCATGGTCACGATTTTGGTCAAATTCTATTTTCTGTTTTTATTATTGACAATGCTTTGGGAATGCATTTCCAATGACCAAATGAAATTTGAGAGTCAGTAGTGAAGATATAAGCAAGATACAGAGCTCACAATCCATTTTCATGTATACAAGGCTCGTGCCCTGTTTTTGTTTACATTAGTTCAATATACCGGTAAAAGTTCTTTTTCAAGCTGAATTTTCCATCTTCTTATTCATTTTAAGCATAAATAAACAGATCCTAACGTTTACCACATTCATTTTTGGTAAAAAAAAAAACTTCGAGCTTTCACTCCAACGTTCAAAATGTAAACAAAAGCTTTGTTTACATAGCAAAGAATTGAAAGCCCTGTAATTAGCTTATAACTCAATGAATGACACTTAAATTTTGGTTGCCTATTAAAAATGCCTTACTGAAACATTGTAAACATTAAAATCGGCAAAATAATTTTTGACCAAAATCGTGACCATGCCCCTTTAAAATGCAAACATGAGACTTTCTGACATGTCAATCTAAGGGCTATGGTACTCAGGTGACAGTCAAGGCTTATGGGTCTTTTTTTATGTTACCCCATTGTTGTGGTAACAGAAGCTTAAGATAGAAGTACAGCAATTTCAAACTTATCTGAGAAATGTTTGTATTTACTGTTTAAAAAATTTAACTATTAAAAATTACCCATTTATAAATTAAAGGTGAATCTGTTATTTATTGACTATGTACATGTATTTTGTAATTAACTACAATGGCTGTATGGAAAAGACCTTATATTCTTATACTTTAAGGTTAAAAGCGTTGTACTGGCATCAATTCATGTAGAAAGTTAACGAAAAAGTCACGAACCATCAAAATCTCCGTATATGAAAAGTTTACCTTATTTTGATCATATATGGTACAGTTTCTACTTTATTTTTTACAACACCTATAATACCTAAAACATTGCAGTATCTTGATAAAAATCTACAATATTTAACGGATGATCAGTTTACATATGGTTTGATTTGGATAATATGGGAATAAACATTAATCTTCTTGAAATATTAATATGAAACAAAATATCGTTTAAATCAGGTTTGCAATACATAAAAAACCCACTCCTTATTTCTCTAATGAAGATTTAATGTTAACCATATTTTTAAAATTCCTACTATAAAAGTTTAATTAAATTCAACTCACAACAATAACGATATACATTTCACTAGGTTGGTCTGCTGGATATCTAGTTGTAAAAAAATGATTTTAAAAGAAATATATATTTCTACTTCATGATCACAGAGTCCCACCTGGACTCCTCACTCCGAGGCCATGGATTTTTAGTTGTTGGTAGGCTCCATTCACAAAAAACGCGTAACTATTATTTTGAATTAATGCAAAATAATTATAATTATAACAGTTGAGAAATAATTTTTTAAAATGCTTAAACTTTTTCATTTTTGTGTTCCCTTTCCACTAGAAGTGTTTCCACATTAAAAAAAATACAATATTGACTAAACTAAGTAGCTCTAAATCAGAAATTGTTTTCATATGACGAACGACGGCGAGCAAAGATCAACGGCAACGAGGCATCTTAGCGACTCAACAGAATAATGCAAGAAAGACTTTTAAAAAGGTGTCATCTTTCGTTTAATATTACGATAAATATATTAAAAAGGAAATTGTATCTTCCGCCTTTAAAGTAAACATTATCGGTCAGCAATGTACTTACATCAAAGATGATGATTCATGTGATGTGTCATATTAACGATTTGCAATTGCAAATTTAGAATCGTGGCGTCATGTTATTTTTAAAAATAAATGATGAAAGCCAACTTCCCAAAAAACTTAAAACTAAGGTAATGTTATAATGGGGGGTGAGCATTTATCAGCATTAGAGGGTAACACAATTTTATATTTTGTTTTCATGTGTTTAATTCCTTTTAGAAAACTTTTAGTCTTCTTTTGCAGAAGACTATTTAATATTATGAAGGAAAAAAAACACCAAACCTGTTGTAAAAATCATCATCCTCACCACCCCAACCAAAGAAGCTATTTGAAAACCCATTGATAGCTTCATATTGTTCTCGTGTCAATGCCGAAACACCACCAAAATATGACGTGTATGGCAATCTGAAGTAAATTTTTGCAAAAACATTAAATGTTTGCTTTATATTTCATCGTATACACAGATGAATCTACAAAAGATAAAAAGGTATATAATTGTGAAAAAACACTATCCCTTACTTGTATTGCCATTTCTCAGAGGCAACAGATAAATGTTTTGGTTGGTCAACAGGACAGGTGTAGATGTTATGATCGTTTTCCGGGAGAAGATCTACATCGTGAAGTACAAAACAGTCGTAATCATAATCTTTGAGTGCTTCTTCATATCCAACATTAAACAGGAAACCTCGATTAAATTCGAGACCCTGGGCCTGAAAATGATAGTTGTTCATTATTTTTACTTCCTTATTATTACATAATTATAAAATATCTCAGGGGCCGGAAAATAATTTTTTCGATATTCACCAAAATTTAAATATTAAAATACACTCTGGGTCTAAAGCCATATCAACTTTTGAATTAATAGGCATACAGCTGACCCCCAACACTTCCTGGCAGCATAATCGATATTGAGTGTTCCTTCCGGATATCATTTTGATATTTTACCGCTGTTTCAATGTCCTTCTTGCGTATGTTTCATTAACTTGTTGTCTCCATTATTCTGCCATAAATGCAAAAGAGCGTGGTCGGAATGTTAAACAAAAGTTATATAAAATACAACTTAATATAATTATAAAAGTGGTTATGACCTGTCATGCTTGGCCCCATGTCGTCCTCGTACAAGCAGGAGTAGGGACACAGTCTGGTAACTAGTGGTAAGTAATGTATGTCCCCGGATTAAGAGGTGTGTGACTGTCAGTCAATATATCGGGTCTCAAAAGCTCAGTGGTTTGAGCGCTGGCACAGTACGCCAGAGGCCCTGAGTTCGAGACCCGGTTGAGACTTGACTCTTCACCACCTGTTACAATTGGCTCCCAATGTAAAAATCCCACGGTTACTCCTAACGAACATGTTTTACAACATTTCCTTAACTCGTAGAATTCTACTTGTAAATTTGAGGACGAATTTCTACCAAGAGGGGGAGTATGTCACAGGGTTAACAGGTGTGTGACTTTCAGTCAATATATCGGGTCTCAATAGCTCAGTGGTTAGAGCGATTTTAAAAAAACCAATTTCCTGCTTTACAAGATATCACTTATAGGGGTAACATTAAAATGATACTTATTAATCTTTTTTTTAAATCTGAAATTAAGCTGTTTTTTATAAATCAAGTACATTTTGAAAAACAAGTTAATTGTTCTTGGATCAGATGATTCATAGCTGCATAAGACACTTAAAATTTTAAAAAAGTAAATTTTTAAATATTATATCAATTTTGCAAATTTTGAATCAATAGTGACACCATTTCAAACTCTTTTTCCTGGACTATTAATTAATTAATTCCGGAAGTTTAACGTTGTTTTGACATTGTAACATGGGCATGGTATGTAAATTACTCACGATTAAGACAACATGATTCAATGATTTTCAACATATAAAAGTTCAGAATTTTGACATATTTAAGTGAAGAATTTTCGATTTCGTCAGATATAAATGTATAACATAAATAAGGAATTGGGCAAATTTTAAGTTTAAAATTTAAAGTGGTGGATATGAAAAAGATGAAAATTAAAACAACACCTAAGAGTACTGCGCCGGTGAGCTAAACTATTCGTGAAAGAAAAAAATCATATGTAGCATTTATTGAAAAATATATTGTTAAAATAAGCCCAAGGCTGATTTGAGGTAAATTATAAATCTGGCATTGGGATTTGCAGGAAAAAATTAATGATTAACGTTAACGCATCTTTTAACTTTATTTTGCTCTTGATTATAATTATAAAACCCCAACAACAACAAAACTATTCGTCAACCCCTTAACTGATAAAAAAAAATCTTAATAATTTTTTTCCTTTAGAATTATGTTATTGGTAGTTGGAAATAATGAACTGATTCTAAAAACAGTTCATTTTTCAACTACCAACAATATAAGAATTTACAAAAAAATATGGTTACCTGTTCCACGACATAAATTCCATATTCAAGTTGCTGCTTCATCAGAAAGGCATGCATGTGGTTCAGAAAAATTCTTAAATGACTTTCCCTATCACGAAATGGAATGAGAATGGCCACTTTCTGTCGAGCTGTACAATTTTTGGGTTTATATTTGCCGTTCTTCATCGTTTCATACTTCTTTTCAATGGCCTTTAAAGTCTGCGGAGTCTTATCGACTTTAAATTTCCCAACTATTGTGTATTTGAAGTAAAAAAAG
This sequence comes from Magallana ariakensis, assembly GCA_020458035.1. Lineage (NCBI taxonomy): Eukaryota > Metazoa > Mollusca > Bivalvia > Ostreida > Ostreidae > Magallana > Magallana ariakensis. The sequence goes on from CM035817.1 coordinate 35,807,038, forward strand.
ATAAAAGTAAAATTTTACTTTCACATAAGCTATATTAAAGATATTATGTATATTAAAGAATCATAGAAAAAAAAATTATTTTGTAACTAACCAACATAACAAACACATGTTTTCGATTGTCTTTAATATGTACTTATCTAGTTCTATGCGTGTGATAACATTCACAATTAATAAATCGCTGTTACTTAAAATGCAATTTCATTCCTCAATTATGACGTGTTACATTGCAGAATGGTCGATATAGATAAGGCAAAAGAGTCATACCTAACCCGGAAGGAATAAGTGGACATTTTTTAAGTGCATCCTCTGCTTTATCTGTGGTTGTTGTGTAGTTATTCTCTGCAACAGTACAAATAGAAATGCGTCCGCTATTCAATTCTTGTTATCAACCTATAGATAAATGCATTATGTCTTTTGATATACAAGTAGTGTTCGCATGATGCAATTACGATGTACCAACTACATTTTAAGAGACCGACAAAATACCTATTTCAAAGGATCTCATTTGCATCTGTTTCAATATCAGCTATTTCTATTATAATTATAAAATACTGACTGACTATATATCATTAGTTTGAAGTCATGTCTCAAAGACATTCTTGAATTAGCTAAGTTACCGAAGTATGAAGTTAGCAGAGTATACGTCTTTTTTCTCTCTTCGGTCTCTGTAGACTCTGATTGGGTGTAGTTTTTATTTCTCTCGTCTTTCTTTGCAGATTCTATATAAATGTACGTCTTGTTTCTCTCTTCCGCCTTTGCCGACTTTGGATAAACACCGCTGTTGTCTATGTAATTATAATGAAAACAATTAAATATATTTAAAGATGAATTTTACTCAAAGTGAGACTTGTCAAAATCGGATTATTATAAAGCTCAATATTATGAGTAAAAATTGTTTTTTAATTTTAATCAAATATTTATAAAAATGAATTATCATTGACAACATTTAATATATTTTTTACTCTAAAAAATAAAGACTAAAACAAAAGTCTTGTGGTCAAAAAAGGAAATTTCGACTAATTTTTTGTGATATTTTTCATTAACTCAATTTCAACAGCTTTTTAATAAAAAGAAAAATTATGATCATGTAGTCATATAGTTTGGCAGTGCTTTTATTGATTATATCTTACTTACTCTTTCATACATCTTTATCATATGTAATGCCAAAAAAATCGAAAAATGCCACAAAGCATTTAGTTTTAATAATTAACTTATATCTAGTTCTATCTACCTAGGAATAGTTAACGAGATATTTCAAAATTGAGCGCTGTAAAATAAGAGATCGAATTACTGAATTAATGCGTTGATTTCCTGTTCTTTGGATGAACTATTTATGTTCACAACATGTTGGACGTAAGAAGTGTAGAATTTGACAATTGTGTTATCGAAAAATTACATTAGTTGATTTTGTTAGCATCTAACTGTTTACGGTTATTTATAAGCTGTGAAATCAAGAGGGTTTACAAGTCCTTAATATTTTCCAGATTACTAGAGATATTCAATTCATTTGTTCACTATATATACACGTACATGTGTATATGTTTTGCAATATTGAATGTTGAATATTAAAATATCATGATATAATTATGCAATAATGGCAAGAATATATAGAAAAAACAAGATGATTGCAACGTTAACAGAATCATACTTACTGAATGGTTGTTGAGAAATAAAGGTATAATTTTTTCTATAGTGAAGGATCCATGCGCAAATAAAAAAAAATTGAACAGTAATAACAACACGGAATGAGAGCTTGGCCAAGGCTGACATAATGTTGCAGGTTGATAATATCACATATTTCCGATGAATGTCTTAAAATCTGTTCTAAAAGAAAATTAATTATGATTAGCTCAACAATGTAAAGAAACAGACTGTTAAATAAGCAAGGAAATAAACATGGAATTTTGAATGGTATTTATTACCAGTAATTTGTTATAAAATTTAAAACCTAACCCGCTTTTCAACCAATCAGCAACTGATAAATATTGTATGAAGTGCATCATTTAATCGTTTGGATTTCCTGTCTAATTTCAGATTGACAGTCAGATATAACATACACAAACACACGACAGTAAAAGAAAATATTGAGAGAAAATTTATTTAGGAAAAATACAATTTTTTCCCGCAATTTAAGGTAATGTTTGCGAATTGCATTTTTTAGTAATTGTACCAAAGTTACATACCATTTTGTTCATTATACTTTTCTCGTGAAATTCAAATGCTTTTGCCGGATCTGTTTTATAACTATAGTCAAAGTTCATGATTTCAAATTTTCATGTTGATGAAATGTATATAATTTCGTGAAAATATGTACATTTTATATGTGACTGTAATGGGGGTTATTTATGCTTAAAATGTTCGAAAATTATGTCACTATTTACATCATGATTCATTTTTTAAATTTCTAATTAACTATTTAAAAATAGAATAAAATGCAACAACAGTCTTACTTTTGAACTACTCTTATGTAAACGAAAACATCTTTTTTGAAACCTTTCCAAGTCCACCGATTTCAAGAAAAACGTATCTTAATATATGTGTAATCCTGTGTTTCTAAAACACTATTCAAAATCATATGATGCGGACATCATTTTCTTGGAAAATAATAAAATGCTTGTTTCCTGTTATATTTTTAATGAAACTACAAAACCACATATCATAGAACTACACATTGTAGTAATGTGTTTGTAAAAAAAATAAGGAAACTAAAATCGGAACCGGGGAGGGGGGCTAGGGGGCTTAGCCTTTTTTGCAAAGTTATACATAACCATAACCAAAAACCTTTTTGGGTGTCCAAGTAGCGCAGTGAACAATGCACTCGCTTATCACCGCTGCGACCCGAGTTCGATCCTTGTGATCCACAGTGGTTGCATGTGAAAGGGTATGGTGATCGCCCGCTTGGACACGTGGGATTTCTCCGGGTACTCTGGCTTCCTTCCACATCAATGACCCCCTCGCGCTAACATTCGTGCCAACGAAAGATATTAATTTAAGTTGTAAAACTTGTTTATCATTTATCAATCGTTGTAAAATAAATAAAAATCAGTTTATATATATATATATATATATATATATATATATATATATATATATAATTTTTCTTCATATTTATAGAATAAACTATTCACCTAAATTTAGGTTCTGTGTCCGATGCAGAAAGTGATATTTCTGTTCTTAGCAATATCTTAGAGAATGCATCAAGTAGTGAAGGAAGTTTGCGCAGGGTGACCAGCGTTACTAGTATACTGGGCAATCCATTCATCAACAACGTTCTAGCAATGGAACTTGTACCCAAAATTGACCAAATGAAAGCGAATATAAAGGACTTGCATCGCAAAATAAATGAACTGTCTCAATATTCCAGATAAAATTGTCTAAAATTTTCTGGCAATGCAGAAAGCCCCCATAACTCTAATGGAGACCCAGAAAACACAGATCAGTTGATCCTTAAGTCCACTGGCACCACCCTTAACCCATGGACCATTAGCAATTCCCACCGCCTAAGGCCTAAGCCATGCTCCCTCAGTAACCCACCGAGGGAAATTATCGTCAAGTTTGTGCGGTATCGAGACCGTACCCTCGTCTATGGCAACAAGAAAACCCCCAAAAACTGCAACAACAACCCCTCGAGTGGATATAAGGTTTTCGTCAATGAGGCACTGGCAAAGACTCGCGCCGAAATGTTTTCGCGTCTGCGTAAGTGCAAAAGAGATGACGTAATCGACTCATGCTGGAATATGCGGGGAATCTTGTCGTCAGAAAATCGCGAGTTGGTCCTAAATCAGTGATTCGAAGCGAGGTAGCCCTTTTCACAACAAAAAAAATCTTAAGATTAAATCATTTCACTTAACTTTTACTTTCGAGTTATCCTCTCCCTAGCAACGATCTCAATTTACTTACTCAGTTTTTTTTTTTTTACAAAACAGGAAAAACATATAAATAATACTAAAATTCTCATAAACAGGACACAAAACTTAGGTACTACACCACTTACATTGAGTGAAATCAATGTGATGTAGTAAAAATCAAAACATGACGTCACAATCACAATGTGTGCTTAGTGTGACATAGGAAAATCTTACGACAAAAATTTGACTTAAGAAAAGATTTCACAAACAATAAAAATTGATCGTAAAAAGGGCTACAGATCATGGGAATCCTCGGAAGTGTATTTTTTTATTCCGGAATTTGATTCCATTTATTTTTCTTTTGTTTTTTCTTATTTACATGTACATGTATATTTTGTTGTTACATCACTGTTTGTCAAATTGACTGTTTAAAGAGAGGGCTCAAATATTGCCTGCTGCCCAATCCTTTTTATGTAATATTTTTTACATAGTAAAAAATTGTTTAAATTAAGAAAACAGTGTTGACTAAAAATTCGGTTTTTATTAGGTTTTTAATGGTAAAATGCAAACATTCAAGAATAAACAAAGCAATACGGAACTTTTGAGATACGTATCCGGTCTTGGTTTTATGCTTTGTTTATAGCAATTGTTTGGCATGTTTTACTTCCGGTGAACACCGATATGTCATCAGCGAACGATTTTGACTACGATTTGTGGCAAGTATCTGATCTTAAACATTTTTTATTAACAAAAGGCAATATATCAGTCATGTTTAATGTATTTGAAGAAACATCTTATCAAATTGTTTAATTTGGCGGTTAAATCGATTTAGAAGACCAAGATGAAAATAATTGTTAACGTAGGCAGTGAGTGTGGCACATTTGATGTTCAACGGAGGACAGTAAATAATCAAAGTACTGAAGTACTGAAAGCCGGACTCTTTTGATGTGTATAATGCACATTGTGCAGTAAAGACTGACAATCTCTCTCTCTCTCTCTCTCTCTCTCTCTCTCTCTCTCTCTCTCTCTCTCTCTCTCTCTCTCATATGCTTTTAATGTCGGCAAAGCGTCAGATAGTGACTAAATTTGGAAAGCTATTAGCAAAAATATGTCTGTCTAGTAGAATAAAATCAACAGTGCATTGCACTTTGAAACAAGCGTTATAAACTCAATCCCCTATTTCTTCGATGTGCAGCCGAAGATTAATGCTTTTTTAAGTAGTTCATGGAAATTCATGCGCATTGTATGTGTCAAAAATGCATACAATTAGTCTTGATTTTAAAACACGTAATTAATAAGAAAACAACCAATGCATACAATTAGTCTTGATTTTAAAACACGTAATTAATAAGAAAACAACCACTCTTCGCTAAATTTATTCGTAAAAAACCCCTAAAAACAATATATTTCACTAAACATGGCTCTCTGTGTAAATATTTGGTATAGCGGAAGCTTTTACTTTGACGCTGTTCGGTTTTTTGTTTACTTTTGAAGCTGTGCTATTTATAGTAACTTTGTGTGGAATGTTAATAAAGGTCTAAAAACAAACTAGATAATCAAAACTTTAATTGTTGAACTAATAATAAAATATGATATAATTATTTTATTAGAATGTTGGTTAAATCAAAATGATTGTTTAGATATACATGGATATAATAGTTATAGTTTTCCTTGAACGAATGGGAAAAGGGGTGGCATTGTTATCTTTATTAAAAACATGTTAGACATGAACATTTCAACTGAAGACCAATTTTGTAGTACTGTTGTCTGGATACGTTTTGAACATAAAAGTGAACAGGGTAAACTTAAACTTGTAGCCGCATGTTATATACCCCCAGAAAGTAGTGTGATTTTTTTAATAAAAAAGAGAAAATTAACATTTTTGATTATTTAGAAGAATCTTACTGTAGTTTTCATCGTAAAGGTCATATATATGTGGTAGGGGATTTTAATGCCCGGTGTGGAACTTTAAATGATTTTATTTCTGATGACAATCTTGAGAAATCAGTAGAAAACAATTTACAGTCATTTGTAGACTATTTGTAGAAAAATGCCAATGTATACTGTAGACATAATGCAGACAAAGGAATTAATAATTTTGGTAAAAAGTTGATTAATTTATGTAGAACTACAGGATTGAAAATTGTTAATGGCAGAAATGAAAATGACTATGATGGTAATGTTATATAAATAGTGCCTGTTTGGGAGGGTACCAGTTGAAATTGACACCCCGAGAAAACTATTGTCAACCGACGCGAAGCGGAGGTTGACAATGGTTTTCGAGGGGTGTCAATTTCAACTGGTACCCTCCCAAACAGGCACTATTTGTTTTATTATACTGAATGTCTTAATTTTATAGCAAAATTTACTGCTTTTATATAGAAAATACGTGAGTTCTACGACGAACCGTACGCGCATAATTTACGCGCATGTAACAATTCGTTCTATCGGCCCGTTGCCAAGTGTGTTGCTAACGCTGAGGGTATTAGTACGGATTGTCAACTGCGTCTAAACCAATCAGATTTCAGTATTTAACATGAAAGTATAATAATACTTTTTATAACGCTAATGGAACAAACACGATTGATTGATTATATACAGATCTGTACAATTTTGACAATATTGCTTATTTTTCAACAGGTATTTTCAACTGTTTCTCCCATAATACACCTCTTTCTTTTGGTATTAAAACCAACTTTGTAGATCGGAGTTCAAAGGCCGCGTGTTGCACAAACTCTTCACTAGGGGACGGGAGTATAAATCGATCGAAGTACTTCAGATAGATGGAAAGAAGGTGCTGATTTAGAAGGTACGTGCTCAATAATAGAACATTATGATTTATTTTTGTCATATGTAGAAAACCAGTTATATACACAAGAAGATGTTGATAATTGTGTAGCGAGTTTTAGCAAGACACTCTGTAAAATAATGAAATCTTATTGTGTTATCACTGGTGGGCTGGCAAATGCAGGTATAGATACAAAACGTTGTATTGATAAACCCTGGTTTAATGATATTTGTAAATCTAAAAACCATGACTATAGAGATGCCTTGCATAGTGTTAATGTATGCAAGTCGGACGAAAATAGAAATGTACTTTGTGAAAAAAAAGGTTTATAAAAAAAGAGGTATCACACTAGTAAGATGCTAAGCAAAATTATTTACAAGTATTATGAATACTAGATGGTTAGAATGGGACCAGAGATATAATATCATTACTGATGCTCAGTTTGGTTTTAAACCGGATGTTGGCACAATTGATGCCATATTTGTACTCCAGAATCTAATAAGTAGAACTTTAAAAAACAAAAAAAAAGATTGTATTGTTGTATGTTGTTGGATTATACAAAGGCCTTTGATTGAACTGATAGATCAAAACTATGGTATAAATTGCAAATAGAGGGTCTTGGAGAAAATGTTTACGTAATAGGTCTCTTTATAAGAATGTAAGAGCATGTGTCAAACATAAAGGTATATTAACAGAAACATTTAGAATATCAGCTGGAGTTCTACAAGGTGAAATATTGTCTCCATTATTATTCTAAATGTACCTCAATGATTTTGAAAGATATCTTATAAATAGTAACTGTACATCAATTGAATTACAAAGGATTAATTTGTTTTTAATTATGTATGCTGATGATACTGTATTTTTGGCGGACTCGCCCGAGGGTCTACAGGATATGCTGAACACATTGCACAAATATACTGATGAATGGAACTTATCTGTAAATATACAAAAAACCAAAATATTAATTGTTAGAAACGGAAAATGTGTTAAAGATGATGAAACATGGGAATACAAATAGAAAATACGTAGAAGTAGTGAATCAATTTACCTATCTTGGTATGTTGTTTAATTACAATGGTAAATTTTTATCTACACAAAAGCACTGTGCAGCACAGGGAAACAAAGCAATGTTCAGCATATCTAGCAAAATAAAAGATTTGAATTTTAATATTAAAACTCAATTAAATGTTTTTGATCCCTAAAAAAAGTATGCTAAGCTATGGTACTAAAATTTGGGGATTCCATAAAGGCCAGAGTGTAGAAAAAGTGCATATAAATTTTTGAAAGTGGGTTTTAGGTTTCAGAAAAATACATGCAACAGTGCGGTATATTGAGAATTATGTAGATTTCCACTAAACATATTTAGGAAACAAACAATGTTTCAATACTGGTTAAAATTAAGAAACAGTAAAAACTGTATTTTAAAAGCATGCTACGAAGACATTGTGAAAAATAATGACACATTGATTTCAAATATTAGGAAAGAATTGTGCACCTTAAACTTGGCCAATTTATATCACAGTACTATAAAAGAATCTGCTATTTTAGATATTATATATGATAGAATGTGTGATGTCTTGAAACAAAAAGTTGTAAACGATATAAGCAATGCATCAAAATGTATTTTGTATAAACATGTTGTTGATTACTTTTGTTTACAAGTTTATTTAAAGAAATCAATTCATGTAAAATATCGTAAATTAATTTCACGCTTACAATTGTCTTCACATGACTTAAAGATTAAAACAGGGAGGTATGATAATTTAACACGTGATTGTCGAAAATGTGACTTTTGCAACTTAAATGAGATTGAAGATGAATCCCATTTTTTACTTATTTGTCTAACTCTTCATAGTTTAAGAGAAAAATATTATAAATTTCTATTCCCGAAAACCAAGTGTCTTTAAAGTTATACAGTTACTATCTACTTCAAATACTAAAGAACTGTGTAATTTTGGGAAATATCTATATTATTGAGCAATCATCGAACTCTTAATGTGAATAATCAAAATTGATTATGTACACTTTGTATATCGCTATCCTATTGTATTTGATATGAATATGTTCACATGTATAACCTATGAGATATTTGTTTCTTGGAATAAAGAACTTGAAGTTGAACTCGTCTCTTGCTTCAGCATATTTAGTACATGAGAAAAAAATAATGATCCGCATCTTCAACCTTTCCACATATACATAAAGGGCTTTAAACAATATTATATTTGAAAAGGTCGATATGGTGGTAGAGGTTGTTTATGCGTTTTACATGTAATGTATATTAGGTTACTACCCATCTGTAGTGGTAAATAGTTGTTTTAAAAACGCTAATATATACATTTTTGCATATCTTAAACCAAAGTTGTCAGATCCAAGGTAACTGTCCGATGATTAACTCGCCATCCACTTTCCACCATGGTGTTCATTAGTCAACCCGCGCTCTTTGTTACCTCGTTCTGGAAAGTTCTATTTATCAAAACTAAAATCGTGCATTCAAGAAACGAATTGGCTCGCTTTATTTATTCAGCATTTGCCATATCTTAATTTCTATGTATACCCTAAATAAGCTCTCGGTAAATATATTTACTCTTTACGTAATCGTTCAAAATTATTTCATTGCAAGCGTATACTTTGATGCAAATCCCCACTGACTTGGATCCTCCAAAGCGTGTACACCACAACCTTACTCTCATTTTTGCTATTTCGGGTTGTTTTATTGAAAATGAAAGTAAGTTTTTAATTTATTTTTCAATAATTACTTATCACCTTTGGCATTTCATCACGTTTGAGTTGATATCCATAAGCTATAATTGAATTTTACCTGTAAGCTGTTACTCTGGTGCAGGCATTTCGTAGTTTATTGGCAAAATGTCTTAATTTATAGGTATAGATAACATTGTGAAGAAGGATAAGTACATTAACCAAGAGAGCTAACCCTTTCAATGATTGTATTTATAAATTTACAAATCTTGGTTAGTTGGTTTTTGTTTTTGTTTGATACATTCAACAATACTTCAAATTTTAAAACATTTGGGTTTGATATAAAATATTTTGGTAAATACACGTTTCTAGCATCTGTTATACAAATATCAGAACAGTTAAACAAATAGTGGAATTGATCTCCAATTTTATTACAAATACATGTACATAATTTACAAATTCGATTCTCTCTTAAAATATTGAACCATCTTCCTGTCTCAATAGGTTGTATATTGCATTACCAGGTCTAAAAATACAATATTTCTTCCATGGTTTTGTTGGCAAATTCATAAAACATTCCTCAAAAGCCAATGATTTTCAAACAGACTCTTATTTATACTTTTTGGTGAATTTCGTACATCACTGTACTATGATTGTTTGAACTGATCTAATAATATGTTGCGAACTTTCATTTTTAACCAAGGAATGTTTATAGAATGTTCATGCCATAGATAGGACAATCCGCAATCATCCAAAATGTTCTATACAGATTCACACCATGGATTCTTATAGTGTTTGAGTACATGAAAAAGTTTTGAAGATAATTTAGAATTCTGAGAATTAATTAATTTACCCCGAAATGAAATCATTCTAACTTTGATATTAACAATAAGTGAATACCTTACAAATTCACCGTTAAAGAACTCATGTTCTTTACAGATTCACACCATGGATTCTTATAGTGTTTGAGTACATGAAAAAGTTTTGAAGATAATTTAGAATTCTGAGAATTAATTAATTTACCCCGAAATGAAATCATTCTAACTTTGATATTAACAATAAGTGAATACCTTAATACCTACAAAAAAGTTTTGAAGATAATTTAGAATTCTGAGAATTAATTAATTTACCCCGAAATGAAATCATTCTAACTTTGATATTAACAATAAGTGAATACCTTACAAATTTACCGTTAAAGAACTCATGTTCTTTACAGATTCACACCATGGATTCTTATAGTGTTTGAGTACATGAAAAAGTTTTAAAGATAATTTAGAATTCTGAGAATTAATTAATTTACCCCGAAATGAAATCATTCTAACTTTTATATTAACAATAAGTGAATACCTTACAAATTCACCGTTAAAGAACTCAAATTTAATATTTGTTTACAGAACTTTAGATGAAGTTTCTCAGTAAGCTTTTTTTTCTTTGAAAACCCCATACTTCACAGCCGTATAAAAATATTGGTTGGATAATTTTATCAAACATATCTATAAATTTACAGTCAATTGCTAAATTATGCTTTCTACATTTTCCAACACAACTATACATTGTTTTAAAAACCTTTTTATATAAATCATCAAATTTAAATTGAATGAATTGTTTTTACAAAATGTAACACCTAAATACTTAAAATTGTTAACTATTTCTAAATGAGAGCCTTCAAAAGTAAAATGGTTATTGTTTTTTACCTCTACGGAATATGACAACTTTGGGTTATTTACTATTGACCTTAAGACACCACTTTTTGCGGTATCTTGAAAAAGCATTCAAAATGTATTGAAATTCTTCAGGATTTTTAGACAATAAGATAGTATTATCAGAATACAGTAGAACGAAAAGACTTAAATTAAGATTAAAATCTTTTTTATCTTATTGGAGAGACAATTTAAACCTCTAATATTATTTACATAAAGATATTCTTCAAGGTTGTTTCAATACAGTGAGAATAAAAAGGAATTTTCCCTTTGTCTTATTCCAACAGTACATTTAAAAAGTCAGAACATCTTCCATTGGCCAATACTTTTGACTTTACACATTTATACTTATTGGTTATAATTTTAAAACATTTTCCATTAATATTTTTTATCAAAACTTTGTTCCATAGGCCAATATGCCAGACAAAATCAAATGCTTTTCAAAATATATGAAAGCATAGTACAATTTCATTTTCTGTATTTTAAAATATAATAGAAGTCAACAGTATTGAGACCTTTACGAAAACCGACTTGATTCTAAAATAAGTTGAACTCTATCTGCATAATTATTAAGTCTTTCATTAGTTATAGCAGTAAAATAATTTCTCCAAACAGCTCAAAAGTGAAATAGATCTATAGTTCTATGGATCCCTGTTATTTACACTGGAATAATATTACCACAAATCCATTGTGTAAGTATCACGCCAGAATCAAATATTTTGTTAAATAATACAGCATATAAATTCAACATACAGTCATGTGTACTTTTAATATATTCATTAAATATTCTATCATCTCCACACGCTTTGTTATTCTTCAGCATGTTAATTTTTTCAAAATTTCATCATGTGTAATAGGTTGGTTAATTTCAGTATTATGATCAATATTGCCTAACATATCAAGCTCTTCAGGTGAACATACACTGTTAGTAGATTATTCTTAATATAAGCAACTGTTGTTACAACACTCTTTATAAAATGAAAAAAAGATCATGCAAATCCGCATTACAGCTTTGTTTGTCAACATCAGCATTCAAATTTTCCAATACTCTTAAGGAGTTTTTGTTCTGAAGTTACACAGTTGTTTTAATTTCAACTTTGTGCATTACATTATCACTTTTTAGTTTTTTCTTATATAATCTTTCTTTTTCATACAAATCTTCTACAAAAATATCTCCTCTAAATGTTTTATATAACCTTTTTGCTAAAGTAACTTTCTTCTAAAGTAACGTCGAGCAATTTTACAGTCATATGTAAACCATGTTGTATTATTTAATATTTTTTTTTCTTTTTTATAATATTGGTATGAATTAGTTTCTTACTAAAAACATTTAAACCACTTCCAACCAAAATATCACAAATCTTATTAACAGCATTATCAATAAACTTTAGTGATATATTTTCATGCATAATATTTGATAGTTCATTTATTAACATTGAAATATTTTCTGATTTATCTTCTACGTGGTTATGATATGTATTTTTCATTTTAGAATTCTATTTTTGTGCAAGTTCTTTTGTTAGGGCCTGTTGATATATTGAATCAATGTTATCTTGGTTTCCAAGTGCTAATAGTATCTCAATAGGATTATGGACATCCGATAGGAATGAAGAAAATGATATTATTCTTAAAACTTGTACATACCTTAAAAAGTAAGTATTGGAAATACAATAATCAACAATATTTTCTTGCATATAAACTCACCCTGTTGATCACTGTTATATCGTCCATTAAGAATAATTATACTACAGGGTTAACAAACTTCAATAAACTTTTTCCCATAAGAATTAACAATATTTTCTTTAGATTTTCTTTCAATAGAAACCCTTATTTTTCTGAAGACTGTACATCAAATTCATCAGAGACCCATTTACAATAAATGTCGCACTTAGAGTTGTTAAATATTTGTGATGTTTCATCAGATTCGTTAAAATCTCTCAATGTTGATGCTCTACTGTTAAAGTCACCTTTAAGACAAACAAACTCATTTTCTTTGGATAAACAAAAAGATTCCATTCTCTATATCATCAAAAATATCAGACGATGAAAACCTAGAATTAATAGGAGGTATATAAACAGTTCCTAGCAAAATATGTTTGTTGATACTAAACGCTCTACCTTCTAATTTGATCCATAGTATATGATCACACTCATTATTAATGATGCTACAAGACCCCAAAAAAGATTTTCTATTATATAAAATAATACCACCGGATTTTCAAAATGATAAATTGAACCTATGTTTACAAAACAAACACATATATACCCTATTTTATTCAATACTAGGATAATTGTTATGAGTTGTGAAGGTGAATAATGCATTGTCACCACTGTGTTACAATAAAACACAACCTCTTTATTTATATTTCATTTTCATTTATTTAACTTTAAATATTTTGTTGCCTTCCAAGAGAAATGAAATCACGTTTTTTTTAACCTGAGGATATCTTACTGTGTATATTGCAAAGAAGAACTTAAATTAAAAAAAATGTGTATTGTCTTGTCAATTAATAAACATATAATGCTTTTGTTTTAATTTATCTTTCTATATTCCTTTCTGAGATTGCTTCAAAAATTTAAACTGTCTTCTTTTAATCGATAACAAATGAGCTTCTACTACCGTTTTCTAGAACTATACATTATATGATTTTTACGTTGATATGAATGAACAGTTTTTTAGATCTTTTTTGTATTATAATATATTTCAGGGAATTCAGTCCGTCCTTCCACATATACTCTTTTCCTGTACTCAAGATTTCATGCCTGAAGAAAAAAGAAACTATGTTTGTAAGAGAAAACCTTAACAGCTTCATTAACATCCAATCTATTTTGACAGTCTTAAGATAGATAGATAGATAGATAGATAGATAGATAGCAGGCTTGGGGTAATGCTAAATGTAATGGTAAAGCACTGCAATGCATTACATGTTTTCAAAGTAATGCTAGTAATGTGTAAATGCCACAAATTCACAATTATAAGTTATGGTAATGTATACGTAATGCATTACTTTCCAAAATCTAGTGTAATGCTGGCATTACATGGCATTACTTTGCATTAATATGCTTTTCTATTTTTAAAGTTGTGGTGAATTGGATAACTGAAATTGTATTTGAATAAAAACTGTTTTAAAGAAGAAAAATAGTTTTTGAGATAAAAATATTTTAGTTGTATAATTAAAAAAAAATTAAAATCCATTTTTAAATTGTCAATATAACTAGCTATAACAATAAATTTTATAACATTTTAAGATTGTTGTTATTGAGAAATGAAAAATTTACTCCAATTAGTTATGCATTCAAGGAATTATTTACTGTGAAGAATGTGTCAACATACAATGCCCCCGGGATAATCTAAGTATCTAAACACTCTATTGTTTTAAGAGGTGCTATTAACACCCCAATCCCCATCCTTCTCTTAACTGTGTTCCATTAGAATAAATTCCTAGCAAAATATGTTTGTTGAAACTAAATGCTCTACCTTCTAATTTGATCCATAGTATATAATCACACTCATTATTAATGATGCTACAAGACCCCAAAAAGATTTTCATTATATAAAATAATACCACCGGATTTTCAAAATGATAAATTGAACCTATGTTTATCCCCAAAAAACCAACATATATACCCTATTTTTTTTTTCAATACTAGGATAATTGTTATGGGTTGTGAAGGTGAATAATGCATTGTCACCACTGTGTTACAATAAAACACAACCACTTTATTTATATTTCATTTTCATTTATTTAACATTAAATATTTGTTGCCTTCCAAGAGAAATGAAATCACTTTTTTTAACCTGAGGATATCTTACTGTGTATGTTGCAAAGAAGATCTTATTTAAAAAATGTGCATTGTCCTGTCCCCGAATTTCAATTATTAAACATATAATGCTTTTGTTTTAATTTATCTTTCTATATTCCTTTCTGAGATTGCTTCAAAAATTTAAACTGTCTTCTTTTAATCGATAACAATGAGCTTCTACTACTTAATTTAAAAATCCATTCTTCAATTGTCAATATAACTAGCTATAACAATAAATTTTATAACATTTTAAGATTGTTGTTATTGAGAAATGAAAAATTTACTCCAAATAGTTATGCATTCAAGGAATTCTTTACTGTGAAGAATGTGTCAACACACAATGCCCCCAGGATAATCTAAGTATCTAAACAATCTATTGTTTTAAGAGGTGCTATTAACACCCCAATCCGCACCCTTCTCTTAACTGTGTTCCATTAGAATAAAGAACAGACATACACCCTTAAAAGCAAAAAAGAATGCACTAGCTGTCCAACCATGATCTCTGGAAGCTTAAATATTACTTCCAGTATTATAATCCAATTGAAAATAATTTCTCTCTCTCTCTCTACCCTCTCTCTCTCTCTCTCTCTCTCTCTCTCTCTCTCTCTCTCTCTCTCTGTTGTATATTGAGTATAATAGTTTGGACTGATAGAAAATAAAAGATTCATGTATTTTTTTCTATTATTGCCTGAACAATTATATCTTATATTTTCAAACCCGACAGGATGCTTTGATGATTATAAACTTCAACAACAATCTTGTATAAGTCATAAAACTTGAACATGATAGTGAACATGACATTTAGATATGTTTAAGAGTGTCTTAAAACTCTTTATTCAGCTTTTAAATTACTTTTTTAAAACTTAATGACTTTTCACAAAGTAATGATAATGGTAATGCATTACTTTACTCATGCAATGGTAATGTAATGCATTACTTCAAGATAATTAAGTAATGGTAATTTAATGCCCAAATTCATGAAGTAATGGTAATGTAATGCACTACTTTACAATGTAATTCACCCCAAACCTGATAGATAGATTATAGATAGATTGATAGATAGATAGTAAAAAAAATCCCTTGGAGCGATCTACGAAAGCAGATCAACTGATCTAATATAAGTTTGATTAGATAAATATTATCATACACACTATCATACATACAAAAAGACAGACAAATAAAGAAAAACCTTCTTGGGTTTTCTGTTGCTGCCACATGTTGAAGGGAAGAGTATCTTCCAACACCATTTATGGATCTGTATATGGACATATTGGCCCATAATACCCTGAAGAATTTAACTTTCTTTGTTAAGAAAAATATATATCAGATCAAGTGCAGCGATCTTGACTAATCAGAAAAATAAATATCCATAGCACTTGAAACAGGAATATTTTGCTGTTGCTTTCCCGAAGCATTTGCTTTTATCATGAAAAGGTTCTAGGCAATCCAGGTTATGGCCACCACTGATACCAAAAAGATACACATGCAAAGACAATGTTGACAATAAGCATCAGTAATTTAAAGAAAATTGTTATATAATGAAACAATTTAAATGTACGGTATAATAAAATTACCCAGGTGGAGAAGTGCACTTTTTGAGGGAACTGTTTAAGAAATGAACTCAATGTCTACTCAAATTATACGAGTATAACCTGGGCTGTGGCGGTTTACGTTTTATAATCCGCGAAGCGTATTATAAAAAAGCGTAAATTGCTTGAACCCAGGTTATGCAAATATAACTTGGGTAGATATTGAGTTCATTTCTTACAATTTAAATTTCTGTAATTTTCTGTAGAAATTGAGTGCGTTTTACTATAAAAAAAATGGTATTAATATGTTCAAAATTCAAACATAACGTCAAGACGATTAGTACGTTTATGACATTGGTGCCAGGTTATACGAAATTTAACTTAATTTTTCTATCCATTCAAATGCCGCATTACATTAAATTATTAATTAATAACTATCAATGTTTGACTTTTAAAAAAAAATAGCCAAAAATAAATTTGTCTGGAGGATATCCATGTTAAAAACATCTGACATATTAGCTAGTGACTACCCTCGATAAATGTGCGAGTCTTAATATGAGAATGTGTTACTTAATGATGTACCTCCGTCATGAATACTTGTAATCCTCTTATCGTATTTTTTTCCAAATGTAAAGGAAAAAATATGATAATATTCTTACATATACTATCTTTATTTTAAAGAATTAAAATTTCTACAGAACTTTTTATCACGTGAGATTTTTTAACAGTTTGCAGATAATACATCACTACGGACACAACAGTTGTCTTTTATTTTTAGTAATACCTTTTGTGGAGCATCCAAAAGTATATATAAAACAACATATTATTTTTTGCTATTTCATTTTAATCGTACTATCATAACGAAAAGGAGATATTTAATAGATCTATTTAATGCATAGTAATGTGTGTAAAGGCAACCTCAATATACATAGTAAAAGTTAAAGAATGAATTCAAAATATTATTAAAAGTTTATTTCCTACAACTTAAAAAAGTTTGAACAAAAATAATAAACCTGTTGTAAAAGTCGTCATCTTCTCCTCCCCAACCAAAGAAGCTATTAGAAAAACCATTGACAGCTTCATATTGTTCTTTTGTCAAGGCCGAAACACCACCAAAATTTGTCTCATACGGTAATCTAAAGGACACCATCATGGTTTAATTTGAACTAAGACAAGTATGTTCTTTAAAAAGACATCGATATATGTAAAGTAACGAATAGTAAGTGTAAAAAATTAACCATTTGAAAAGACTAGATTCTTACGAGTATTTCCAATTCTCCAAGATGACAGATAAATGTTTTGGTTGGTCAACAGGACAGGTGTAGATGTTGTGATCGTTTTCCGGTAGGAGATCCACATCGTGAAGTACAAAACAGTCGTAGCTAGAGTCTCTTAGAGCTTCCTTAAATCCGACATTAAACAAGAATCCCCGATTGAATTCAAAATCTTTGGACTGAAATTTACATTCAAACGTGTAATTAGTGCTTTGTGTTCGACCAAAGAACTATAAATGATATGAGTCAAATTAGGCCCCCATAGTTTGCCATCTTTTTAAGTGCTTCAAATACATTAAATTGTTATTTTACTTTTACGAAGAGTTGATGTAAGATATATTTTTCACTTATTTATTTGATTTATTTACACTCACTGGTAGTATATGACGTCGGAAGTGACGCTATTTTTATAATTCAATCAAAATCAGTCAAAAATTGGCATTTTTCTTATGTTTTTTTGAATGGGAAATATAGAGCGCAGCTTTGAACAAGCAAAATATTTTTGTCACTTATTAGTCTTGGGTAGATATATCGCTAATGAAAATATTTTGTTTGTTCAAGGATGCGCTCAAAGCTTTCTGAAAGAAAAACTGCTTAAAAACAAGCCGCTTTATTCTAAAAATGCGAAAATAGCGGGAAATGGTAAACTGTATGATGTCATATATTTAACTTGTGGGTACTTGAATCAAAATGGAAATTATGAAAAAAAACTTTACATGTATATATGTACAAAGAAAACAAAGAATGACAGTAAAACGAATATCTTTATTTTAAGGGGCCGTTTTAAGCTAAAATCATATATAGTTCTTTCCAAATGTTGTACGTGATTCCTAGAAACCTGCTGTGCATTGAGTTAATAAAACTAAAATTATTGTTTCAAACGTTTTTGTTGCATGCACAATTACTTCAAAAGCTTATCGAAGTTGTTGTAAATCTTTTGCAAATGGCCCGGTTTACAAAATTAATTGAATAATGTTGGCAACAAAATAAAGTGAAAGATAAATTTAGGGTGTTTCTTTTTAAAAATCTCTGTGACTATACATGCGTTGTTATCAAACCCATGTCGTATGCACGTGTTTTATATTAATAAATATTTAAACTTTGACCATTTTATACTTTAAACATTGTATTTATTTTAAGTCGGAAAATGGTAAAATTAGTCATTTTATATGTTTGACCTTCATAAATACAAAGTTATCCAGGCTCATTTTATGTGTCGCTTTTATGAAACGCTTTCATGAAATGACATTTTTAAACTGAATAGACACATTGAGTGATTTTTTAAGAATGAAGTTAATAAGCATATCAATAAGCGTATCATTACATACATGTACATTTATATGTTGATATCTTAAATATAATAAATATAATAAATCTTTTTTTGCGGGGATGGATGGGGGGTTGTGGGTTGTTAGATATTTAACACTCCTACTTAGATTAAATGTTGTACACGCTCTTAAAACAATTCCCGAAATTTTAGTTTTAGAATGACATAGGCTATTAGTGTAAACAATGTATTCCAATGCTCAGCAATTTTACATTGCAAACATGAAGTATTAAGAATGTTACATAGAACAAGATTACCATGTGATGTTTAAATATATCAGATGTATATGTGTACTAACATTGACCAACTAACATGCGAATTTGCACAAGAAATGTAGTATATAATGTATCTAAGATACATTTTATGTTCTCTTTTAAGTTGGAACTATATTTTTGTGCGAAGAACAATTTCAAGTGTTGTTTAGTCAACATCCAGCACGCCTTGCACCATAGCTATAGCCTGGCCATTGTTTATGCAATGATACCGGCTAAATCAGCTACATGTTTATTTAAGCAAATGATATCTAGATATCTTTAATGTTTATGACAAAATTCCTAATTTCGACCGCTGCTCCAGTAAATAGTAAAAAAAATTACAAGCCTATTGCTAGTTAGCTTTTAGCATTTGTTTGAATGATTTTAAGAGGGTTTGCACCTCAAATACTAGTAATGTCAATCATTAGAAAAGCACTTGGAAAAAGGATGGGGACCTAAAGTGTTCAAGACATTTAATATTCTATTTGTGACCCATGTTATATGCCATTTTTTAAGGAGGTAATGAAATATGGGGCCGCAAACAGAAATGATAATTTTCCTGAAATTAATGCTAAAATTTGGCATGGAAATTGATTATTTGAAGAAATAAAAAAATATTTATAGTTTAAACTATTATTTAATTATCATTCCATTACAGTATGAATTTGAACACATGTAGTGACCATAAAGGTAATATCTAAGTCAAAGTTTAAAAAATATGGTTCTACTGGTAACTTCAAATGCCAGTACATATTGAACACAACAGCAGATAGTAAGATTGTTACAAAATTTTGGAGTAATCAAATTATAACGCAAATAAAAAAATATTAGTAATGCCATCTTTCCACAACTTTGTATATAAAATAGACATAAATTTAATGTCTCATGTAAGAGTAAAAATGAAGGGGTCACACATCTCAAAAAATTATCTGAAATAAGCTGATATTGACAAAATTTGGAGTTAATTTTTTTTACTTCTATGAAATATAAGCTAAATATGCCAAAATATCTCGATAGAAATATTAAAATATTGTTCAAATATGTTTTTCAGAACAACATGAATATATTGTAATACACAAACTATCTTGAAGTTTGGTCTGCGCAGAAAGTAACAGTACTCTAACACTTCTGAGTTATGAAAATTGTTCATTTTCTTCTTGAAAACCTTCCTCCACAAAGTATAGTCCCTAACTAAACTCTGTAAATATGTATTTTTTTAAAACAATTTTATTCAATTTTATTTTATTCAATATTGTTTATTTGGCATTGTAAAATATAAATATACAGTTAGAATTTATACATGATGCAGAATTGTTAGACTAGAGGTGACATAAAATAAAATATTTACCAAAAAAGAGAGGAACAAACCTTTTTAATCAAATAAAATTGATACTCCGGGAGACCTAAAGTCAGTTTAAGTAAAGTGTACGATGTCTGAATTTTTCAATTTATGCTGTAAATATAACCAACGTTATTTTGAAGTTATAAAATATTCTCGAAAACTATCGGATAATTTCAATTCCATTCAAGGTTTACATGTATGAGTTATGAAGAATTACTTAAATAACCCATAATACGTGCGTACATTATTTGTTTTCTTAAATCAAGGGTTACAACGCACATGCCATAATAACATACCCAGGTGCAATAAATTGTGCATGCAGTAATAAGAAATATTTTTTAAATACTTCGATAAATACTGCATGCAGGTTTACATCTGATCTCATATAGTTCATTTCAAAAAAGAATTAAAACTGCATTTTAAGCATATATAAAAAATTACATTTTCAATGTATGATCCTTAGTCTAGTTTGATGTGTTTAAAAATTATATCATCTAAAACAAACATTGAATTGTCGTTTTTCTACTTCAATTTAATTGCAACTCACTTAAAATCTGCCCCCCCCCCCCCATGTCGGTGTGAATTCAAGAGATAATCCTAAACCGGATTATCAGTATGTATGTTTCTTCACACGATGCTTTATCATATGAAAGTATATATCGTATAATCATCGTAAAACGAACTTTATTTAAGAGAGCAGAGTTTAAACACATAGTCCATTTATACATTGTTTTTATTTATACAAATACATTCAAGTATCATAACTCTGCTTGAATGGGGTTATTTTATAGCCTTTTGGAAAACCGTTGCATGTTTGACACTAAAATCTGATACATTTCTTAAGATTAATTACTTTTTAAAACCCTTAATTAAAAATGCAAATTAATATTCTAAAAAGTAATCATATACTGTCATATAACACATTGTATACTTCATTTTCTTAGCACACGGTTTTAGTTTTTGGAAATCAAATTCCCTATCTTATTTTCATATTAGAAACCCCTGAATTCTAATTATATTTGACCGATAATTAGTCATAGCAGAAACGTGTCGTCTCTGTTAATATTGAGATGCATTTATATAGCTTTTTAACTTGAATTCAACAAATTAAAGAAAATTGATTACTTGAGGTAAACAAAGACTGGGCACACTGTTATTCATAATTGATCAATATAGATATTCTAATTTATCGTTGAACAAAGTGAGAAGGAATATCGTTTTGTCCCTTAAAATAAAAAATCATTGGCTCTTAAACAATCAGCAGTTGTAAGGGAAACATTTATTATGTCTGCTTTAGCGAATATCTTTAATTTAACATCGTTAAACAAATTCATGTTCTCTTCTCTTTATATCATGGCATTAATCAAAATAATTGCCTAATTCGCCTTATTATTAATCTATTAGTTTATTTTGTAGCTCAGAATGTTAAATCACATGCGATTGGGTGGAATACTGAAACTGATTTTACCTGAATTACAGGGTGATCCATAAATTCTGATACCATTTTAAACTTAATAAAACCCTTACCTGATGAGATACACTCTTAAATAAGGTATCTTCCTAATCTCAAGGGGCTAAAATTTTATATCATTTGTAATGTATTGAAAAAAATCTACTTTAAAAAGAAGAAAAGACGTCATAAAATTGGTGCTGGTTTTTTCATAGTGCCCCATCTTTACCAAGTGGCTACAGAATCGAGCTACTGTACTTTGAGACTCGTTCACCTTAAACTGTAATTTGTTCTATGATTAACTGGTTTTTGCAGACATATAAAACTTTTTAGAGTAGTGGGGTAGTAAAGAATTAAAGATCGAAGAAATCTAGAGTTCACCTTACAGGCTTATATCGTGAAAGAAGAACCAAGGACGACTATGGACAACAGGGAAAATCAAGATCCCTGGTTTGACTAGGTTCTCTGACTGATCATCTTAAAAAACTGAATATGTTAGCAGAAGGGTATTCAGTGATATACAAAATAACAAAATTGTGAATAATAGAAGATCAAAGCCTGAAAAATGTACCCTAAACACATCAAGAATGGTTGAGTGGTTTGAAACAAAATTGAAGAAAGTTTCTTTTTTTTTTGGACTTAGCCAAGATGGTGAAATACTGCTGCGTTACTCATAACCCTGGTGTAAACCTGGTGTGGGGATATTTTATTTGATGTTATTGAATGATCAAGGTATCAAATAAAACCTTATAATCTTAAATACATGTATTAGAGCTGCTAAATGAATGAAATGTGAAGAGGAACCATACAAAAGTGTAAAACAGGGTGCAATGGCAATTCGACATAAAAAATATTTTTTGTACCTGCAAAACAAAAAAACGTCAAGTAAACCTTAGGACGTAATTGTGCTATTTTCATGTTAATATTTATTTTCCCAGCTCTGCTATGTAAAGCACGTAAACTGCACTTAACCAACATAATATAAAACTGTGCTCCTTGTATATTCATACGGTATGTTTCACTAAATTTAAATTTGTTCCTTTAAACTGTAATAAGAATTCAAAACAGTATCAGATATTTTGGATCACCCTGTACCATGTATTTATTTTTTTTATAAGAGCCTCTGAATATTTAAATATATTTTTGATTTAATATAGATCAATATTGAATATATTAAATAGTATCTGTGCATTACTAAAATTTAACTGAACATATCATTCAGGTCCGCCACTATAACACATTTTGATATAAAAGCAATATATAGAATTATTTAAGGAAACTAATAATTAATGATGTTAACGCACTTTGCGCCAAATCTAATAATGATGGAGAACCCTGCAATACAAATCAAATGACAGTTCAATGGCTCAAACCTTTAAACATGATCAAACCTTTATAAATGACTATCAAAATTAAGATAAGCTGCTTCAGAATTTCAGAGGCGAAGTCCTCTGAAATTTGATACAAATTATTCAGTTGCTAGTCTCTCCCTCACGCAATAAGAATCAATAAACAAGAATTTTCACAGGGATTGTTTCAAAATAAATAATTTTAGCATTTTTCTCAAACAAAGTAAACGAAAAGACCCAATACCAAACCAAGAGGATGACGCAACAACATATTAAATCGTTGATAGCCTTTTGGTTTCTACAATGAAATGATTGAAAATCATTTTAGAAATGTAGCTTTTCTTTAAAAATTTTCTTATGCATCAGATTTTAGTGTCAATTTTCCGACATACTATAATTATTATCCACTAAGGCAACACCAATTTTATTTCTTTGTCTTCGGATTCTAGGCAAAAAAATATTGGGGCGAGCGGGCTCTTTATAAATTTTAAAATTAAAAAACTGAAATTGAAAATTTTGGGGCGACATAAAAAAAATATAGCCAAGCGATTACATTTTATTTTAAAATGTCATTTTTCCCTTCGAAATACATGTAAAAAGCATTAAAAAATTCAAATTGGTGACTGTATTCGCAATTGTATCAGACCCCTCCTGATCGCTAATTCTATCCATACATACATTGTACATGCATTATTTACATGTAAACCTTGCGGACAATCTGCCGGAAAATTTTTGGTATGATCAATGTAAAAAAAAAAGCGCAATCATGACTAATTAGAAATAATAGAACAAAACCTGAGCTGAAAACAGAACGAAAATTTCCGGGTGCGGGATTTAATTTTTTATATTATTTTTGGAAAGCCCTTAGGCACGTGCGCGCGGATCCGGCGACCAAGAAATCAAATTGGAGTGGCCTAATAAACAATTTTCCTAATCGATACGCCAAACAAAATATATTTGATAAAGAAATCAATTGAAATAAATGAGGAATCATTAGTAACTATCACACTGTGCAATACGTCTGCAGTTAGAAATTTTTAAAAAATTACTAGTTATATTTGTAGAATTACTTCATATATGCTGAGTAATAGAATACTGAGTAGAGTTAATTTAGAGTAATTCAATAACTTTCAAAATAAGAAAAAAATAATAATTGCGAACAATTCTGGGATAAATGTTATAATACATTTTTCATATCTCATGGGGGTTTTTTTCAAGACAAAATCTACTGAATTATAAAAAAATCGTTAAATTATGGTTATTTCTCATTACAAAAGTATGTTTGTCAATGCTTAGATGATCCAATATAATGATACACGAGATAAAATATAAATAGTTTAAAATACCTTAAGTCATGTCTGTTTACCTGTTCTATAACGTAGATTGCATATTCCAGTTGTTGTTTCATAAGAAAGGCGTGCATGTGATTTAGAAAAATTCTGAGATGACTCTCCCTGTCGCGAAATGGAATGATAATGGCCACTTTCTGTCGAGACGTACAGTTTTCAGGCACATAACCACCGTCTTTTATTACACTATACTTCTGTTCAATTGTCGTCCATCTTTGCGGATCAGTTTTATTAACGGTTAAGTTTCCAACTAGTGTAGATATGAGAAACTATTTTATTTAAGGAAGGAGTATTCTTATGTTTGTTCATCTTTGTAAGCCAAGGGTTGACGGTGCACTTGGCTACCCTTAACATTTATAGGGAGCGGAGTGGACGGACAACCCCTGACTTGCAGAGATGATGTTTGTTGTAAAAACAAAAGGCCAATATGCCTTCACGGTCAACTGAGTACCATAGCCCACACACAAACTTGTTGAGGAGTATCATATATGTATTTAATTAAATTTCATTCTGGAGTAGAAAAAATACATGTATAATACTGTAATGATGACTACCTCCCTGTCTGAAATCTTTCAAAAAGGACAATTAAAACTATATGGCCATATTGCCCCCCCCCACTCGTACGGCCTGAACCCCTAACCCAGGGGCCATGCATTTCACAATTTTGGTAGAGGGCTTCATGGTCATGATAACCATGCATTTAGTTTTTTTTAACAACTACATATGAGAGAAAAGAAAAAGATTTTCTAAGATCTAATACATTTTTACTATATGGTCATATTGGCCCCACCCTAGAGCCTGAACCCCTGACCCAGAGGCCATGAATTTAACAATTTTGGTAGAAGGCTTCCTGGACATCATAACCATGCATTTAGTTTTTTTCCTCACATGTGTGGGAGTAAAAAAGATTTTTTTAAAAATTCGTCTTTTTCTGCATATTCGGCCCCACCCGTGGCGTCCCGGGGATGGTAGAGCCATTAATGTTTACAATTTAGATTCTTCTTACCATTTAGATGCTTCACAATAAAATGGTTACTATTGGCCACGTAGTTGTCAAGTAGAAGTTTAAAATGTAAAATTGTTAACGGACATACGCATACCCGCAAAACGAACGACGACGACGACGACGGACGAAGGTCAATTGCAATAGGTCACCTGAGTGACTCAGGTGACCTAATAATACAAAATTAGTAAGCAAAAAAGAAGTTAAATTTTTATGTACGAAGATTAGACAAGAGGCCCATGGGGCGACCTGAGCAACAATGGGCGTTCAAAAGATATTGTGCCATATGGCCCCTCAGTAGAATAACAAAAAATAAATATTGTAAAGTATTCGAATTTTACACTTATTTTTGCATACACGTAATCTTTGACATTGCATCTTTATGGAATACTATTTTTTACCCAGAATAAGAAAACCCTACGCAAGATATAAAACTAAACATTTGGTAGGGGTACACCTCCCTCCAATTCCCTATATTTTCGTTCTGCCCCCCTCCCCCCACTTTATAAAGCGATCAAAATATATGAGAGCATATAGGTACATTTTCTTCCTCAACTACTTACTAGTTATTGTATTTTTTTAAAAATATCATATATAATAGTTATTGCATTTTATTAAAAAAAAATCCTATAGATGTGAAGAAGAAAATTGTAGCTCAATTCCTCAAATTAAAAACATTCAAAAAGGACTATATATGATATGGGCCTAAAATGGCCCCGTAAAATGAACATCATCATTTTACTATAAATCTTTGTTTCATAGTACAGATATGTATGTGATGTGTTTACATAATATTCATTTTGGTTCAAGTGCCCACAAATTAGAAATTTGACATCGTAAAGACAACCTTTTCCCGCCATTTTTGCATTTTTAGCAAAAAACTGCTTGTTTTCAAGCAGTTTTTCCTTCCGAAAACATTGAGCGCATGCTTGAACAAACAAAATATTTTATTCAGAGATGTATCTAGCCAAGACTAATAAGTGACAAAAAAATTTTCCTTGTTCAAGCATGCGCTCTATATTTCCCATTCGTAAATAGATAAGAAAAATGTCAATTTTTGGCTGATTTTGATTGAATGATAGAAATAGCGTCACTTCTGACGTCATATACTGCCAGTAAGTGCAAAAAAATCAAATAAATAGATGAAAATATATTTAATATCAACTCTTCTAAAAAATAAGTTAACATTTTATTGTACCCGAAACACTTAAAAAATAGCGAATTATGGGGGCCAAATTTAACTCTTATCATATATAGTTCTTTAATTTGTCTTCTCCATTATAATTAAATGACTGTTGTTTACCTGGCGTAAACTCGTGTGACTTTTATAACTTTACTCACATTTGATTGATGAATACACTGGAATGAAAATTGTTGTCACGTGACATGTTAAAGAGCTATAAAAATCAATGTTACAGTATTGACAGGCACATCACTCTATTTTACTAAGGCCCACCTATTATTTTCATCTTTATTCAAAAATAAAAAATGGCTACAGGCCAAGATAATTTTCCGCTGTAATATTTTCTTAGGAATAGCGATAATTCCTTTATCCCCGCAACAGAAATGTGTCAGAACTATGGAAATTGTTTAACGGTGTCGTTTTTATTTACTCGTGTCTGAAAAACTATCAAAATTGATGTAGATTTCACATTATTCATTGTATAAAGAGGGAGCCCCAGAGAGTAGTTATATACAGCATATCATCCTTTAATTTTTTTGTACAAGTATTTAACATTTAGCGAGACATTTCTAATGATCAACCAAAATTTCAGCGTCAATCGTAGAATTATAAGCAAGATACAGAGCTCACAATTCTGCTAGGTTTGAGTCATATATTTTGTTCACATGAGTTTATTACATTCAGCTTAAGATTTTTAACTTTGTATTTCCTATTCAGCATTTAAAGTGGAAAAAAAAGAATGGCCTCAGATCTGTGTACATAGAATTGTGAGCAAATCTCTGTATCTTGCTTATAATTCGAAGCTTAACACTCAAATATGGTTAGTTAATAGAAATCGTAAACAATTAAACATAAGAAACATGCACTATAACCAATAAAGTGCACAATTTATTTTTCAAAATGAATTATATAAATGTATATACCTACATATTTCCGTCAGCGATTTTAAACTCTATTTAAACTTATGAATAAATTCGAGAAAATGCTAAGCATCTCAACAAAACACATTGCATTAATCTGATATTACGCAAAAGATCATACCGAATTACCGATAGAATGAATAGTATTTTAGTACTCTTTTAATACATCAGATTTTGCTTAATTTGCGCAGGTTAAGAGTAAACTGTCTGATTTACCGAAGTCTCTGTTTGATTTGATACGTAAAAATTACAAAATACAGGCAATAGTTCCCAGGTTACAAAGCATAGATAATGAAAACGAAACGAAAATCAAAACAAGCTAACACCACCGTCATATGTGAAAACTGTCAACGCATTCAAATATTTAACCTCAATTTACTTCACAAAATCCGCACCAATGTACTTTGCATGTTTCAAAGATCCCCTTCGTACGCGAACTGTTGCACAACATTGTCAGGTCGACCCGTTTATCTTAAACAAAGAACCACGTTTTAGAAGTATGGAATACGAGTCTTGGTAAAATGGGTGGGCAAACCCGGGCCGGGGCAAAATAAAAGCCGGGGCAGATCGGCAATCGTCAATTCCAAAATACGCATTGTTTTGCAGCAATATTTACAGCGAATACAAATATACTGGTCCGTAACATATCCTTAAAATTTTAATGAGATCGGCATATTAATAACTGCCAATCTTTTGTTTTGCCCCGGCCCGGGTTTGCCTACCCATTTTACCATGACTCATGGAATACCGAACCCGAAGCTATAAACTGATTGAAACACGCCTTTCCTTTATTATTATTTTCGTAATAACTTAGATTTGAAACAGAATTAGCACATAATTTTTGCAATTTATATTTTCCTTTCCATAAGGATTATTTATGCTAAATTACATTGAATTTGACTCAATAGTTCTTGAGAAGAAGATTTTTAAAAATGCACCCCCTTTTTCTACAGTGTCGAGGTTTTCTCCGCTTTGAATAAAGATCGGTTTTTCATTTTTGCAATTTATATTAACCTTCCTATAAGAATGCTTTGTGCCAAATTTGGTTGAAATTGGCCGAGCGGTTTTAGAGAAGAAGATCAAAATGTACAAAAGTTTACAGACGGACAAACGGACAGACGGACGACGGACAAAATGTGATCAGAATAGCTCACTTGAGCTTTCAGCTCAGGTGAGCTAATAAAAGTATTTTTTTAAAGCGACAGTACGGCGCATCTTATGAAAAAACCGACTTGAAAAAATTTTCCGATCGGATTCGGTATTTTTGTACTACTCATAAATGTATAAACTTTCAGAAAATTACAAATTTCTCCGTGAAATAAATCTAATTATATCATAAAAATTAATAATTAGGTATAACCTATACATATATACATCGCCACGTGCAACGGGGCTCCACTTTCTATACCATTACGCATGCGTATTTACTATAAACAAACCAGCACGGTGAGTTAGAGACCGGGTAGGCCCGCTTACTTGACTGAATTGGCAATGAAAATAAGGTAATAATTGTTCAAAGTTTTAAAAAACACCACAGTTATTATTTTGTAAGCATGTATTTTGCGTGTTTATCATAGGAGATGCTACAACCTAAATTCATTTTTGTAAGTGAGGCCCCGTGAGTTATAATTTGACATATTTATGTCTGTTAATTTTAAAATGAATTGAAATTGGTAAGCCATTAATAATTATCGAGAAAGTGATGATGTGTTCCGTTTAGAGAGTCCCTTTTACCTCGTATACCATGATGACCGTAGTCGGGCGAAGATAGTGTAGTTAATTACTGTCAATCAAAATCCACGTGGTACAAATAAAATATAAGAATATTTCGGTTTGTACGACCCTTAAATTTCCGCAAGCTCATAATTACATTAATTAGATATGTAAAAGGGATTTTTATGTACTTCAACTGTCACAATCAACGTTATTTCGTATTTTCTAACGATACAATGGGAAAATCTAAAATTATTCATACATCTGTTTTCAGCTGTACTGTCTCTTTAATTATTCGAGACATATGTATAATAGGTATATTATGACCTGCCTCCATCACAATTCGACGCGCGCGTAAATCGTATTAATCCGCTTGACGTTCTATTTAAAATTTTGTACAAATTAACGTCATTCCTTTAAATAATGGGGCAATAACATAGGTAAATATTTATTAAATTCATTCCTTAATTAAAGTCTGGTTTGATATTAAATTTAGTTAACTAATTCTTTTTTTTTAGTTGATCAATTAAATAAACGGAAAAAAATTAAATAAATATAATATTTTCACTTCCTTATATCTTAACAAAATAAACGTTTATTCAAATATATTAGTTTAATATTTTGAATAGTTAAAAACTTGACAGGATTAAGACTTCTTACTTAAATACTTTCTCCTTATCATGAATGTTGTACACTGTACAAAATAGAAAAGTAATAGTGGCTGTAAAACAATACCATTATTTTAGTTTTCCAATATACATATATCAATCATGTATAAACAAAGACATTTCGTATTTCATATTTCTTATTTTAATTGCGAAGGAATTTCTTGTTTATCTGGAACATCAAATCACTATTGATATAATTTATCTGGTTATAATTCTTGTTAACGTGAACTTTTATTTAAATTTGCTAATTAAGCAAGAATAATCGTACACAAATTTGGCACAATGACAGAAAAATAAGATTAGTTCTAAATCAAAAATAATTTTTCTTTATTTGTTATACAAGAATCACAAAAAATGGTCTCCCTTTTTGAAAATATACTTAGTTAAAGCAACCTGATACAAACTCCATTTACTAGTGATCATTATAAGTTGGCCTATTATTAAAGTTATTAATATGGGCGTATATAACGTATTGCACTAGAGAAAAAATACTAAAATAAAGGTATACCTAATCCAATAGGAATAAGTGGGCATGTTGTGAGTCTGCCGTCTGTCTTTGTCAGAGTGACGATTTCACCTACGAAAGTACAAACGCAATGTTTTAAATGTAAGTTCAAGTGGATAAGTGTTTTCCCCAATATAGCAAAAGTTTGGTACTTAAATTTTGATAATCAGGTTCTGTTAATATCTATATCATAAAGACGTCCTTTAACCAATCTGATTAGACTGAGGATTTGAATCTAATGACGTTTCATTTTGTAACGATACACTTGTTAAGTTTATTATATTTTTAGTACATATATTTAGAAATAGTTAACATTTAAAGATAATCATTGGGTGCGTTCACAATTCTTCCATTGGTTGATATTGGTCGAAAAATCTACCATTGGCAAAACATTGGCACCAAAGTTTGTCAATGGTAATTTATATTGGTAACCAATTCTGCAGGCCAACCACATTCACGGTAGATTTACCAACGCGGGATTTTCGTTAATTAGTGTCACCGATAAAAAATGGCGACGAACGTGCCTACTAGTGTGAGCGACATTTCGTCGCAAATTATACCACTGCAAATGAACATTAGAGAGAAAATTACAAAATTTCTAATCAGAGGAAAGGACGTGAAATATCTATCTGATCGTAAGTATAGTGAAAGATGTAATTCCGTACATTTCATTGATGCATATCTGTCATCTCTGTTATACATACATTTCTGATCGAAAGTGAAGTTTATTGAAGATGGATGTTAACTCTGAAATTGTGAAATGTTCGAAGAAATGCAATTGTGTTATGATTTTATAGAGAATGTAAGCTGAAAGGGGTAAATGGCTTTTTAGAAACTCTAAATTTCGACTTACTCGTTTGCACATGACATTTAGTCAAGTAATATGGTGAAAGGACTTTCCGTACATTTATTATTCAAGGTTTATTTCAATACTTACAGATATAGCAGAGGTGGCATCAAGATCTAACTTCAATGCTACCTGGTGACTTACCTGAAGATCCAGTTTATATCTGTTTTGGTAATGGAAAAGTACATATTCCAGAAGTTGTTTTGCGCAATTTGAATTCAAAGGACCAGACACACCCGAGGATAGAACATGAAGAAAACCCTGAAACACTGGAAGAAAATAACACAGAGAATACCACGCCAGACAATTTTGATTTAGAAGATAGTAGTGGAAATGAAAAATACAGATTTGAATGGAGATTTTCTGACACGAAAGAACTACTAGCAGTTTTAACAGCTCGAAAGGAAAAGAAAGAAAATTTTACAAGCAACATTTGGAACGGAGTTGCAAAGGAATTTAAAGGGGAACTCAAAACCAAAAAAATTCCTAGTCCTGAACAATGTAGAGAAAAGTTTTATTCGCTGAGAAGATCGTATAGAAATTATATTGCAGAGAAGAAAAGGACGGGAAACAAGAGAATAAAACCTTTTCTCCATGAGTCAGAGATGTATGAACTATTACATGATGATCCTGGCTTCAATCCACCCTTGTTAATGAGTTCTCTTGGGGCAGTGGAAACGAATAACAGTGAAGAGAATTCATGCACAGAGAAAGATCCCCCAAAGAAGAGGAAATGTAGTAATGAGCTCACAGAATATTTCAAGGAAAGGGATGAGAAGTTCCTAAATGCATTTAAGAAAATGCATGAGAAACAAAATAAAATCATGGAAAAACTAATTGAGAAACTAGGAAAATGTGTCAGTACCTTTGTACTTACTGTTTGTACGTGTAGTGTGATAGTATCTGAGATACACATGCGACTTGTATTGGTTTACTTTTTTGTTAAAGGGGTATATTTGTTGCAAACATCAATTGTATAGGAAGATGGAGAATTTATTTTACATGTTGATGCCCTTTTTGTATTAATTGTGCAGCATTTTGATTGAGGATATTCAATGGTGCTCCCTTTTTTTGTTGGTTGCAAAATGAGCAATATATACATTTATTTTTACATTACAAAGATATTAGTTTTGTTTGTTTTATTTTGTTTGTTTTTTGCTTTAGTTTTTTGAATTTATATTTTTAGTTATGTTTTTTTATAAAATGTTAAAATAAATTAACACATGCAAATTTGTATTCATGATTTTATTGAATGCTAAGCAACTGCTGCATTAACTGCTGCCTCATCTGAACTCCTGGTAACTCGTGTCCATCTCTTGCAAAGGTTTCATTGTCAACAGGCATATTTTCAGTGTCTTGGGGCTCCTCTAAGTTGCATTCATCATGTTCAGCTAAACACATGTTGTGAAGTACACAAGCTGCCAGAACACTGTTCACTAGAACTGTCATATCTAATACTTCAAATCTAAAAAGTCTTCTAAATCTACACTTTAGCAAACCAAATGCACGTTCGATAACTTCACGGCATTTGCTGTGAGTTTTGTTGAATAATCTTTGTTGATGGCTGAGATTTCCATGGTCTCTAAAGGGTGTAACTAGCCATCTTAAAAGAGGAAATGCAGAATCTCCCATGAGATAATAACCTTGTGGTATCTTTTCATTGCAATTTGAAAACAAATCGGAACTTCTTAATACAGTTGCATCGTGTGTACTCCCAGGATTCCCTGTCCAGACATAGTTGAATGACAAATTAGAGTCACAGGAAGCAAGCAGAACAATCGAATAAAACCCTTTACGATTGAAATAAGCCTGATGCAAGTGTTTTGGAGCAGTAATATGAATATGGCTTCCATCAATAGCTCCCAATACATTTTGGAACTGTGACCGTTCACTAAACATTCTTGCTGTGTCATCAATTGCAGCTGCATTGCTTGGCCATCTGATAATATCTGGCATTAATTTGACTAAGGCAGATCCTGTTCTTTTCATGGATTTGTGAAAAGTACTCTTTGACACATTAAATCGGTATGACATGGACCTTATACTCTCAAGGTTACCTGCAATGATAACATCATGTCTACAATGCTAATAATTTTAGCATTTGATATTACCAGTCAAAAATTCATTGTTAAAAAATAAACAATTTAATTTATGTGACAAAGTTTGCAAGCAAAGGATAATTATTTTAATTTTACAAACCTATAAACCATAGAAACATCAGAACATCTTTCTCAACATTTGGAATTGGTCCAGTGGTCTGATTATATTCAGGTAGTGGTTGTAAACGTAAGCATGTTGTCTGGTAGGTACTTCTTGACATTCGAAAATGACTTTTAGAGTCATCTAAAGTGTAATGTGGAACAGTGACCTCTACATAGTGTTGCACGTGTGGAACAAGTGAACGCTTTTTAGGCAAAAGAATATCAAAAGATGACAATTGATCATACAAAGACATCAAGCTAGTTTCATTTTGCCTTAATAGTGCAACAAAATGGCGAAAACTAAATATTTGCCATTGGTAACCTTTTGTTAAAATTTGTAATCATTATTAACCAATGGTACCAAAGGTCACTTTTGGTAACTGTTGGTAGCCATCGGCTTTTATTTTGCTATTGGTTTACCAATTTGCTGTTCACAGTTTTGAAGTAACCAATGGCACCATTGTTTAACAATGTTACCAAACACAGCCAATTGGAAAATCAATATTTGTACCAATGGAAGAATTGTGAACGCACCCAGTGTTTGTTCTGGAAAATGGTATGATTTTTTTTTTTTACAAAATGGTTACAGATTTGCATCTGCCAGATAGCGCACAGATTAGTTTGACAATTATATGTAAATCAAATAACTCGTTTCAAACAAATATTGTTGTTTCAAATGTGTTGTATTTAATAATGATAATGCAAACTTTTTGGAGAGGGTTTACATAGGCTTTCCCTGTTACCCAATCCATTTGATTATTCAATAAAGTATGTTTAAATTAAAATAAAGCAAACTTTAGAAATATCAGTACATGTATATTGTTTTTGCATTCCAAAGCATTATATTTTTGTTATTCACATGTTTAAATTATATTTATTTCTAGACTTACTTCAATTTAAAGGGCGTAAATATTTACTGTTTTAGAATTCTTAAGGTTACCAAATTGTAGCGAAGAAATCTTGATAGTGAAAACGGAGCCATCAATATACATACCGTGCTGTCGTCCACACATTTGGGATTCTCTTTTGTAGAAAAAAATCCACACGCAAATTATACACATTTGGATGGCAATTGCAACACAAATTGTGAGCTTGGCAGTATATAACATGATTTCACATATGGGAAAATCAGAGACCTTAAAAAAAAGACAATATTAAAAAAAACCCATAATATATTGTAATCATTTTATTACTTCGCATTAAAAATAGTACCGTAACTAGTAATCATCTATAAATAGTACATATTTTGTTTATTTTGAAATTTAATTAAAAATAAAGAAAGATTACTTATAAAGAGATTGGATGCCCAACGTCTATAAATTTAGTTTAAATGTAAAAAAAATATTAACAATGTTTAAACAGTTACTTAATCAGATACTTACATTTAAAAAAAATTTTCTCAATATAAAGTTTTGCTGCATTTTGAAATAAATTCCGTTTATAATCAAGTGTCGAGTGTGTAATTTTTTAAAACGCCCAACTAATGCAAAGAAAAATAAAAAATAAACCCACCGTACACAACCTGTATAATTTTCAAAAATTATTTGATAACTACCGATAACAGTCTCTCTCAGCAGATAAAGCTTAAACAACCAAAAAAAATTTACTTTACTGCAAGATTATGTCAAAACTAGCTGCACTGTCAATAAAAAGTGACACGGGGACTGTTTCAACGAATGAATTTTGATACCTTTCCAATGACGCAATAAAGTGGGGGGGGGGGGGGGGGACATATGGTGGTAATGAGGTACCGGTGAGTGGTTGTGTGGTGGTGTGCGGCATATTAAGAAATCAACGTTTATGAAAATACATCATCTTCAAATTGTACAAAAATTGACCGTAAGAATAACTTCGATGATGTGGAGTGTTCTATTGACCTGCTAACTTTTAAAATAAACAATAAATTAACTTGATGTCCAACAGCTTAGCGCAAAAGTAAAAGCACTAGGTTTTTAGTACATCTTGCAAGTCATGAATTTGAAATCAGCTGGATTTTTTTTAAATATCTGTTTACACAAAACATTCTCTTGGGCATTTGCATGTCCACGTTCGTTTTAAATATTTTTACCTACGTTGTCAATAATACTGTTCGATGTTACGTCATTTATAGAAAAATTTAGCAATTTTTTGGTATTAATTCCAGTTGCTATTCGCTACATTTAGGACACATGAGACTTAAACAAGTATTCCTTTTAAAGGAATGATCGGCAATAATGATATATTGATAGCTAGAAGCAATCAACATGATCAGTTTGATGTAAAATAATAAAATAAGTACTGTATTTTTACAAAATATAGAATATTTTGAATCTGTACACCATAATTTCATTATTATAAACCGTCAACAAATTTAATTTTTAAATAAATTTGGGAAAAGTCGTTCGTAAACTCCTTATCTAATTTTATATTTTTAACGTAATTATTAAATGTTAATGTATCTTCTTCTTCTTCAGAATACTGAGTAGGGCTCTTCAAAGAGCATTAACACGTATACAAAGAAAGAGTTGTATTAAAATAATTTAATGCGACTGAAAAACATTGAATGCCATCATAACTTGCTATTGAGGTCGCATTATAACGTAACCTTGTTTATAAATCAAGCCGTCTTCCTAGCTACTATTATGCAACATCAATAGATCAAGGTCAGTTCATGGAGCATCTTCTTATGATTGAGGTCAGTTTATCGAGGTCAACTGCATTACTGAATGAATCTTTCGATCGAAATTATTACGCGTGAGACAAAATGTGCATTCTTGAATTAACAGGTCGAACTGTATGTTATGTATGTTTGCATCTCTTAAGGTAAATGAATTGAAATAAAACCGAATAAAATGTTATATAAATACTAAACCAAATTTCAAGTTTTTATAAGAACTACTTATGCAAGCGGAATGTGTGCGCACGTGGAAGCATTTGCCGGATGCCTCATATGGACACAACAGTGATCGGCCGAAGCCGATCACAAAAAGATGATTAACCAAGAGACACACAAGCCTTGACGGTAACCCGAGTACCATAATCCGTAGATTAGACTGACCTGTCATGGTCTCCTTTTTACATTTTAAGAGTCTAAACCCTAATCTAAGACTCCTCCGAGTGTTACCCCTGTCTTTTGTTATTTGATGTTTGAGAAACATTTATTCATAAAAGGCGCAAGAGTCGGTGGAATCTCGGATTATCTTTATCCTAGCTCCACGGGCCAAACATTCTTTCGGCAAAAAGAGACTTGCAGGCCTTTAATCAATCGTTTATAATATTCAGTTTCATTAATAATGCACACAACATGCATATAGTTCATTTCTACAAGCATACAATGCACAAAAAAAAACTAAGTAGCTAGATTTTTAAAATGGAACACAATGTGATGTCATATTTAATTAAAAATGGCTAAATGACAATTTACTTTGTGGTTTTCAAGATAAAGTTAAAAATGTAAAATTGTCAACGAGAAGAATTTACCCGAGTCACTCAAGTGACCTAACAAAAATACATGTTTACTATACAGCCATATTTATCACCTCTACCCCCCCCCCCCCAAAAAAAAGTCTCAACCCCTGTCCCATGGGCAGTGAATTTCACAATTTAAGAAAAAGACTTGTAAATAATAACAATGCATTCATTTTTATCTCCCATGACTGTGATAGACAGAAGAAAATATTATAAAATTCAATAAATTTTTACTATATGTGCCATATTGGCCTGCCCAGTGCCTGGACCTGAACCCTTGAACCAGGGACCAAGTATTTCACAATTTTGGTGGAAGGCCTCGTAAACATCATAATCATGCATTTTTCCCAACATGTGTGGGAGTAGATAAGAAGATTTTCAAATAATATTTTTTTTGCTTATCCCCCCTTTTGACCGTAGGGCGTAAGGTAATAAATTTCACAATTTATATTCCTCATATCCTAGAGATACTCTAAACCAAAAATGGTAAAAATTGGCTATGTAGTTTTTAAGAAGAAAATGTAAAATTGCTGACAGACGACGACGGACGAAGACCAATTTTAAGTGACTCAGGTGACCTAAAAATGGACACATTGCAGCGCACTAAGGTTTATTACTGGATCTAGCTTTCAACTTTTGCTTACATAAATTGTCAAAACAGGTGCGATACTAATTGTGCACACATTTCTGTTTCTACCTCCATTTTCCCTGTATATAACTTTTTGTTTAGTTAATCATGTATAATTCTGCAATTATCAAAAGATATGTAACCTTATTTGTGTTCTATGTTATTTGTCTTTTTTACAGGTTCCGTTCCTGATTTGGGATTTGATTAAAACGAGGAGACGAAATTTTGAAACTGTTAGTAACGTGTTTCTCTTTTTAATTTTTCTGATTACTAGTAACCATAATGATCGACTTAGCTGATTTCCTACAATTATACTTCAACCATTGCTTCCAAACTCTTCCATTACAAACTCTACAAGACCTTAATATCGAGCATCTGAAGGATAATTCTCCAACGTGTTCATGTTCTTCTTCACCCTACAACTATAGTCCTGCCGGACACGTCATTACTGGTGATGTTAATTTAATAAACAACGAAGACCTAAGATTACTTATTATGAAAACACCAAAATATAAGGAGCCTAAATCCTTCACATGGCGTCGTAATTGTATACATATCATGAATTCTGTTGAAGATTACGCCAAGCGATGGGCAAAATTTGAAAAAAAAAGACCTTGATACCTTGTCAGAGTGAGTTAAAAGCATCAGATGTATATTAAAATCTCGTATTAAACGACTGAGAGGTCAAATGAAAACCATCTATCCTTCTGTTTTCAATAAAGCAGAAGTGAGAAAAGAACTAGATAGATTGCACGATCGGTATGTACTGGTCCCTGCTAATAAGGCAGGTAACAACATTATCTTTGTTTGTAAGACACATTATATAAATTGCATTTTCAAAGAACTAGGTTTCTATTCTACATAATAAACAATCTGTTGGAATTCCCATTGGTACCAATTGTGTCCCATTGTTAACAGACTTATTTTTTGATTTTTATGAAGCAGAATTTATTCAAATAATTGTACGTGAAAAATAATAAATCACTCGCTGTGGCCTTCGACTCAACATTCAGGTATATCGACGACGTATTATCAATTAACAATTGTTATTTTCATACTTACGTCGACTCGATATATCCCAGTGAACTTGAAATAAAATATACCACAGAGTCTGCATCATCTGTTTAATATTTGGATATTTTGCTGGAAATGGACATTGATGATAACCTGACAATAACCTTTATGATAAACGTGATGACTTCGATTTTTCTATAATCAACTTTCCTTACTTATGTAGCAATATACCTTTATCACCTGCATATGGTGTTTTGTCTCTCATTTAATTCGATACGCAAGGGCATGCTCTTCGTATGAACAGTTTCTAAGGCGAGGCAAGCTACTGACAAACAAGTTGATAAAACAAGACTATCAACAGTCTCGTTTGAAGTCATCAACGACCTTGTCAGCAAATAGAATCTTCCACTGGGTCGCATGCTGGCTGACGTTTTATGATTATGAAAAAGAGCACACGGCGGGTGTGACCGGTCAGCAGAGGATGCTCACTCCTCCTAGGGACATGATCCTACCTCTATCCTTTAAGAGGTCCGTGTTGCTCTGCTTTGAATTTGTATTTTTACGGATTTTTGAGATTGTTGACAGTTTGCTATTGTCATTTTTCATTGTAAACCTATATAAATAAACCGTCTTGGTTGCAACCAAAAAATCAATTTGCACACGAAAAAGATAACTGCTTTTGAATATCGCTAAAAAAATGGTGTAAGACAAAAAACAAAAAAAAACTTTATTTCAAAACTTATATAATGTAAGTTTGGTTTTATTCTTGACTTGGCGTCTTGTTCCAAACTCTTTTTTGAACGTTGAATTCGATAAATTGAACAGTTTCAGCAGTTTTGGTGTATCTTTAATACGACTTTTCAGCTGATCAATAACATCTGAAATACATTTCAAATGAATTGATGAACATCGAATAATGATGTATTATAAATACAATAAGTTAACAGCACTGCAGTAAACAAAAAGAATGCAAATTGAACTGAATTGTTTGTGTGTACCAACCTGCTTTATTTATAGTCACTTTTATATGAACAAACAATTTTCTGTATATCTTCTCTGTAACATGGTACTTTAAATTGCTTAATCCGTCTCCACTCTGTGTTGATTCTTCTTTCCCAGTGGTTAAAACTTCATACCTTTTGAATAATATTTCTTTTTAGCAAAACAAAGCATTTTATACCCATTCCAAACTAATACCGATATATGTTATGCAGAAAAAAACGATCATTCATGGATTTTTACCGTAAAGGATTTTCAGATGCATGGATATGGGTAAGCATGGTATATGACGCTATGTTACTCAGGATCCTGGAAATTATCATCTTGTTTGAAACAATCCTAAACAGAAAACGATAATAAAGGCATTTTACTGCGATTTCAATTTCATCACGTGACAATTTGTACTTGTCAATACTGATATCTGCTGACAGTTTATACGGATCGTTATGAATTAATTGGGATAAATTGGGATAAAGATGACATTCCTTTAATATTTCTTCGCGTATTTACATTACAAGATAATGAATCCGTTTAATTTAAAGGAGGCTTAAACTATCATTTGAAATGTATTGTTCTATTAAAGTAATCCTCATGTATTGTTCTATTAAAGTAATCCTCATCTAATTTTAAAAAAAACTTGCTCCTTCAGTTTTGGTAATCTAAGATATACTTTGATCATAACTAGATATAAACAATAAACTTAAACCAAAGATAATGATAATGGTAAACTTAAAGCAAAGTCAAAATTTGTAATCAAAACGTGAATAAGTGGGATGCCGAAGCTTTGACTATAGTTATCAAATTTCGTCAAACGCACCTATTAAATAAATCGTCATCTTCCCCTCCCCATCCAAAGAAAAGATTTGAGTAACCATTGATAGTTTTAAAGTGGTCTTTGGTCATCGATGACACCCCTCCGAAGTTTTTGTCATACAGAAGTCTGCAAAACAGGACAGGATTGACTTATATAAATAGTTGTATTCTAAAACTCGCGACTTATCATTAACAAAAATATCATATTTTCTATAGCCTATACTAACTGAACAGTTTCAGAATATAAAACCTCCTTCACTCTTTGCAACTTAAGGTACCTCACTACACCTAGACTTTTTAAGACACTACGTCACAAGATGGCGATTTAAAAACTTCTTATTCATTATGATATCTCTCATAATCAAGTAATTTTCTGTTGATTTGAGAAAATATTTCAAGCTGTAGTGAGCCACCTTAAGCCGCTTTACGGATCAATATAACCTATAAAAGTATAAATTCAAATGGTTGTAACGTAAATTAACATGTTTTCGGAATCTTTTACAGGCACAATATTGGCTTATATATATTTATCATTCATTGCTTAAAAATGCATATACTTTTCCGTACGATAGTTTTTGGTTTCGACATCAGTTTATAAAATGATGGAGTACTTACTTAAATTTGTACTTGTCTATAGCAACAGACATATGTCTTGGTTGGTCTGGACATTGGTAAAGGTTTTGATCATTCAGAGGCAATAGGTCGACATCATGAAACACAAAACAATCAAATTCATTGTCTTTGATTGCCTCCATAAACCCAACGTTGAATAAGAACCCTCTGTTGAATGGTATGTCTTTATCCTGTATACACAGAAAATATTTTTAAAAATACTGTAAAAATATTATCAAATCAGACTTGAACAACCTTTGCCCTTTTACATTTTAATATAAACTCTACATTGAAATTAAATTCATAGTAATTATCACTTCCTTATTTCCTTAAAATTTGGAAATATTTTTCTATGAAATTAGTTAACAGTTTTATCAACATTGTTAAAGGCTCAATTATCTCAACTTACTACAAATAATTATTACAAACATCCCTGTTTTCCTTCGCAAAAACTTAATAAACTGGAGTTTTTAAAAATAAAATTAAAGGACATTCTTGTGTAGGGAACTGTGATGTTTAATTTCCTATGCATCTTATACATGTGCAAAATAATTAAACAATAATTGTAAATTCATTAATTTAGAAAAAAATGAAACATACGATATTTAATGTTTTTTACGAAGAAAGGGGCAAAATTGCAATAAACGTAATAATACGATATTTAATGTAAAAAAATTATTTTGCAATAAACGTAATAATCTTACTTTTAAAAAGATATTATTATACAGGAGTGTATAACCAGGTTTAGCTTATTACAATTAGTTTTAAGGAGATTTGATATATCTTGTTTTCCTTACATGATAAATTTCTATAATATCGATTTCAATGTTTTATATCTATCTATTTAAAACTACCGTATTAAATTACCCAATGCATCATATTCTAAGCCAGAACGTACGGTATAAAACTGAAAATATGTAATATTCAATTATATTATATGATTAATATATTTTAAGATTCGGTGAAAAACTGAATTTCCAATAAGAAAACTACCCGTCAAAATTAAATTCCAATAAAAAAAAAAATACTTATATTCTATAAGAAATATAATTCTTGTTTTAAATATCCTTTGGGTAAACTATATTTCGCTTAGGAAATATTTTCCTCATGGAATATTAATTTTAAAAGTAAATATATCTACTGTTGACAGGTGAGATTCACTTTTAAAAACAAAAGTGGCTTTGTACCCAATGGGCAATGGCCAGTTATTAATTTTGATATACGAGGATCTACATGGATTTTTAAGAAAGTCCTTTTTTAATTAATTAAAACTTAATTGATATGACTCATAAAAGGTACTGTCCTCCATATATTTCTCTTTCATCGCTATTATTCTCACAACCCCTTTATCAACCGCAGACCTCTAAACAAAGTATAAGTACACATGTATTTCGCTTTAAGGTGGTATGGGGCATCTGTCGATATTTATGTACATAGAAATACAAAATAATCAAAATACTTTTACCGGTCTAGAATTTTATAATTTCACAATATTTTACCAAAAATTAAGTTTTAAATTTTTTTGAGAGGTAACAAATTTAAAATCCCCAGCAGTATTCGAACTCGTGACCTACAGGTTCTTAGTGAGCGATCTAATCCATTGCGCTAGGCTGTTATGTGACAGTGTTTGATAACAAAATGTCTATAACATTATACTTGAATTTATTGTTTATTTCGATGACAATTCGTCACAATATGGAGGTGTCCCATACCACATTAAAGGTCCCACCTGTGTGGACGTACATCTTACATCGCCGTGTTACTCGGTCGCGATGAAATTCTCAAATTTTACGCACTTTTTCCAGGTAGGCGGAAAGTTGCTTGTACACAGATCAATGCAATATTTACAAGCAGAAATGCACATAAAATGAGAAATTAACGCACAAAAACTATGTCAACGTAAGGAATACTGCACGTTGGTCCTAAGTTTCAGGTGTGCAATCGGGTTTTTTGAAATTAAAGGGTTTATTTAAACAATAAAATGCTTTCTTTGGTGATCCATGCATTATAAGAAGCAGACGACATTGCAGAAAAAATACACAACCCGGGTTAGCGAGTTATGTAAATTTTATCTGCAATGATCGCTACTTTCATAACCCGCATAAATAATCAAAGAAATCGTTTCATTGTTTATATTTACATCTTTCTTATAACTAATTAATAAATTAATTATTAAAAGTAAGTAAAATACACTAAAGAACTGTTAACGTACATAAGTACGTTAGCTAAAAGAAACAGCCAAATCATCTCTTTTGAGACTTTGAGTCTGACATCATCATGAATATTTCGTGCAGTCCGTGATTTTTCTTAGGCCGCTGTAGGTTTCGACCAACCGACAAACAGGGCGTGTTGATTTCAGTCCTGCAAGTTTCCTGTCTGTTTCAGGTGCTGTAGATTTCGACCAATCGATAAAGGGGCGTGTAGATTTCAGTCTGGCTATTTCTATAGAGCTATGAATTAACTATGTTTCCATAAGAAATAGAGGGAATCATACTCGGTAGATGTAAATATATACTTTTGCTTATGTATGAGTCGTGTTCAGCTTTAAGTAGGTGCAAAAAATGAAGCCCTGCTACTGGGATAATTATGATCCTGCTATTAGCCCGATGGTATGGTATGGTATACATAGGGGTCGATATTATAGTGATTGTGGACTACATAAGATGCACTATAAAAATGTCGTGTAATAATTCATATGTATCAAACCTACAAGCTCCACAACGTAGATTGCATATTCCAGTTGCTGTTTCATAAGAAAGGCGTGCATGTGATTCAGAAAAATTCGTAGGTGGTTTTCACGATCTCGAAATGGTACAAGAATCGCCACTTTGTGTCTTGCACTGCAGTTTTCGGGATGGTGACTACCATTTGTCACCATGGTGTATTTGCTTTCTATCTTCAACCAGTCTGTGTTGCTTTTCTCCA
Source organism: Magallana ariakensis (assembly GCA_020458035.1). Taxonomy (NCBI): domain Eukaryota; kingdom Metazoa; phylum Mollusca; class Bivalvia; order Ostreida; family Ostreidae; genus Magallana; species Magallana ariakensis. Next base: position 35,851,230 of record CM035817.1, read on the forward strand.
CATTGATTTTACCAACTGTAAAGGATTCAAATATACAGTTTATACGAATAATGAATGTTATACTTGCGTAACCTCAAAGTTCAAAATAGAAGTTGTTCGATAAGTTTACTACAATTAGATTTTTTTCTTGTTCTGTTTCGATGTGTTGGTCCTGTCCAGAATGACGTTGTTCGAACAAATTAAGAATAATATTAATATCTCCCATGACTTTTAATAATGACATAGAGAGAAGATAGAAATCACACAAGTAAAAAAAAATCATATATCTAAATTATTACAAAAAACGAGGTGGTCAGGGTCCGCCGCCATAAAACATTCTCAAGTCTGAGAATGTTCTCAAGTCTGAGAGTGTTTTCAATTCCCCAGTTCTCAGAATCGGCCGCCGCCATAAAAAAAGTTGAGCAAAATAAGAATTCTCAATTTCTGTTTTATTCTCAAATATTTCTCAAGAATTGAGTTGAGAATATTTATTAGAATTCTCTCAGTTTTATGGCGGCGGACCCAGAACGTTAAACGTATGACATTGAAAAACGTTACAACATTGTACTTCCTGCACCTACAACATCAAAAACACACTGTCAGGCACATGACGTTAGAACATTTTATTTTTAATCAGCTAATTCCCTGTACAGTACCATAATACGGTTCGTCACGTCGCCATTTTCAAAACTTTTCACATGCTCATCTATACCACGATTTTTTTTTATTTTTCTTGCAAATTAACAGTTACAGATATCTCCGATCGTATCCTACGTATATATAACACTATTGCGGATAATTATGCCAGTGCCAAGGTGGCATCTTTGCACCCGTCTAAGCTGCATATATTGAAAAATTAAAATATGCCATATGATTGACCATTGCTTAAAGAGTTTACAACCACCTTTGTTATCATTGTATCTCACCTGTCAGGTGAGATATTTACCTTTCAAAAATAAATTCCTACAGGAAAAAAATTATTATCATAGGAAAAACAATTTTCTTATAGGATATTTAAAGTTTCCTATCGGAATACAAGAACTTCAAGAATTTCAATTCCGATAGGATTTGATAAAATCCGGTAGGAAATATTAATTTCCTAAAGGAAAACTACCTGTCTGAAGCAATTTCCTACAGGAAAATATCATTCTCCTTTAGGAAATATAATTCAAATAGGATTTTTAGAAAATCCTATAGAAATCCTGTAGGATTGTCAATATTTCCTGTAGGAGAATCATTTCTCCCATGGGAATTATCATTTTCCTATGGGATATTAATTCTTAAAGGTAAATATCTCAGCTGTCAGGTGAAACACACTAAAAACAGAAGTAGTTTTTTACTCTCTAGACAATGGTCTATCATTTGGTATATATGGATTTTTCCAAAACTGCATCTTAAGCGGGTGCAAAAATGCCACCTTGGCACTAGCATAATTATCCGACACAGTGTTATATGTGCATACTTGTACATCGTCAATTAAGTTGATAATACAACCGTTCCGTTTATTGATTTTAATACTCCAAATACAGTCTACTGCTTCTTTTATAGCTAGATCTTAAAATTAATACAGTAGGAATATGTTTATTATGCAAAAGGAATAATCCGGTGTTGGAAGCCAATTTTATGCGTAAATGTTCTTAATCATTATATCAGCGTTACATTAACTTACCTAAGCCTGGTGGAATAAGGGGACAGGTGTTTATAGCTTCAAAAACAAAATAAAATTACAAGCATATGAAATATATTTTTTATCCATTATAGTTTATCAAAGCATCTATACTTATAAATTAAGACATTCTGCCAATGAACATTAAAATGCCTGTACCAGAGTAACTGCTTACATCTTTGGTATTTCAACACATGTGAGTTGGTGTCCGTAAGCTATCATTGAATTTTACCTGATAAGTAATAATTTTAAAATAAGTTAAAAACCTACTTTCATTTTCGATAAACCAGCCCGAAATAGCAAAAATGAGAGTTAGGTGGTGGACACGCTTTGGCGGATCCAAGTCAGTGGGAATTTGCATCAAAATATATATGCTTGCAATGAAATAATGTTGAATGATTACGTAAAGAGTGAATATATTTATTGGGAATTTATTCAGGGTATACATAGAAATTGAAATTTGACAAATGTAGAATAAATAAAATGAGCCAATTCGTTTTCTGAATCGGCGATTTTAGTTCTGAACAGATTGGGGTTACTAAGAACGCGTATTGACTAATAACGTCATGGCGGAGAGTGTAGAACGAGTTCATCATGCATCGCTGGCATATACCTTGGATCGGACATCTTTAGTCAATACAAAAAGTTAATAAATAAAACGTGCCAATTTGACGCGATTTTAGTTTCGGTGGAAAGAATTTTAGAGAACGGTGTGTGGAAAAAAATAACATCATGGCCGAAAGTGTAGGGCGAGTTGTATGTAATCAGATACGTGTATTTGGATGACAACTTTGGTTTCAGATATGCAAATAAATACGCGTACACGTTTAAAACAAATAACATAGTTACATTTTTATACCACGACAGATTGGTAGTAAACCTTATAAATTAATTTGTGAACCATGCATAAAACGGGGAAGTTGAATTCGGAGGATGGAGATTAGTTGACCGCCTTTATCTGAAATTCTTATTTGGGACAGTGATAAAATTATACAAAATATAAAAATTATATAGTGAAATTTGACCTATAGATCAAATTTAGAAAAGAGATACGACGCACTATAAACCCGCTTTCTGGTTTGAAATAAAGATAAAATAAATTGTATTTTCTTCCAGTCAGCTGCAATAAAAGGAATTAAAGCCATTTACATGTGCATGTATAAATAATCAATTTCAGTTTGGATTTTCATCACTGCCCGCTCCTCTATATATCCAGCCATGCAGTTGCATTTTGATTTCAATTTTAAAGAATAGGTTAAGAAAAGCAAAAGAACAATTTTGGACACAGGGATATCATCTAGTGATAATCTTATGTACATACTGTGCAAACACATTACACTATAATGGCAATAAAAGAAAACAAAACTTATGACTTATTTATGTCCTATTTTAAGCAATCTGAAATGTTTCTTTTTGTTTCTATAACTGTTCTATCAGACAATGGGATCGAAATAAAAGTTTGAAAGGTAAAATAATATTTATTATTGTTTATCATACGCTTACATATGTTGCCATTCCGTCCATACATAGTACGGGGGTTGCCTTTAACTGAAGAATACCAAACTACTAGGTGCACGGTCTGGATGAAAAGAATGAGAACAGCTGCCTTTTTTACAACGGTCAGCGACATGCTACTCTGAATGACACTCTCGGTCTGAAAGAATCAATCAACGAGTGAAGCATTTCATTGTTGTGACTCACAAACCAATTTACAAAACTGCAGTTATCATATGGTATTTCTCTTTTTAAACAATTACATGATCAAAGTATGGTTAAAAGGAAAGCAATGGTTCGACCGAACACAAAAATGTTGGCATTTCCTTCTGCTCCGCAATCAAGACTTCAAATATTGCATCATATGGTATGTTGCAAGAGCAAACACCTGTAAGAAAACTCGGTTTGAATCTTCCTGAACTGACTACAATCATACAATAGTTTTATTTTTTCCTCTTGTGCAATGTATACATGTTACCATTTTCTAGGAATGTCAACAAGCATTCTAGTACTCTACCGTTCCGTCATTACGATTCTTAACTAAAATATTTTGGTCAATCACTCGTTATAAAGTAAAAAAAAAAAATAAATTCAATGGATTAGGTAATTGCTGATAAGGCACAGGACAATGACTTTGCAGGGAAAAGGCCAATGTACATGTAGTTGTGGCTGCTTCCTTTTTAGCTCAGATGAGCTGAAAGCTCAAGTGAGCTTTTCTGATCGCATTTTGTCTGTCGTCCGTCTGTCCGTCCTGTCTGTCTGCCTGTCTATCCGTACACTTTTCACATTTTCAACATCTTCTCCAGAACCACTGGGCCAATTTCAACCAAACTTGGCACAAAGCACTCTTGGGCAAAGGGGATTTAAAGTTGTGAAAATTAAGGACCACATCCTTTTTCAAGGGGAGATAATTGGGAATTATTGGAAAATTTTGAGAAATTTTCAAAAATCTTCTCACGAATTATTGGCCAGGAAAGCTGAAACTTATGTGGAAGCATCTTCGGTTAGTGTAAATTCAAAGTTGTGAATATCATGACTCATGGAGGTAGGGTGGGGCCACTATGGGGTGGTTAAAATTTTAACATAGAAATATATAAAGTAAATCTTTAAAAATCTTCTCGGAAACCAATCGGCAGTGAAAGCTGAGACTTATGTAGAAGCATCCTCAGCTAGTGTAGATTAAGATTTGTGAAAATCATGACCCCCGGGGGTAGGAATCGGGGCCACAATAGGGGTCGAATTTTTACAAAGGAATATATAGAGTAAATCTTTAAAAATCTTCTTCTCATAAACTAAATAGCCAGGAAAGCTGAAACTTATGTAGAAGCATCCTCAGCTAGTGTAGATTCAAATTTGTGAAAATCACGACCCTACAGGTGTAGGGTGGGGCCACAATGGGGGGTTAAATTTTTACAAAAGAATATATAGAGTAAATCTTTTAAAAAATTTTCTTCTCAGAAACTAATCAGCCAGGAAAGCTGAAACTAATGTAGAAGCATCCTCAGCTAGTGTAAATTCAAGGTTGTAAAAATCATGATCCCCGTTAGTAGGGTAGGGCCACAATAGGGGTCAATTTTTTACAAAGGAAAATATTGAGTAAATCTTTAAAAATCTTCTTCTCATAAACTAAACAGCCAGGAAAGCTGAAACTTGTGTGGAAGCATCCTCAGCTAGTGTAGATTCAAATTTGTAAAAATTATGACCCTTTAGGTGTAGGATGGGGCCACAATGGGGAGGGTCAAATTTTTACAAAGGAATATATAGAGTCAATCTTTTAAAAATCTTCTTATAAGAAACTAAACAGCCAGGAAAGCTAAAACTTATGTAGAAGCATCCTCAGCTAGTGTAAATTCAAAGTTGTAAAAATCATGATCCCCGTTAGTAGGGTGGAGTCACAATTGGGGGTCAAATTTTTACAAAGGAATATATAGAGTAAATCTTTAAAAATCTTCTTCTCAGAAACTAACCAGCCAGGAAAGCTGAAACTTGTGTGGAAGCATCCTCAGCTAGCATCGATTAAAATTTGTGAAAATCAAGACCCTTAATGTGTAGGTCGGGGCCACAATGGGGAGGGTCAAATTTTTCATTTGAATATATAGAGTAAATCTTTAAAAATCTTCTTCTCAGAAACTAATCAGCCAGGAAAGCTGAAATTTATGTGGAGACTTCTCAGGTAAAGTAGATTCAAGTTTGTTCAAACATGACCTCCAGGGGTAGGGTAGGGCCACAATTGGTGGGGGGTTGAATTTTCACATAGGAATATATAGAGTAAATCTTTAGAAACCTTCTTCCCAAAAACCGATTGGCAAGACAAGCTGAAAGTTGTGTGGAGGCATCCTCAGGTTTCAGGTAGGTTAGATGTCAGTTTGTTCAAATCATGATCCTCGGGGGTAGGGTGGGCCACAACGGGGGTTGATTTTTTCCATAGGAATATATGGAGAATTTTAAAAAAAACTTCTTCCCAAAATATGAATCGCCAGAAAAGCTGAAACTTGTGTGAAAGCATCCTCAGGTAAGGACTGAGTAGATTCAAATTTGCTCAAATCATGATCCCCGGGAGTAAGATGGGGTAGAAGGGAGGAGGGGGTGACAATTTTTATACATAGGAATATATAGAGAAAATCTTTAAAAAATCTTCTACAAAACCATTTGCCTAGAAAAGCTGTAACTTTAGTAAAAGCAACCTTAGTAGTGTAGATTCAAATTCGTTAAAATCAAAATATTGAGGAGTATGGTGGGGCTGAAATGCAAGCATTTTGACAAATTGCTGATTCTTTAAAGTTGTTTAAGAATTTAACTCCTGGACGATTCTTGGGCCTTGCAAGGAGTTCAGAGTTTGATGTAGGTTTATATTCCAAGTATAAACAATTGTCTAGAATCTTGTTGAGAACTGCGATGCTCAACATGTGATATGACTATAAAATCATCATGTTAGAAAAGGTTCTTCATTATAAACATAAAAATATCCAAGGGGAAAATGGATTTTTATTTATACATGATCTACATGTATTATACATGTTCTACATTGTCCAGATATTTTGAATTATAACTTCATTAAGCTGATTTTATCATGCCTATTGTCGCTCAGGTGAGCGATGTGGCCCATGGGCCTCTTGTTAAAAATATTATAATAGAATGAAATAGTGTTTAAGTAAAAAAATAAAATGACTAAGCATGGACCAAGACACGTTTGATTTGCCATAGATGAACCGTATCTCACTTGTGTGTAATCGTCACAAAAAAAGAAAAGCCAAGACATTTTCTAAAAGATACTGAGATTATATACTTTTCGATTTAATTTTATATAGTAAGATACATCAATATGTATGATTATATTTTTTTTATAGTTATACGTTCTTCAATGTTTTTGATTAAATATATATACTGTGTTGGTGACACTAGCGTTATTTTGTTTAATCAACGAGTACTCGACTATCGCTCGAGTAAATTTGACATCCCTACTATTTTGGTGATCGCCATCACGTGACATACATAAAACCCGGTTTATAACACGTTCCATTCCGGATGAATTTTAAAGAGAATAATTGAGACTTCTCATAAATTCCTTATAAAACTTCTTTTTCAGTTGTCATAAAATCAAAAAGAAAAGAACCTTTTTTGATTCGCTACTTGTATATATGCTTCTTTAACAATATTTTCATTGATTTAACTATTATAATGAAAGCAGTCCAAATTCATTTAATTAATTTCATCCAATTTTAAAAACATAATTATGTTTACAACGCAAGGCGCCATTGAAAATTAAATGCTCATGATTTTTAAATCAAAAACTAGAAAAAGATCAATAAATGTACAATAATTGTTACAAAAAGTAACAAAAAAAGATTACTCACATTGACTTTTGTAGCTAAATCACTTCTGCACTTGTAGACTGGCCTTAAGAGAAAATCAGTATACTTCGAGAGAAAAACGGGTAATGGATCAAACAAGTAAGATCATACATCAAAAATAAAAAGACGCAAAGCTAACGTACCTTACTATAGTGACTTTTGGTAATCCTTCGTTGCATCATCTTTGGTGTGACCGCCGCAGGCTCGGTAGGTCAACTAAGTGGACGAGAGTCGTATATTTCTATACTTCTTTACATCAAACATGCCATTCTGTGTATAACACGACGGTTCGAGTTGTTTTATCTATCTGAGAAAAAAAAATAGAGGATAAATTCAGGGACTTATATACTAGTCCCTGGTAGAATGATATCCATATAATTAAGTAACATTTTACGTCATATATTTCTTTATTACTAGTATTCATAGAATTTCATTTAATTATTTGCCTTACCTAGAGGTTATTATCAATAAGATGAATTACCAAAAAAAATGCATTATAATATAGTACTAGTAAACAATTTAGTGTTTATACAACGTTTTGTGTTTTTTCGTCTTCATTCTTGGACAACATATACTTGGTTTAGGGCACAGAGCAGCTCACACTGTATAACTGATGTTTTAGGAGTGCATATTTCTGTTTTGTGAGGAAACGTACTATTTATACGATAATCTAGACGGGGGTTGGGAGTTGGGGGTCCTGACCCCTGGAAAATTCAAACTTGTTAAATTTCCATATTAAAGTAATCGAAAATGGAACCCCCCCCCCACCCTTCCGCCGGGGGAAATTTTTGGATCCACGCAGTTATCTCAAAAATAAGTATCACTGTCGTTGGTGTTCATAAATTTACTCACCAATATATAGAATTACCGTATTTTTGTGATGTGTTCGTATACGGAAGCATCTGTTTGTTTTGTATGCTATAGGTGGTTGACATTTTTCATCGGATGTTATATTTTACTACATTTTTAAGCTTTTAGAGGTTTTGATTTTGTTAAACTTACCAATTTTTTATGATCCTCCCAATTCTCTAAAGATTGAAATAGACTAACGAAATAAGATCTATACACATAAAAAAAACCCCAGAAATTAAAGTTATTTTTCTGTATTATGTAAATGTAAAATTGCTCAAAATATAGCAGTTGCATCGCTCCATTTCAGTTTTGGAAAACGTCGTTCTCATATTTTACACACCAGACATCGTCATAATTGTGTGCTAAATATTAATCTTTATAAAAAGTGTTATATAATACCTAGCTCTCTATGTTTTTTGTGGAAGGGTAGAAGACATTTGTTTTCTTGTCCAACGTATAAGTATACCAAGATAAAGAAGGAGTTTGTCGATAATTTTCTCAGATTTGATAAAGTCCATACCCTTTACATTCACATTTTACTCTGGGGAATAGCAAACTCAGTGTTGATCAAAACGAATACCCTTTTTTCAATTAATCAAATTTATATTCAAGATTAAGGCAGATTTGGTAAAAAAAATTATACTAGTATGGCATTTGTTATGTACCCACTTTCTTCCTTCTTTGTTTGAGTTATATGTACAAATTATTTTAAAATGTTATCATATACCGGTATGTACAAACTGTTAGTCGTATTGGTTGTTGAAATTGTTGTTATACATTGCTAACATATTATTTAATTGAAGGGTGGGGAGGGGGTAGTTTACCGACACCGTTTCTTATGTAATATCAAAAGACAAATCAACCTTCACAAACTCCGTTAATTGGGCAGTAAGAAATAATATCATGTGGTGTGTTATGACCATATTTGTATGTAATTTCAAAAATTATATGTATGTAAATGTAGCTGCTGAATATATATCATGTGAACATTTACACTTACCAAATTTTAAGAAGATTTATTTTCCAGAAAACTGTCAATCAACACTAATAGAACATGGTTGGTCAGGGTGGATCCATGGGACAGATCATGCAGTCAACCTTCGAAAGGAATGGGTTTACGTACATGTACAGCTAGCCTGCTGAAAAAAAGCTCATTTCATAAACGTCTTTAATTCCATGTGTCTAAACTTTTACGGTTTCCTGTGTTAGTGCTTTTCACTGTGTTTTTAATTTCCCGGATATAATCGACTTCTTCACCATAGAAAAGTTAATTTGAAAATTTAGAAAAAGCTTATAAGAAATGGACATGCAACCATGCTTTTACATTTTTTGTGTGTGTTTTTTTTTTAAACCTTTATCGCATTAAATAATTAGAGAAAAATTATACAAGTATTTAGCCGAATATATTACGCACTGGTGTATTATGCGCATTTGATATTTTGGGCCTGAAAATTGGGGGAAAATGTAATCTGCTCAAATTAATCAATCTTGAAAGTGAACAGCTCAATATGAATGCCGATCGCAGACAAAATGGCCGTACATGAGTCTTTGTTCTTAAGAGATTTTTAATATAGTTATTAGCACACGGGTTCACAACAATGGCTTCGATAGTGTCGCAGAGGGATATAAGATAAAGGTGAAACGAATCTTCCGCTATACGTGTAATTAGTTGTTTAATTATAACATTAATTGTATTAAATTATACATAATACTCATGCTTGCATTTTTAAATTGATTTTAAAAATAATATGATTACGATAAGCAAGTGGAAGCTTAGGCTCCGCTAATGCACACATGCATCTATAAAAATCAAAGTACTGAAAGTACTGTAAGACGGTGGCGTCGTTTGAATGTGGCATATTACATGTATGATAATTATTGTCGTCGAAAACCCGCGGCCAGTATCGCATACATGTACTAATGCTTAACGCTTACATGCACAACTGGTCGTGAGTTTCCTACATGGGTAATTATGTGGAAATCGTAGTTGTGTAATCTCAATTTACACTTCACAAAAGCTACGTCTCTTGGCCGTCGTCTTTGGGGGAAAACCCGTAGATTTATTTCAGTAGCCTTTGTAGTATAGAAGTTTGCCTATATATATTTGTATTTATATCGTTTGACATTAAAATCCGTTTTTGGTATGTATTTTGTTTGCCCCAGAATGCCTCATTCAATATGTGGGTTGCCACCACATAGTGAATGAAGAAATAAAATTCAAAGCGATTTTATCACAATACGCCCAATTATTTGATTGTATAAAGAAGGGACTTTGTGGGTTTTTTTCTTTAGACCTTTGGGTTGACCCCGCAAAGGGGAACAACTTTTGAAAAGTGAGGATTGGACTATTATGCTATAAAGGTATTGTTGATTTTTTAAAGTAACGAGAACAAATAAGGCTTTGGTATGATAAAATACTTGTCAGGTTTTTACTAACTATTTGGGCATACATGTAGTATGTTTATTTTCCCTCTCGACAGCATTTTCCCTCAATTTCTTCACAGGGAAAAAGTTGCAGTCTCGTGGGCCAACACACTTACTTTAATTTGTCTTCATAGCCAGGTAATACATGTAGGTGTATAGAAAACGGAATGAGTTTACAAGAACATGTTTGATAAAACTGGAAAATGCTTTTGGAATGCACGTCATCATGAAACCGCAGAGTCAATCAATATTTTATCTTCGACTTCGAGTGGTTTATTTCCATTAGCTCACAACAAAAGTGAATGAAAATTTGAAAAGAAAAATCATACAATATTCAATCGCGGCAGTTTCATTAACCAACGTTTTAAAGTACATTTGTTCTATTGTATTTAGCTGTAGATTAATTCAAATCATTTGAATGAATTCGGGATAGTCACATGTATAATTATTTTATTGCTTCTCAGTACACTTTAAAACGCATAATTTACTTGCTACATTTAACTTTTCTAGTAAAAATACAACAAATATTTATTAATTATTCACCAAAACATTTGCTTTACATAAGGTCATAATCAGTTCCTTTGTTTGGAAATCACATATTTGTTTAATCCTGCATTTAATATGCGAGATTTTGAAGAATCTTTTTTATATTTTCATTTTAAAAAACTCTGTGTTATATCAGGAGTTTTGCACTTATATGTATAATTTTTACAAGGTCTTCAAATTTGCATCCGATTTGATTTTTTGCAGTAAAATAATACTGTTAATGGGACATGTTGGGACATGTCCATAATATAATAAGAGCGTACAAGCAAAGGACTTTTCATTATAAAGTTTGACCTATGACCTCTAGATCATTTGTAGGTTTCGATCAATCGATGAATGGGGCGTGTAGATTTCAGTTCTGCAGGGAATCATACTAGGTAGATGTAACTATTGTATTATCGAACAGTTGTAGAAACTGACAGGACTGGAATATATATATATACACGAAATTATCATGATGGTGTCAGTCTCAAACTCACATAGGAGACGATTTGGCTGTTTCTTTTAGCTAACGTACTGATGTACATTAACAGTAATAAAATGAATTTTACAATCAATTTATTAATTTCTTAAAAGAAAGATGTAAATATAAACATAAAATGCTTCTTTTTTTTATGATTCATGCGGGTTATGAAGGTAGCGATCATTGCAGAAATTTCTTTTTCTGCAATGTCGCCACCTTCATATCCCGCATGAATCACCAAAGAAAGCATTTTATTGTTTAAATATTTACACCCACCAAGCATCATTCCCTCCATTTCTAATGTGGGTTATGTATTTTTTTTTTTGCAGTTTCGCCACCTTCATATTCCGCATGAAACACCAAAAAACATTTTATGTTTAAATAAAGTCATCTAGTAATGTAATCTGACTCTGTATGTCCACTTTTTTAATACTTATATTTTCATCAAAAAGTTACTTTTACGATCAATTTTTTTTCTTCGGTTTTTGAGAAATGGACATCCACAGCATAAAACCAGAAAAGGATGGGACTCTGAGAAAGACTAGTCGATCGTCAAAAGGAATTAAGTTTCTTAAAGGGGCATGGCCACGATTTTGGTCAAAAATTATTTTTCCGATTTTAATGTTTAAAATGTTTCAGTAAAGCATTTTTAATAGGCAACCAAAATTTGAGTGTCCTTCGTTGAGTTATAAGCGAGTTACATAGCTTACAATTCTTTGCTATGTAAACAAAGCATTTTTACATTTTGAATGTTGAAGTGAAAATTCCAATTTTTTACTGGTATATTAAACCTATGTAAACAAAATCATGGTACGAGCCTTGTTTACATGACAAAGAATTGTGAGCTCTGTATCTTGCTTATAACTTAACGATTGACTCTCAAATTTCATTTGATCATTAGAAATGCATTCCAATAGCATTGTAAATGATTAAAACAGAAAAAAATAATTTAACCAAAAATCGTTACCATTCCCTTTTAAGGTACCTCACTACACTTAGACTTATACTTTTTAAGGCACTACGTCACAAGGTGGCGATTTAAATGTTTTGTTAAACTGTTTATATCGTTCGATTTGATTGTATATCGTAGTAATTCAGTGGTTAAAGTACTGGCTTCTGAACCGCAGATCATGAGTTCGAATCCGCCTGGAGCTTTTGTTCGTTTTTACTGAATTAAATTTTCAAAAATGTAATTTTTCATTCAAAATTGCACATTTTTTTTTTTTGGTCTATTAGACTTAAATACTTTTTATCCATTATGATGTCTATCATAATCAAGTAATTTTCTGCTGATTTGAGAAAATATTTCAAGGTGTAGTGAGCCACCTTAAAGCTGACATGAATTCATAAAAGCATTTGGTGGCCATATTAGTTTCGATCGCACCTTAGCTGTCACTGGGGTATATATACCGGTCGAGAAAGTTACGGTCGATTGCTTTCCGATCGAGGCATTCAGGTTGCACGGACTTCTAAATGCGTGAACTACACAGTGTAGTAAACTGTTTGTAATAAAGAATAAAGGAAACTACAATCAATAAAACACAAAATATATTTAGTATACTTTGAAAGAATTTCCAAGGTATTTGTATTATTTTGCACAGAGGGTGCTGCCTTACTTTGTATGCACATCGAACACGTGTGTTGTTCATACAGAGTGCATAACTACATCCAACACAGTAGAAAACTGATAGTAAATCCAATAAAGTAACAACCTAACATCGTTTCCATCGGTTTCTACAAAACACTCCGTTTCTTAAAATCCAAGCGGTTATTGACATTGCTCGATCTGCCACGGTGTGTGGTTTGCGCCTGTGCGATGTTATAACATACACAGAAAAACGTTCTACAATGATCGAAGATTTTGGAATATATGTGTGCCTGGATTTCAGTCTGTCTTGTTTCGTCGTCCATTGGGCCATCATTAAAAATATCTATGTTTCCCCTAACCCGACCCTAAATTTTGAAGTTGGGTAGGTAGGTAGGTAAATAATTTTTTTTTCTGCCAAGGCATAATATAAAATACATTATAGATTAAAAATGAAAACAATAAATCAATTCTTTAATTAATTACAAAACTAAAAAAAATATGAACAGTTGTAAAACAAATTTTTATACTTGTCCTGCTGAAATGTAAAACAAATTTAATATCGAATTCACAATTTGATATTGTTCATCTTTTAAAATTTAAACATGTTTGATTCAATGACTAGATGTGCATGAATACATTCATTATCATTTGTATGTTGATGTACATGTAAACCTATATTTAAATATCATTTTAATGATCATAATGTACCTACTTCAAAGTATCAATTAATTTTTCAAAATTTGGTTTATAAAATGTCGAAAACTATATTAAAACAATAATATTTGATAAACTTAAGGTAATGTAATAAATGTAAATATTTGTGAAGTCATATTTAATGATTCTTCAATAGTAAGGTTACACAAAATCACTACACTTGCAGAGAATGTCCTTCTTTGACAAGGAAATTTTAACCTAATGAAACATAATGCTAGGGACAAAAAATATATTTAGATACGAAAGATTTTTGTAAATTTACCCAATTTCACTTTAATTATAGTCAGAACCAAAACCAGCTCTTTTGTTTCTGTTGATTTGAAATTTGACGAAGTTAAGAGAACTGTTTAAAGGATGACTGCACTTAAGGACATGCGATATTTGCGAGAAAATAAACTTTTAAAAGAAGAATTTTTCTTTCAATTGCAGAAATGGTCCACATCTAAACTGCAACTTTAAGTAATTGCGTTAAATAAAAGTATGTTGTTACCAAGTACGAATTTGTTTTCATAGGCGGGGATCATCACGATTTCTTGAATCTCCATACGATAATGAGGACGCCCACTTTTATACTGACTTCGTACATAGTCAGCGCATGTTTGTCTATTGTTATCCGTTTAACAGTAGTTGTACATTTGCATTATCAAAGTTATGTCAATAGGAGATTAATAGACAAACATGCGCTCATGGTTAAAATGAGAAAAAACTGCTTCTTCTTACTTTCGCTTTCCCTGTTGTAACCAAGGGTTGATGCATGTTGAATATTATAATTCACCACGTGATTTCTCACCTCAGGTAACTTTGTGAATACAAAATTCTATCACGTGGCGTGTAAGGTAGCGTGTTATGTGCTAACTAGGACAATGTTTTCAAACACGTTAAGTTGTCAATTGATTTAAAGACTTCTGTACTTTCCTGGGCGTGGTCAAATTGTTGAAACCATAGTAAATAATATACTTGTACCATATAGAATAGATAGGGGTGATCACATAAACTTTTATACACAGCATTGTTATTCATGCTAGTCTAATTTTAGTACCATTATATAAATAGTGCCTGTTTGGGAGGGTACCAGTTGAAATTGACACCCCGAGAAAACCATTGTCAACCGACGCGAAGCGGAGGTTGACAATGGTTTTCGAGGGGTGTCAATTTCAACTGGTACCCTCCCAAACAGGCACTATTTATTTTATTATACTGAATGTCTTAATTTTATGACAAATTTTACTGTTTTTATATTGAAAAGACGTGAGTTCTACGGCGAACCGTACGCGCATAATTTACGCGCATGTAACAATTTGTTCTATCGGCCCGTTGCCAATTGTGTTGCTAACGCGGAGGGTATTAGAACGGATTGTCAACTTCGTCTAAACCAATCAGATTTCAGTATTTAACATGAAAGTATAATAATCTGATAATGTCAGCTCCACCTCTCATGCATATTAATATCTAAAGTTTGGTCAAGGGCAGACAAGCAAAAATTCTCCTTTTTTCGAAAGTTGTAAGGAGAAAAACATAGAATGAGCTTATTGTATCACAGTCTAAAATCTTAATTAATGTTGGAAAAAGACTAGACTCTTTAACAAATTAACAAAAGTGATATTAGGTTAAGAAATAAACGCAAAAGAAGCGACCGAAAAGGGCCCAAAACCCGGCGCTAAGTGCAGTCATCCTTTTTCAAAACATAAAGAGTCTTTCATTTCACAGGTACTAACCTAATTTTTGGGAGAATTATTTCTCCCTAACAGAAAAGTAGAAAGAAGTTTGACATCAGGGAGACTGTCAATATTTGATACAGCATAACCTACAGAAATAATGATATACACAGATTCAACCTTAATTAAAATTGGATTAAAATTTAAGCAAGTTAAATAAAAAATAAAACAGCTTCTAAAAGTTTTAAAAACTTATCCAATCTATTAAATTTAATTTATTTGATGTATTCATACATTTTATAGATGACATGTTTTGTAATTGTGTTAGCTAAATGACAAATAAAACCAGTCTCTGTACTTCTGTGAATTTTGGAGGTATTAGTCAAACCGTTAGACCCAATTACAACCATTGTGTAGAGGATCATTTTAATTGATAACTGGTAACTGTTGGCATGTGGTTTTATGATTATTTTAGCATTAATTTGGCAGAGTTATTAACTAATTACAAGTTACCAACTAATTTTAATATCAACACTAAAAGTAATAAACATCGGTTGTAATTTTCAATGCACAGTTGGCTACATGTTGCATCACTCGTATTTATACCCATAAAAGATAAGCCAATCAATTAATCACAACAGTGGTTAACTGAGGCTGTGGAAACGTCTTTTGAATTAAATGATTATCATTTTAATGTCTCTGGGGTTAATTTACACGATCATGAACTCAGAATACAGGGCGACTTCAACTTCTCTTTCGGAGGAAATTCCGGCGTAGTTACCGATCATAAAGCGATTATTTCGCCCATGTTGATGATCGAGGCTATCAAAATGATTGTAAAACGAAAAATATGTGGGTCTTCTAAAAACAAATTTAGGTAAAATTGGGTTTCTTTAAAAAAAAAAAAAAAGTCTTTTCAATGTGGGATTTTTAATTGGGTCGGTCGCGTTAGGGGAAACATAGATATTTTTAATTTTGGCCTTGGATATTCCTTACCAGTGCAATGGTTGTCATATCATTTTTGTTCAAAACGCGTTTCTACAAGTCTTTTCGTCTAATGTAACGTGTTCGGGTGAATGAAATTCCTAAATGCGGTGAAGCATGAATAGTGCTATAGGCCTTATGTAAGTGCTATAGGCCTTATGTAAGGGGTGTGTGGCGATGAGCAGAACAATAGAAATCGACAACTAATATGGCGGTAGTCGGAGATAAAAGGGAAATAATGCGTATTTATTTAACATGTATAGATAACCTACTGTAAATAGCAAATTTCATATTACACGGCTTTAATGGGAGTACTATTCAATGGGCTGGCTAACATCCATATTCAAACATTCATCGATGTGACTTATCATTGCTTGCCCGATTCTTACGTTGAGCTGTTTTTAAAGCTAAACACCGCTCGTAAATTGGCACTGTCCGCCATATTTCTCTTTCAAAACTGCTGCCCTACAACCCCTATATAAGGCGAATACCTCTAAACAGTTCAAAGTACTTGGCAGTAGAGGTCTCACCAGTGTGGACGTACGCCTTGCCTCGCCGTGTTACTCGGTCGCGATGAAATTATCAAATTTTACGCACTTTCTTCAAACCAGGAGAATACTTATATCAGATAAATTGGTCAATGCATTATTTACAAACATAATATGCACATAGAATAAGAAATAAATGCATAAAATCCAAAGATCACGAAAGGAATACTACACGTCGGCCATGAGTTTCAGGTGTGCAATCGGGTGTAACGAAATCGAAATACCAGTTACCTGTGTGACGGTGCCTATTTACGAGCGGTGTTCAGCTTTAACAGGTACATACATACCCAATGCACGTGCTGATCAGAAGAAAACAAATTATGAACTGATGAAAATGTTACTATTCATTTTTTGATATTTACATCTACCGAGTATGATTCCCTCCATTTCTTCATGAAATTCATAGCTCTATAGAAACTTGCAGAAAAAAATAGTTTCTTTTTTAACAGAGACAAAATACACTGAGAGGACAGCCTGGCAATCACAAATCTCTTCAATTAACATGATCTTGGGAGGAATTAAGTAGGTGACAGAAAACCCAGATTTCTTCAACTGAAAAATGTTCAATTTTGATACCTTATTAAATCCTATAACAGACTTGTATTGGTATCATGTTCCTTGAATAGCCTATCATAGAGAAGCAACATTTGTATTGCAAGTATAATTTTGATTGCATTTACATCAACGAAAAATCAGGTGTCAGCTTCTTTTCTATTCAAACTGTATTCTTATCATTCATGAGAAGCATTCTAAAATAATTCACTGTCCTATCAGTCAGTCTCATTAAAATAACAAACACAAACACAATATACTTTTTGCACTTTATTAGTGCAATGATACATTTGGAATTCTCAGAAAAAGAATCCAAGAATTTTTCCTCCTAAATGTTTCCGTCTGGCTTCTTCATGATCCATTATACCCCCTGACGTTGTCATAACAATAAATCTGAAATATAAAATAACAAGTGAATTGCTAAATCATGCCAGAAACTTAAAATGTTGCCTTTTTAAAACAGTTATATCACACTCATGTTCTTATTTATACCGTTGGGTTCAACAGTCCAGAGACTGTTCAGAAGAGCAGGTGCTTGTGAGCGCACATCAAAATCCCCTATACCCATAACACAAATTTTGTTGAGCCCTTGCGACCACTTGCCCCGCTGAACACAATTCTGGGGTTTTATGTTGCCCTTCAGAATTATATTTTATTATTCTTTCATGTTAAATACTGAAATCTGATTGGTTTAGGCGCAGTAGACAATCCGTTCTACTACTCTCAGCGTTAGCAACACACATGGCAACGGGCCGATAGAACGAATTGTTTCATGCGCGTAAATTATGTGTGTACGGTTCGCCGTAAAAATCACGTTTTTTCTATATAAAAGCTGTACAATTTGCTATAAAATTAAGACATTCAGTATAATAAAATAAATAGTGCCTGTTTGGGAGGGTACCCGTTGAAATTGACACCCCTCGAAAACCATTGTCAACCTCCGCTTCGCGTCGGTTGACAATGCTTTTGTCGGGGTGTCAATTTCAACTGGTACCCTCCCAAGCAGGCACTATTTATATAATATTTTCAATGCTCATCTACAGAGTCTAATGTGAAAACCAGTTTTAGAAAAAAGCTGTTAATAATTTACTCCCTCCATAACCTGCAATTTAATACTGACTTATTTAATAAAATAATTGATTTCATCAACAAGGGAATATAAATATAAGCAATAAATGATTTATGTTTGATGTTGTTGCGTCAGTGACTGCTGTCAGGTTCGCAGACAAATTATCATGATGTGCTAAGGAGTGTTATTTGTCTGCTCACCAGACAGCATTCATTGACATGACGACATTAAAAACAAATCATTCAATGCAATACATGTAGTAACTTCTAGCAAATCTATGTGCAATTCATTAATCATTTTTTCTTATGATTAAGCTTCATACAGAAATCTATTTCAAAATTTAAAATTGATCTACTGAGTGCATAGTTTTATTTACATTTGCAAATTATATATATAAATGAAAAAGTGTCAAGTGTATTCTACATTGCTTTGCAGTTGAAACAATTTATGAAGTGTAAGAGAGAGTGCAGTGCCAGCAAAATACGTTTAATTAAGGAATAAAAAACACTAAGTATTATGAGGAGATCATAAAGGTCGGAGCAGCATCAAATCCTATAAAGCCCGACAGGCTTTTAAGACTTATTTATGCCCCAATGGTAATGATTACTTCATTATGTTCAAAGAATGATTCCTTATTACTTATATTTATATACCATTCAGCATTCGTATCAATAAATACTAAATATTGACATTTTCACATTATTTCAGTTCATGTTATTAAGGACACCCCACTTGTGCTCCAACAGTACATCGTCAATCATCATTCGTGTCATTGATGATATGTATTGAACTATACTTTACAAATTTAATTTGTAGTGTTATTACAGACAGACACTGGAAAATGTAAATATAAGTCCATATACAGAGGGTTCCACTTAATCTGATAGCGGTTAATCTGATAATTCGGTTAATCTGATATAATATCAAAACACCAAACCAATTCTTATATATCCCTTCATATTTTTTCCTGATATTCTGATAGAAAAAAATGTCATTTTCGGTTAATCTGATGGGATTGTGACCGTGTAATATTGATTTCCTACCCTTTTACACCTGTATACACCTATGTTTTATTGGTTGACACCCCTCTTGTGTACACAGTAACTCTTTACAGGGCATTAGTTACACTTCAACGCACACAAGGGGCTCCTTTCTTTGCAAGATAAAAGCTACCGACATCGATAATTGTTTCGGATGACCGCACACAGGACTGACCTTACCTGTGTACAATTTTAATTGTTTGTTTACTTACCAATCGCTTGTGTTAATTTCATGCTGGGCTTGCACCATTAAGAATTATTTAAACGTAATTTCTGAATCAAAAATGACAGGCTTTGGAGCATGTGACATCGAGGAAATTCTGACTACTTTCAATTTCACATCGTGGTAGAAAACTTATAAATAAAAACCAAATATTTTTTTATCATGCATAATTAATTATTTAAGATCATTTTATAACAGAAAAAGAATTAAAATAGATAGTTCAATTGAAAGAGGTACTGTTCAGACAGCCATTTCCTCTTATTACTTCCTGTCAAAATGGCGGCCATTTTAAAACCATCGTAATGAAGAGAAACATTTTCTTTTGGGCATTTACAAACAAAATAAAGACTTTCATGCCATTTCATTGCTATTGCAAGGTAAATTATTTCATTTCAAACTGTTGACATACAAATTATATCCTTTCATTGATAAATTATGTCTTGAAACAATTTATATTTAATTCTATACCAAAATCAAAGACCACAAAAACGCTAAATCGGTTATTCTGATTTTCGGTTAATCTGATAATTTTTCCCTGACAAATTGCCTATCAGATTAAGCGGAACCCTCTGTATTACAAAAATAAACATACCCAAACTGTCGAGATGGCAATAAATTTGTTGTCCATCTTTCCATGTCTCTGATGGAAATGTCAAATCTAGGACTGATGACACCGCACTGAAAATACACCCATATAGATTTAAATATCCACAAATTAATCAAAGATTTAAAACACATGTCCATAACATTCAATTCATGACACCAAAAAAGAATTAAATAAAGAATCTCTTATGCATAAAAAAAAAATCTAACACAGTTAAGCACACAATTTCATCATACTAGTATATCAAAATACTAGTAATTATTTCTTAGACAGTGTTAGAGTGATGCCTGTAGTTTATCTACACAAGAGTTATCTCTGCTCTGTTTTTACTATGAATGTAATACCATAATAACTATTTCAGTGATTTAATATTTTTCATGTGATGACCTAAGTAATTTCTTTCCCAAAATAAGAAACAAGTATATTTTCAAAAATTTCATTCAGTAAACATAAACAAAAGTCCCAGGCGGATTCGAACTCATGATCTGTGGTTCTTAAGCCTGATACTTTAACCACTGAGCTATGACCATATACATCTGAATAGATTGATACAAACAGTTTAACAAAACATTTAAATCGCCATCTTAACAAGAATAGAATTCCTGGGTCCCCCGCCGTTCAAGCAGTATACTAGTATACTGTACTGTGGAATCATTAAATTTCGTGGGGGCCAATTTTCGTGGATTGCTTAAATTTTACAGGTTCGTGGGGACGCGACCAAGGCTGATTTAAGAACTTAACCAAGGTATTAGTGGTCAAAGTCCCATAACTCCAGCAAAAAGTATCGACCAATGCTAATTTTCGAACTTGACCAAGGTAATAGGTGTATAAACATTTGGTATAAATTTAATGAAAATCCGACAAAATTTGTAGGCATGAGAGCGCTTACAAGGTCAATTTTTGGATAAAACGGAGTCATTATTGTGGTCAGAGTCCCATAACTCCAGCAAAAAGTATCGACCAATGCTGATTTTCGAACTTGACCAAGGTAATAGGTGTATAAACATTTGGTATAAATTTAATGAAAATCCGTCAAAATTTGTAGGCATGAGAGCGCTTACAAGGTCAATTTTTGGATAAAACGGAGTCATTATTGTGGTCAGAGTCCCATAACTCCAACAAAAAGTATCGACCAATGCTGATTTTCGAACTTGACCAAGGTAATAGGTGTATAAACATTTGGTATAAATGTAATGAAAATCTGTCAAAATTTGTAGGCATGAGAGCGCTTACAAAAAAGTGTGACGGACGGACGCACGGACACACGGACGGACGCCCGGCATTTCTATGTCCCCGCTCCGCGTTGCGGCGGGGGACAAAAAGGTTAAGTCTAGGTGTAGTTAAGTACCTTAAGAAACAAGTTGTAAAACTTATTTTATTTAAAATTTCTCTCATTTCATAGATGTTAGGGAAAGGGAGTCAATGATGTGAAAGAACGCCAGAGTACACTAAGCAAACCAACATGTCTGAACAAGCTATGACATTTAACCACTGTCAACATGGGGATCAAACTCAGGTCGCAGTAGTGAGAAGCACTGTTGTACTTGAACACCTACGACTACAAAGTCTGTTAATTTTTTTTGCACTGGGTGTAAGGTCTTTTTCATGATGATTGTTTAAACTTTAATATTTCATATTATTTGTTTATATGCTTTTATCGGGATATTTGATGAAACATCCAGCAACGTTAAAAACATAATTTGTACTCAATTTATTTAGGTAGAATAATGCAGAAAGAACATGGTAACAATTATTTTTTTAAATAATGGTTTGAACTTACTTTGTTTAACCGGCCTGTAAGATTGACAACAATTTTGCCATTTCTGTGGTCATCAACAATTTCAAATTCCCCAATGTAACCTGGTAATAAAAATGAACACAGAATTTTAACAATAAAATCTTCAGTAAAAATTACAAAAAACAAATTATATCAAATTAAGAAATATTAAAGAAAAGATAACAATTCAACATTTAAAAAAAAACCAAAACCTTAATTAAATGTAAAATAAAAGGTTAAAAATACAAAAACTTTGAATATCATAACACTTCATATATGCAGAGACATAAATAACAGAGATTGGCAACTCAGCCATTAGCATGTTTTGTTGTTGAAAAATGTTATGGGACCAAACTTACTTTGAGAACTACATATTAGTAAATAGATATATTGATCTTAAACCAAAAGTATATTGTTTTTATGAAAAATTTGCATAGGATTTAGACGTTTCTGAAACAAAAAATTGAAAAATAAGATTAATATATACCGGTAGATACAGAGGGTTCCACTTAATCTGATAGCGGTTAATCGAATAATTCGGTTAATCTGATATAATATCAAAACACCGAACCATTTCTTATATATCCCTTTATATTTTTTCCTGATAATCTGATAGGAAAAAATGTCATTTTCGGTTAATCTGATAGGATTGTGACCGTGTAATAATGATTTCCCACCCTCTCACACCTGTATATTCCTTTGTTTAATTGGTTGACACCCCTCTTGTGTACACAGTAACTCATTACAGGGCATTAGTTACACTTCAACGCAAACGGGTGGCTTCCTTCTTCGCAAGATGAAAGCTACCGACATCGATAGTTGTTCCGGATGACCGCACACAGGACTGACCTTACCTGTGTACACATTTTATTGTTTGTTTATTTATCAATTGCATGTGTTAATTTCATGCAGGGCTACCATCATTAAGAATTATATAAACATGTAATTTCTGAATCAAAAGTGACTGGCTTTGGAACATGTGACATCGAGGAAATTCTGATTACTTTCAATTTTACATCGGGCTAGAAAACTTAAAAAATAATATTCAAATAATTTTTTATCATGCATAATTAATTATTTAAGAGCATTTTATATAACAGAAAAAAGAATTAAATAGATTGTCCGGGTGAAAAGAGGGACTGTTAAGACAATTATCCATTTCCTCCTATTACTTCCTGTCAAAATGGCGGCCACTTTGAAACCATCGTAATAAAGAGAAACATTTACAAACAAAATAAAGACTAAAATGCTATATCATTGCTAATGCAAGGTAAATTATTTCATTTCAAACTATTGACATACAGATTATATCTTTTCATTGATAAATTATGTCTTGAAACAAGTTATATTTTATTCTATACCAAAATCAAAGACCACAAACGCTAAATCGGTTAATCTAATAATCGGTTAATCTGATAATTTTTCTCTGACAAATTGACTATCAGATTAAGCGGAACCCTCTGTAATATATAGGCCAGCTATAACACATCGGCGAAATCTCGGACGACGGGTAGTCAACTGCCTCCTAAAACTCCTCTTTTAATATTGTTTATAAGACATAAAACTCATAAAAATATAATATTTTGAATGTTTTGGTAATAGGATTTAGCTGTTTATATTTCAATTTATTTGTTTATTAGAAAGATATACTGATTTAAACTGGGAATACTTTACAATAAGGACTGTGAGATTTCGATCAGTTGCCTATCTCTGTTATTTATGTCTCCGATTATGAACCTGGACATATGCTATTATTTCATTCATTGTTATAATCATAATATTATTTTATTCAATGTATATGTCCCCTGAGGGCCCTTGATTGGTGAATAAATAAATAAATATATATCGCATAGCCCCCTAACTCCGTCACTTTTGGGAAACTCCTTGCCATTTGAAATCAAGTGCGATTATGACGTCATTTTTTACATGTCAAAAATCTTCAATCAAATGTCAACAATTTACAATGGTTAAATTCAAGAATGTGTTAAAACATAACAAAATTACACCTTGTTCATTCTATACACCATTAATTGCGTGCAATCAGCTAGCACTTTTTCACATGTGCACTAAAACATCGTTATCTCTGAAATGCAGGCGCTTCAAACATTAACGGTGGTCAATCATTTTTTGAGAGGTCGAGGGCGAAACATTTCACATGTAATACATATTTGATTTAGGTTATTAATACATTTCTTTCAGTCTGCATGCATTAGCGTTTATGCACTACACTTGATGACAACGTCAAATCGCTCATGCCGTAACTTTTGCCTTATACAGGGTATAGATATATACGATATGTCGCTATTTAGAATATGCTACATTTATAAAAAATGAAATAAATGAATAATATACTATTAAAATATTCATTAATGATATAAAATATTTGAAATATATAGGGACAGAAATCAAACGGCATCCATAAATTCTGAAAAGATCATTGTGATTGTTGTTACAAGAATCCATTTCTTTATTCTGACGATCATTTCATTTTGATGAAATTAAATACTATTTAAATTGTATGCACCATTTTTACTTATTATAACTTAGCCTAGATACAAATTGCATTTAAACTAAATTGTTAATGTGTCTTCATTCCCTGGCATATCACAGAGCATGTCGGTGATGGAGTTAGGTTCATAAGATATGATAAGCACGTGTGATAAACGTCAAATTCAGTGGGCTTATTTGAATAATGATAAGAATATTTTTGTTGATAATTTTATAAATTATATTGTTTTAGGTTATATATAGTAATTGCAAATGACAAAAACCACAAAAAAATAATTTACAGAGAAACGCGGGATGTTTTCTGGTTATAGTGACGGACTTTGGGTACTCAGTGATATACGAAAACAATTGGAATTTGCTGATCGTTACCATGCTTCATCATCACTGTGAGAAATCTGACGATGACTTTTGAGCAGGGCCTTATCAGCACCTGACGTTTGCCCTTTTTCTCAGCTGCTGCTATGCATTTGAGGGCATCTGCCAATACATTCATCCGCACCATTTTGACTTAAAAAGAAAGAGAAAACGATTAATTAAAATACAATACGAGGATAGTTAAAAAATTTAAGTTTCGAGCAAATTCGGGACGTAGCAATTACTTCGATTAATACGGCGCAGGAAATAAATCAGTGTGATAAATATATAACATTGGATCTGTTTAAATATAAGATATGTCTCTTTAATCTTAAGGTAACACATTAATCAACAAAATTCATGATATAAACAAACTATCTCTTCCCCATCCCCATTCATTATTAACATCATTTCAACTTAAATTAGGGGGAAGAGCATAATCTTAACCTCGTTTAATTGAAGAATATGGATATAAATGTTATTAGACATTCTCCAGATAATGTAACTCTTTTATTTTTTGCGATGATTGATGATTCTTTTCATTCATTTTAGATTTTCACGTCGTACCTATTTCAGTGGCGGAAGTAAAAAGACCGATCTAATGTGCATTGTGGGTAACACAGGTGCCCGTCTCGTGAGGCATCCACACATTTTAACGAACATTCAGAAAACTTCCGAAAATCAAAATGTCTTGTCATTAAAACGTTTGAAAGAGATATAGAATACAATAGTAACTTCATGCACTTAAGTAACAGTGATGACACGTTCGATACAAGATGTAAACAGATTTTAAGATTTAGAGAGGTAATTTAGTAGTCGACAACTACTCACCAGAACAAATGTTTGATATCTTCTTGGACACTTGTTTTGTCTCACTTTATTTCTTTCTCTTTATAGAATATGTAGGCTAAACACAGTAAGTGATATCAGTCAGGATTAATATGCAGAATAAAAATCATATTTCTGCAACCAATGTTTGATTTTTTTATTATAAGAACTTGAAAAAAAAATGTTGCTTGTCTAATAATGCATGATTATGTACACTCTTTAATGGTGTGAATAAAGGCGTATATCATAGGCGCTCCCCAGCTAATTTTTAAAATGACGAACGGTATCTAATTTATATATGTCTATCCTCTTTACTAAAAAATCAGTATAGAGGGTAGACATATACAACATAGGCCTCGGAACCGGTGGGGGTGTGGGGAGGGGTGTGTGTGTGAATTTTTTGCAAAGTTGCTGATGACCATAACCAAAGGCCTTATTTATTTATTTTTTTTTAGCTTGTCATGATTTTTGATAAGTCTAGCCCCCACACTTTCAATTTGCTTCCGACGCCTCTGTATATTTAGATATCGTTCATCATTTACAAAATAAGCTGGGAAGTGCCTATGAGCTATATACATGTGTAAGTGTCCAAGATGTGCAGTGAACAAGCACTTGCTTCTCATTGCTGCTATCTGAGTTCTATCCCCATGTTCGACAGTGGTTTTACGTGATAGGGTATTGAAGATGCCTGCTTGGAAATGTGGATTTTCCCTGCTTTTCTCAGCTTCCTTCTACATCAAAGACCCCCTCTGCCCTAATAATAAAATATTTAAATGTGAATTATATAACTCATTCTATATAAAGTTCTATATAAAGTGTTCCAATTTGCTTATACATGCATATGACTACAGACAATTAGGTCCATGTACAAGAATGGACATAATTGATTTGCATCATGACGTTTATATTACCAATATAAACATTGTGTACATGGCGATGCAAATTAATGCACAACATTTTTTCTATGTTTGAAATTTGCATGTCAGCCAGTGATTGTTATCTACCACCTTAAGATCCCTGTATATTTCCCTAAATACAAACCTTTAAATATATTTTTAAGTACATTATAATTTGATATTTTTGTTATACATGTATTAAAGTTTAATATATTTGCAGATGTAACCAGAGCTGTGTAAAAATGCCAATGTCATCAATTGATGAGAGACCCAAAACTTTAAAGAGTGGGATTTCTCTCAAAACCAAATATGCAGTACAGCATCGTTCTGATATGCTCATCGCAGAGCAGGTAAAAGTATCATTGATGGTTATGTACCTGAATTTAGTGTCATATAAACTGCAATTTTTATGTTGAAAACTATTGAAAAATTGTTCATTTTAGATATTAATGTACATAAAATCTTGGTCATGCAATCACAGGTACATGTATAAATAGATGCTTTTACCACAGTTTTCATGTTTATACATGTACATGTATATAACAAGATTTAGATTTATTCTATTTTTATAAATCGTCATATGTCTCAATCAACAAAAAGGCAGACCAAGGCTTATACCTCATGTTTCAGGTCAAGTGAGCTTTTCTGATCACATTTTGTCTGTCGTCTGTCCGTCTGTCTGTCTGTCTGTAAACTTTTTACATTTGCAACATCTTCTCAAGAACTACGAGGCCAATTTCAACCAAATTTAAAACAAAGCACCCTTAGGCAAAGGGAATTAAAAGTTGTGAAAATTAAGGACCACACACTTTTTCAAGGGGAGATAATTAGGAATTATTGCAAACAAATTTTGAGAAATTTTCAAAAATCTTCTACTCAAGAACCAATTGGCCAGGAAAGCTGAAACTTATGTGGAAGCATCCTCTGGTAATGTTGATTCAAAGTTGTGAAAATCATGACCCCGGGGGGAAGGGTGGGGCCACAATTGGGGGTCAAATTTTTACGTAGGAATAAAAAGAGTAAATATTTAAAAATCTTCTTCTCAAAACTAATCAGCCTGGAAAGCTGAAACTTGTGTGGAAGCATCCTCAGGTAGTGTAGATTCAAAGTTGTGAAAATCATGACCCACGGGGGTAGGGTGGGTCCACAATAGTGGCGTCAAATTTTTACAAAAGAATATATTGAGTAAATTTTTTGAAAACTTCTTCTCAGAAACTAATAAGCCTGGAAAACTGAAACTTGTGTGGAAGCATCCTCAGGTAGTGTAGATTCAAAGTTGTGAAAATCATGATCCCCGGGGGTAGAGTGGGACCACAATGGTGGGTGGGTGGGGGGGGGTGTTGAATAATAATAGAATTATTAAGAATATAATTGAGTAAAAGAGTAAATCTTAAAAATCTTCTTCTTAAAAACTGATCAGCCGGGAAAGCTGAAACTTATGTGGAAGCATCCTTAGGTAGGGTAGATTCAAGTTTGTTCAAAGCATGATCCCCAGCGGTAAGATGGGTCACAATGTAGGGGAGGGGGGGGGGACAAAAATTTACATATGAATATATAGGGAAAAATCTTTAAAAATCTTCTTCTAAAAAACCATTTGCCTAGAAAAGCTGTAACTTTAGTAAAAGCAACCTCAGATAATGTAAATTCATATTTGTCCAAATCAAAATCTTGAGGAGTAGGGTGGATCCAATTAAACAAAGGAAAGCATTTTAATTATTCAAAAAAGCTGAAATGTTATAATACATGTATATATTTTTATTTATATGCAAACATTTTGACATATTGCTGATTCTTTTAAATTATTTAGACTTTGGCCCCTTGACGATTCTTGGGCCTCACAAGGGGTTCATAGTTTGATGTAGGTTTATATCCCATATATAAACAATTGTTAAGGATCTTTTTGAGAACTGCAATGCTGAACATGTGATATGACTATAAAATCATCCTGTTAGAAATGGGAATAATGATAATAAAGATAAGAATATCCAGGGGGAAAAATGAATTGTTATTTATACAGGATCTACCGGTACATGTACGTATTATACTACATTGTCCAGATAGTTTGTAAGAGCGTATATCTGTTTTTATTCACGTGTCACAAAATTTCCGCAAATGGGGAAAAAATGCAGCATTTTTAATTTGCGTCAGTAATTTTTTGCGATTTTTAAAAGTGTGTTATATAAAATATAATTTCTGCATATTCAATATTTTGCGATTTGAAAGAGATGGCAGAAAAAGCGAAAAAATTAGATCATCACGAAAATTATAGGATATACGGTATGACTCAATTAAGCTTATTTTATCATACCTATTGTTCCTCAGGTGAGCGATGTGGCCCATGGGCCACATCGTTTATAATGTGATGTTTGTATACTAAATATTTTCTTGAGTTCAAAATAAAGCTGGTATAACCAATAAATTTATCTGTCTTTTAGTTTTGATTATTAACATTTGCAGATGGAGAATGTGGCAGAGAAACAAGATACTTTGTACAACCTTCTGATAGAGTTAGAGAATGCCAAAACAGAAGAGGAGATTGATCGCCTCAGAGCTGAAGTACAGGCCCTGAAAGAGAAATCTGATGCTGCTCTTGTTCTTTTGCATGTAAGTATGATCTTACTTTTCTCAGTTTTAATAATGAGTTATTCTCTATCTAATAGAAATATACTTGTACACCACTTAAGGATTCTTTTCAATTGCCACATTTTTGATGAACTATGAGCAATTCATTCCTTATTATTCAGATATTGTACAAGATAAACCATGAACTACAATATGCACGCAAAGATTTGGAGGAAGCTCTCAAGCACACAGGGGGAGACATCTTGGCAGCCAGAAAGAGAGTCATGTGGCTGGAGGATCGCATGGGGACACTATGTGGAAAAGTCCGGCTCAGAGTAAGGGCTACTTTGACTGTCAGATCTCTTTTACAAGCATCAAAATTGATTGGTGTGGCTTGTTTAAATGTTTCCCTGCTAATCATGATAAAAAAAATGTTACAGTAATAAAATACCAGAGTAGTACAATCTCGTAGGTCTAAGTTAGTCATATAGAATATTTGTACTTGTACTAGATTTTATTTACATTGCAGTTCTCTGCCTTGTTTAAATATTTGACGAAAGATTCTATTAAAGTATGAAAAAAATGTTTATGATTCAGTTTTTAATTCATTAATAGGGTCAGCCTGTATCTCAAAGAGTATCCCATCGAACAAGAGGGTCCACTGATCGAGGCCAGTTAACCTTGACCTTCAGATCGGATGTCACTGATGTCAGTGACGATGATGACCAATTCACCAGACAAAAGTCTTTGCCACCAATACGTCAGACTCATGATGACTCGGATGATGATGACAGGGGGAGGGGCATGGGGGGAGGGCGAGGTGGGATGATGGACACCCCTTCCATGAGTGGATCAGAAGACTTCAGAGCCATGCAAATGAAGCGACCAGGAATGATGGATACTCCCTCCTCTGATGCAAGTTCCTCTATCTCTCCTGTAAAAATGGGCATGATGCAGCATCATGGTCCACAGTATTCTGATGATTCTGATGATGAGGGATCCAGTCCAGGAGCAAGTCCTATTCCCAAGGCTGTAGAGGCTAAGGAGGAGGAGAAAAGGGAATCCAGTCAGAGTGAAGGGGGTTCAGAGGCTGAAGATCACATTGGAGAACTTCCTACGATGTTTAACCAGAGCAAACGAGAGATAAGTGCTCAACCCAGGCACTCTTCACCAGATACTGGGCCTCCTCCCAAACAAGGAATTGAAATACCAACAGAAGAAGAAGAAGAAGAAGAAAAAGCTGAGGTAAATATGTCTCCTTCACCTAAGATGCTGAAGTTCAAATGAAGCCACTCCATTTACATTTTTACAGTACCTTAAAACAATTGAATTCATTGGAAAAATACTGTATATTTTTATTTACATGCATGACTATGTGACTAAAATGTATATTTTCTTTTTATTCCATTGTTTTATTCATGTCACAAATTCCAAAAAGAAAAGCAAAATCAGATGCAAATTTCATTCTCTAACCACACTGGTCCTATCTTGATATTTACAGGAAGATCATAAAACGGAAGAGAAAGAATCTGAGGAAAAGTCAGGGGAGGAAACTGCTGAAGAGACAACTTCAGAGGAAGTTCCAGCTGGAGGGGACAGTGGCACTCAGGCAGACAAACCCCCCGAAGAGAAGACCTTTATCACAGAGGTCTCAGTGGCCACAAACAAAAGCCGAGTCACCATCATGTCCCCAAAGAGGGAGGATACTCGTCAAGGTGAGTTAAAATTAGAACAATTGAATATTCCATTCTCGACTGGTGAAAATTATCTTATCTTATCGAGCTGTTAACCAATATTTGTAGATGAAAATTGTCAGCTCTGTTTGTGAATATAGTTCTTGCTAAAATTTTGAATTGCATGTTTGTGGATATTGCTAGAATAATTTAGTGGATTTTCAATGTTTTTATGATTTAAGACTGAATTGCAGATGATATATGAATTTGCTGTAAGACTAGATATAAATTTTAGCGTAACATTCATAGGTAGATACCTGTACAATGTAATGATATAATACTTATTTTCATTTCTTTGTTCATGCAGTAAACTGGTAGCTAGAACTCTGTAATGAAATTTATAAATG
Source organism: Magallana ariakensis (assembly GCA_020458035.1). Classification (NCBI taxonomy): domain Eukaryota; kingdom Metazoa; phylum Mollusca; class Bivalvia; order Ostreida; family Ostreidae; genus Magallana; species Magallana ariakensis. The sequence goes on from CM035817.1 coordinate 35,882,487, forward strand.
ATTATTTTTCAATATATTTTTAATTAATCCGATGTCTATTAATTATTCACAGTCAGTCAGTTTCCCATATCTCGTAAGAAATATACTATATGGTTCTCAAAAGACACTCTCAGTTTTTTCTTCCAGAATTGAATGCTTTTCTTTACATCTGCATGCATGCTTTCATGCACCAATCACTTTACTGTAGAAATGAAAAAAAATCCTCAATTCATATTATACCCTGTATCATTATTTTAAAGCCTGTCAAAGTTTATATCAATTATATGCTACCAGGTATATTATAGATTCAAATGCCCTTGAAGACATTTATATTCATGCATTTATTACATTAGTTTTATATTTACCAGTACATTTTTAACAGACGTACACGAAATCTTAATTTTATATAAGATTACATTGTAGTTCAATCATATTATAAATCAGTTAAATCTTAATTAATATTGTTGTATGTGCTCATGCAGACAAGTTTAAACTCTTGCCATTTTAATTCAAAAATTGTCATGCCTGAATCCTGTTTGAGTATATATTTGAATATATTAAGTTGATTATACATGTAAATATACTATATGCATATACCGGTATATGTTTCAATTAAGGACCTTTAATTCATTTGATAGGTATATTGTAATTCCTAAGAACCACTTTGTTCTATGCACAATCAACTACACCAATGTACACTTTGAATAATGTATTTATGGTTTTCTTAAGTCTAAGATTCAATGCAAAACTTCAAATGAGTTTTTCCAAAAACACACTCGGTTACTTTCTAAATTCCACCATTTGATTTAAAGACAGACAATGTCTAATCAATATGCAGAGAATTACAGAGTGTATAATTCAGTATAGGCCTTTATTCATTTTATTAATTGCATTTAATTCTATTTTTTATTGCATGTCCCTTATCTTAATTTTATTGGTTACAATTTTTTTAATTTAAAAAAAAAATGTGCAAAACAATCTGATTGTTTCAAATGCCAATGTAGTATCTTTAACTGTAAATCAATTCATAATTGATAAACTGACTGACCCATTTAACAGATCATATCACATTTGATTAATGTATTGAGTTTAAAACATTTTGTTGAATCTGTGTCTAGGGAAGCTTTACAAGCAAAATTGTTACAAACCAGGTAAAAATCTGTATAAGCAGAGTATTCAATAGACAAATATTGAATGGGGATGCGGTTTGTGTGTCGTAACTTATATGGTGAAGGGAAACAATTTTACATGTACGCCTTAATTTGAATTAATTGATACAGCTTTAAAAGTTATATATGCCGTTTTTAACAGTATTTTTGTGATGCTGGATCCCAGGTCAAATTTTATCAGTACTATATAATATATACACAGTGGTTGTTTATAAAATTTATTTTTTTGAAAAATGCTAAATAATTTAATATTTATAGTACATATTGTGTTGGAGCACTCAATGTAATAAGGAAAACAGTAATTTCCTACTAATGCATATTTATAGAATTGACATTTGTGGTGGATCTGCTCGTGTGTTATCTTGTTAACCTTAAGCTCGCAACATCAGATGATGAATATTTCAAAATTGGCATTTAAACTACTATCTGACATGAAAAGTAGATAATAAAAAAGAAATAAACTTGATTATGTTTACCAGTACTTCTAAATGTGATTAAGGAGAGTTACCTAATTACCAGTACTGTAAACCAACTATTATTCGCGACGACTTTATTTCACGATTTACCTGAGATAAACTGGTTCGCGGTGACAAATTTTCGCGACCAAGCCTTAATTTACACCTGCTTTTTTATTACAACTATATGGCAAATAATTTCGTGACAATGAGGAACTCGCGAAAATTTCTTGCACACGAATAATAGTTGGTTTACAGTATATAGCTGTATGTAAAAACATACACATGCATTTATACCTGTTACAGTAATGAGATCCATGCATTTATAACGGCATATATAGCTTTAATTTATACTCAGTTGTAGTATTGTATGCTGCATATTATACTGATATTATTGAGCATTGTATGAAATTTGCTTTTAAATGAAACAATTACAAGGTTACAGGGTTTTTTTTTAATACACGGTAATGATAGATTTGTTTGCCATAAAACTTAATTAATATTCACTGACAAACCAGCTTCATCAAAATACATTCATAGTATGTACATGTACATAGATTTTAGAGATTAGTTGATACACACGGTTCTTACAGCTTTATGATGATTACAGATAATCTTCAAGTTTGATTAAAGATTTTTTATCATATTGTACTCACTTTCACAGCCTTTTAGAATTTGAACTGATTTAATCAAGCTTTTATATATATTTTCTGACTAAATACTTAATACATGTACTGATAATGTTCTATTATCAACTGAATTACATTTCACATTCACAAAAAAGATGCTTTTTTTAATCAATATCACGTTATTTCATATTATGTGTATTTTTATACTCGTATAATAATGATCTATATGTATACAAATGAAGCATTAAAAGTGAACTCAAACGAAAAGTGATTTTGAATTACATAATAATACATGCGCAGATCTAGAGGGGGGGGCCCTTGCAAAATTCCAATTTTTAAAATTAACATTATGAAATTAACAAAAATAAGCCTCAGAACCCCCCCCCCCCCCAGCAAATTCAAATAACCATCGGACCCCCCCCCCTTAGCTGGAAAAATTTTCTGGATCCGCGCATGTTATACCAGTACCTAACACTATTATATGAATTATTATATAAGTTAATATTAACCCATATTCTATAATAATTTATTCAATGTCATAAAAATAAAAATGTTCTGTTACAGTAACTATAGTATCTATATTTATATAGTTTTGATAGATCATATCTTACAGTATATATATTAATATCTTTAATTTAAACAGAGAGACAGTGTTTTCCACTTCTTGATTATTCAAAAGATATTATATTTTTATGAATTTCTCTCTCTGTAGGAGATTTCTTTAGTAATATGGCTTTGGCAAACCAAATTAACTCAAAAATGTCTTTAAATGAATTACTTTTAAACCATGCAGTCTTGAATTAATTGAGTACCTTGTATTGTTAAGCATTTCTGCGTGAGATCGCAGAAGAGGAGCGGGATCTTATCATGGAGTACTGGCAGTCTGAACATCATCGCTTCGAGTACGGACAATTTTCTGATGTCCTTACTCAGTTAGATCCCTTATCTTACCACCAGATGGGGCTTGCAGTGCCTGGGAGTTTCCTGGAAAAATGTAAGAGCCATGCATGTTTGAATGTCAATTGATGTACCGAATTAACATTGTATACTTATATACATATAGTCAATTTTCTACCATAATTGTACATGTAATCAATTGGATAATTTTTATGTTTTTCTGAAACAGAGTTTAAATTCTGTGCTTTAACAGATACAAAAGAGTTTGAAGCATTACCCTGGAATATTCCTGAAAATAAGAAGTCAGCAGGGGACATTACAGATATTCATGTAAGATTAATATATTTTCAAAAAGGCTTTATTGTCCCCTGCCGCAACGCGGAGCGGGGACATAGAAATGCCGGGCGTCCGTCCGTGTGTCCGTGGGTCCGTGTGTCCGTGGGTCCGTGTGTCCGTGTGTCCGTGGGTCTGTGGGTCCGTGGGTCCGTGTGTCCGTGCGTCCGTCCGTCACACTTTTTTGTAAGCGCTCTCATGCCTACAAATTTTGACAGATTTTCATTACATTTATACCAAATGTTTATACACCTATTACCTTGGTCAAGTTCGAAAATCAGCATTGGTCGATACTTTTTGTTGGAGTTATGGGACTCTGACCACAATAATGACTCCGTTTTATCCAAAAATTGACCTTGTAAGCGCTCTCATGCCTACAAATTTTGACGGATTTTCATTAAATTTATACCAAATGTTTATACACCTATTACCTTGGTCAAGTTCGAAAATCAGCATTGGTCGATACTTTTTGTTGGAGTTATGGGACTCTGACCACAATAATGACTCCGTTTTATCCAAAAATTGACCTTGTAAGCGCTCTCATGCCTACAAATTTTGACGGATTTCATTAAATTTATACCAAATGTTTATACACCTATTACCTTGGTCAAGTTCGAAAATCAGCATTGGTCGATACTTTTTGCTGGAGTTATGGGACTCTGACCACAATAATGACTCCGTTTTATCCAAAAATTGACCTTGTAAGCGCTCTCATGCCTACAAATTTTGACGGATTTTCATTAAATTTATACCAAATGTTTATACACCTATTACCTTGGTCAAGTTCGAAAATCAGCATTGGTCGATACTTTTTGCTGGAGTTATGGGACTCTGACCACAATAATGACTCCGTTTTATCCAAAAATTGACCTTGTAAGCGCTCTCATGCCTACAAATTTTGGAAAAAATGGGTGGTCGGGGTAAAAAAATGTTCCTCCCAACCTCCCCACACATTTAATTCTGGAACAACCCTGAATGTTTGAAAATATTGCAATTTCATATACTGTGAAATCATTAGATTTCGTGGTGGTTCAATTTTCGTGGCATTCGTGGGTACCTCTCATCCACGATTTAACATCCTACACGAATTAATAAATAAGGGTAATAAAATCATATTTCCTTTGTAGGTTTTAGAGAATACACGAAATTACGTCCCCACGAACCTGTAAAATTTAAGCAATCCACGAAAATTGGCCCCCACGAAATTTAATGATTCCACAGTACAGTATACTAGTATACTGCTTGAACGGCGGGGGACCCTGGAATTCTATTCTTGTTAGAAAAGAATATGTGTAGATCAACAGTGTATAATATGAATTATCATGCATGATTTCAATGATGCACATGCAATTTCTTGTTCTTGGAGTGATTCATTCATAAACTATAAAGTTTTGAATGCATGAAGTCAAGTTAAGGAGATAATTTTAAAAGAGATAACTGCATGTTTCTAACCAAATAAAATACCAGTCACATTGATAAAATTTGAAATATTTGGACAGAGAATCAAAATATTAATTAAGTTTACCTGATATTATCAAATAATTTGAAAATAATGTATGAATGGTTCTTGATGCAGACTCTGGTAGGCTTTTGTTTAAGACTTTAGAAGGAGTCTTTAATGGAAACTATAAATTTTAGAAAAGAGCTTTGGATAAACTAGCAGTGAAAGTTCATCAGATGTACAACAAAGTGTTTCAAGCCACCATGTTGTCTGTACGACCCTCCAAGAAACCATCTGACGGACAGCGAGAAGTCAGTTTCTTCCAGAGCATTGATCACTGTGAGTATTCAGGCAGGCTGGGACGACAAAAAAATATCGTTCATTAATTGTACAACTACATTATGTATATCCAGCCTTGTCATTCTCATGACTACATGCAGTTTCATATCTCTTTATCTACCTAATTAGTGTCGACCAAAGAACCAACAATGGCATCATCTGTATTGGGAGCAAAGGTAAAGTAAATGTATTTATTAAAGCTCTAGAAACATTTTTTGCAAAGTGAATTTAATGCTGCAAACATACTATATATTATTTAGCAATTACAGTATTTGACGGAAATTGATTTAAGTTTTCAACAGGTTAGCATAATACTATATTTAATTTCCTGTGTTTACTGTATGAATGTACCTATTAAATTTATATACACTCTGTTAAATGAGATTTAGCAATGTACTTGATTTAGAGATACCGGTACATGTAGCTGCTTTTTGCCAAAGACGCCAACTAGAATTCACAGCCAAATGCAATACATTAACAGTATATTCAGTACTTTGATTTTTTTCAGACTGCCACTTCTAGTACTTCAGTGGAGGACAAAATTCGACCTACCACCATGCAAACAGTCTCCAGCGTAGAAATCCCCAAACTGGAGTCTCGTAGGCTGGGGACCTCCAAGTCTGGTAGACTGGTGTACTACCCCAAACCAATACCACCCCCTGAAGTTTTACCTTTGACCAGAACAGTAAGTACATGTAATACAAAGAGTCTGTTATCATACCTGGGTATATATATATATATATATATATATACCTGGGTATATATATATACCCAATGCATGAATTGTGGCGAATATAATATGTGTTTTTGACTTATCCATCAGTCAGTCTGTTGTCCTCTGAACAGAAATTCATAAAACTTAGTAATTAATACCACGTAATTAAGGACATACTACCGTATGTAGATTTAAATTATTGCAAGAAATTGTGGTTGAACTTTTTTTTTATTACAGTCATGCCTTTTTGAACTTAAAAAGTTTTGACTCTGTCCTGTTCTTGCCTGCACAACTCCTCTGATACCCCTTTCCTAGAATTTTATGAAACTTGCACTGTAGTTATAAGTCAGCCCGTGTAGAAAGGACATACTGTAGAAGTGTACATTTGCAGAAAATTTTGATAACATATTTTTCTTTAGGAGTTATGTCCCTTTTAATCGATTAATTACCATTATATCAACTAAGCAATGTTTGAGTTAAGAGTATATGAGCTTGCTCTCTTTTTCTTTCATAAATCAGTCACTTGTGTTAATATAGTCTTTATGTTAATTTTCTTCTCTTTTTCTGAATTTTTTTTTTTGGGGGGGGGGGGGGTATAAACAAATTGTGCATGTGCAGGAATTCACCTCTTTAAATTTATCTACAATGTATTTTGAATTGCTACATCGTAACATGCAAAATGCTTTTTAAATTTGGAGCATTGGAGTTGCGTAAGAAAATGCAATGTCGACAATAGAGGGATATGTGAATGTATTTTAGTCATAGATTGATTTTCAAAACCAGATTTCATTGATTTATCAATACCCTAATCTGGCATTTTAACAGCCATATGTAAGTATTTGATAAGAATTTACTCTATTTGCTTTTTTGTTTCACACATCAGCAATGGAAGAGGGTTTTTAATTTTCTTACAGAGACAGTAATTTTCAATCATCTTCACTTATTCATATGGTATATTGCTTTGTACTGGTACCCGTGTACGTCTTGTAGTTTTTTCACCTTTTTACACATGTACCTACAATCAGAGACAAGCTACATGCACACATATGTTATACTTTCCACATTCTTTTAGATTTTGATCAAACAAATTTCATTTTACATACTTTAGATGTTTGATTTCCTTTTCTTCTTAAATTTAATGTATGTAATCTATTAAAAATAGATTTAACCTTTAAATTATTATTTTTACATCCTGAACTAAAAAACAATTTAACGGCCCCATATTAGTTGCCTTATAGCTACATGTATGTCAATTTTCTAGAAGGTCCATATACTGTATGTGATAGATTTACCATTTGACCTATATATAAAATTTGAAGTTGCCCATAATTTATACCTGATGGCAGTTAGGGCAAAATTAGTTCTATAAATAAATGTACATTCAGTATATTATGTATATAAGTAATTTTGGTTGATTCATCTCAATTAAACCACAATGAAGGTTAATTATTTGTCAGAAGAGTTCTGAAATTTAAGAGAAGTAATTAAAAGATACATGAAAGAAGAGTAACAGATTTTGAACTTCTCAAAAGATTGAAAAAATCGTTGCATGTATTCATAGAAAGACCGACCAAAAATTAGCATAAGTAGTGATTTTTACCTTACTGGTATATAATAATGTTTTGGTGCTTACTGGTACATCACAATTTAATTCACAATAAATATTTGTTACACATGCATACCATCACTGCCAGTGTATGAATTCATTCTTTATTTTGTGAGAACATTTTTTTTCTGTAAAAAGCAAATAATCGCTGCAAGTTTATAGCTATCTTCATAGTTTAAGGTTTAAGATCATCTGAGTAGATATAAATTAAGTTACCTTAAACTGAATGTTCATACATTTTATTACTGGTAATTTGAAGGATATACAAAATGATATGTAAAATGTAAACCAATTAAAGATACTTGCAGTGATTATTTTACTGAAATCCATTGTTTAAGTACTGCTTGGATAAGGGGGAAGGTCAGCTACTATAATTTTCTTATAATTCTGAATGCTTTCATCATGACAATGATTTTTTTAGTAGTCATTTAGACAGATTAACACTCAATAGTAGAGTAGTACTACTGGATATATGTATTTACTATTGATATGTATTACTGTATACAGGGAAATATTCGCCCCTGTTTGCCCCTTTTGCCCTCAAGCTCATTGTCAGTGGGCAAATTTAAGACTGGGGGAATTCCAATGTCTCAAGTTATCTCTCTTCATGCAAACACAACTTTGTCTTGGCGAATTTAAGATGGGGCAAAACTGTTTGCAAGTAAAAACAGGACGAAAATAACACGGGCCGAAAATAACCCTGTATACAGAACTTATATGGTAATTAATGCATTTATGCTTTCATCAATATGACACATTGTAGTATAGACTATTCATAAGGTTAAATTCCAAAATAGCCGATTAACGATGAAATGATGTTTACCGGTACTTTATTATATTTGTTTCATAATTTTGTTTCTCAGAATATATTTTAAAGTTAACCAGTGGAAAATTAATTATAACTACATGTACTGATTTTGAAGTATAAACTTTGAAGTATTTTTAAATTGTTTACTCAGTTTAAATTGTCCTAGTTCCCCATATACGGTAACCAAAGGTGTATAGGACTTAATTGGTTTTCATCAAAGTTTGAATATATTAAGTGCCACCATGTAGTCAGTAATAGTTATAGACTTGGTTGCACTAATGTCAGTTAAATTAACTCAGTTAATTTTAACTGATATGTTCATGAAACCGAGTCCAGATACATGTATATATTTGATACAGTTTTACGGATGATTCTTGATTTATTTAAATCAAATTTTAGACAACAGGAAAGGAGTATCCAAAACTGGCCAACAGTTTTCTGAATGAATCAGAAAATACCAAAGGAAAGAGAAGAAAACCTGCAATTCGTATAGTGGACCAGCGGAACCTAGCCGAGGAAACCAAGCTAACCCTGTATAAGGAACGGAGTCGTGGCAGAGTTAAAGGCCCTAGTACCACTGAACAGAAGTTCCGGCTGATGATAGCGAGAGAGAAGAGTGCCACCAGCAGCACAAAGTCGGACGTGTTAGTGCACTAAGATCAAATTATCTAGCTAAAATTGAACTGCAAATTTTGGTTATCTGTGTTCATAGAAAGTTTATAAAATCAGTGTTTTACATGTAGATTATAATTCAAAATCACTATACACATTTTGTCACTTTTTCAGGGTTCGAAAGTTGGGGCTGTCTAAGACTCTTACAAAGATATCTCAAGGTATGGATTTTTACGGGTAGTTTGCACCAGCTATTCACAAATATATGTTTGTAACATGTAGGTATTATTATAGTAATAATATGAGCACACAACACATTTTTGTTAAAAAAAAATGTGAAAGTTAAAGCAACTAAAAAAGAATATATATAACAGTACCAGTACATAAGCTCAAATGTGTACATCTCAAATACAAATTAAAGATACACAAAACTGACAAAATACAGACCAGTACTTCATTTAGTACTATATATATAGTTATAGAACCATTACTATATGTAGTATCATCTTAAGAAATTCAAAATATAAAAATGTCATGTTTCTACACAATTTAAAAGATGGGAAAAAATATTGAATTGTCAAATTGTCAATTGCTCTCAAGTTCTTCATTATTAAGTTCAGGATTACTCCAATTGCAACTTTTTCGGTCTTTCTGACAAGCAAAAATGTAACCTCAAATATGTGAATATTAAATAGGCTTCCATGAATGCCCCCTTTTCATAAATGTTGATATAAAATATAGGTTGATATATTATATGTTGAGGTTTGAGATAAAAATCATTAAATTCAATGATATTATTTAATATATATGACAGAAGAAATATATTCAAGGCTGTCTAGAAAATGCTAAAATTGATAGGAAGTGACTCCATTTTGTATGAAGTTCTATCATCCAATGATAATTAACACATTTGAGAAGGGTTTTTTTCGAGCTCTGCCGGAAAGGCCTGAGAGGTTGCAACTGTGATTCTTCGTCATTACTCAACACCACTTGGATTTATCCCCAACAACTAATTTAAAACAAATTAACAATGACTTTAACAAACCTTTGAGTTCTAATCATCACTTTTGTTTGCATGATCACCTTGTTCTTTAATTTTTATATAGATGAGGTTGACCTTGACTTTAAATCTACCAGTCCTGAGGATGAGGACAAGGGTAGTGAAGGTAAACACCATGTTGCCATGGAAACTGTATGCTTGATTGGAATTTATGTTGTTTAATTTTTCATATTGTGAAACATCTAGTATGTATTGTGTATACTGTACATGTAATGCATGTATGTTTTAGTGTCCAGGTATTTGTATGCTTTTGCTTAACATTCTGATAATTTAAATGTTGCTTATAGTGTTTTCATTTTGAAATTTTTGATATTATGCCTTGGGTGTATATGAAAATTGCTTGGTTGTAAGTACATGTACATTTCTTTCGTTCAAAAGAAAAAGAATTTAAGACTTCCTTGTATGTAATACTAATATAATTATAGAAGAAATGTCTTTATTTATAAAGAAGGAATTTTATTTTTTATGTAAAATAACTGTTTCTTGATTAATGAAAGTATTTTTTTAATTTGATGCCAAAATACTAAATTGATGCCATGCCTTATACTTATCATGTGCTAACTAAGGAAGGGATCATAGTTTTGTGTTGCTGAAGCTATCAACTGAGAATTTTAGTTAACTTGACAATGCTTTTGGTCTCTTTACAGCTGGTAGTGTTTGGAGTAAAATCAAACCAAAGAGCAGAAACAGAGAGTATTCTGGTCTTAAGTGGGAGAGAGTCAAGGTAAGTTGAAATTTCACTTTAAAAAACCCAGTAATTCTTGCTGCTAATAAACTAAGACAGGCCAACTCTGTATAGATACTTGTGTATGGAGTGCTAGCTGATAGTTAAGTCAAAATGCTACAGTGATTGATCACTCATGCAGAAATGTATACTAGTCTTTATAGATCACTGCTTTTCTTTTTCAGACTCTAGTTCATACAAATCTTGTTTCAAAGAGAGCAGAAGAAAGGGTTGATGCTGCAAAGGTATTTTCCATCTAAAACATTACTGCTCATAAAAAAGGTTGTCAAATGCTCAATTGTAAATGATGTATTAACTAGTACATGTATAAGTTTATTTTTTAGATTGTCATTTTGGAATACTGTAAATAAACATCATAAAAGTGAGGAATCCCCACTCATAATTCATTTATTGGAAACGTGCAAGGTTCAGAATAAAGTAAAACCTTTATTTTTAGCACCTTGGCTTGCTTCGATGTGGAGACACGATGGTATTCTATGCCTTAAAGGATAAAATGAAAACAGATGAAGATGAAAGAGTGAGATACGAGGCCGCCAAATCTCTCATTCTTGTTGGTAAGTTTATAATGTCCATGCCACGTAACATATTGGCAGCTGTGTATTAAAATATCTTTTTTGCATGTTCACAATGGCCTCAATTTCAATTGTGATTTTTTATGATTTATTAATACATGTACATCTATCACAATATCTGATTTTATGGTAGAAACCTTTTGTGGTTTTAAAACTGCAATATTGGCTCTGCATGATTGCATCCTTGATAAATTTAAAGCAAAATTTGACTTGCTGAGTTGCTTACATTACTCTATACCAACTTTATTCACTTGCAAGAAAATTTTGCCAAAATCCAGAGAACCTCATTGTAGTGAATATTTAAAATCACCGCAAACCAATCATTTAATGTCCCTCATAACTGATGAATATTATCAACCTGGGCCTGATTGCAAAATTCATTTGTCATAAACAAACTTATCCTTGGTTCAACATGTAATAAAGTTGTCATTAATATAAGTTGCTTTACAGTATCTTTTTAAAAGATTTACATTTTGATGTGATAATCCATTGACAGGATGTTGGGAGGACGAGGTCCAACAAGTCATCTTGAAGTATTTAGTGGTCGGGAATGTAGATATAAGACTCGATCTCATCAAAACTATGATTGACGGCAAAAATGTCCAGTATGTTAATAAGGTAAGATCATTGGAGAATTTTGAAATTTAAGTGGTACATGTAACTGTCGCAAAGAAGCCACAAAGCTAAGAGAAGTTGGGGATAAATATCAGCTAAGGATATAAACCTGCCCATGCACTCAAATAGTGCATGCAAATGTACAACAGAAAAATCTCATTATTGCAGAGATTAGGGAAATTATTGTTTTCATTTAATGAGTAGAAAATATTGTTTTTCGGAACTTAAGATAAAAAGGACTTTGTATTTAAAGCTTGTAAAAATATGCATGACCTCAAGAAAAGTTTTTATGTAAGTTAATCAACTTGTTTGCATGCAACTTCTAAGAAATGTCTGAAAACTTTGCAGAAGACCAACACTTTCCCAGAACTGGTAAAAGTGCTGAGTCATTTCTGCCGGAATCCAGCTTCTGATGACCCCATTGCACTGGAAGCTGCTGTGTTGCTGGGAAGACTGTGTGTTGATGACGATAATGCCAGAGCTGAACTGAAACGATCTCTAGAGTCAACAACTTCAGACACTCACAAGAAAGCTAAGGTAAACATTAGGCTTGATAATCACAGTTTATCATTCATTCAATCATACGTAAAAAAAATCCTGATAAATCATCAAATTCACAGATTTTATACAAACCCAGCTGTGTTACATGTTAAATACATTGAAATTCCAAAAACTATGAAAATACTGTAAGTTGTTTTGTTTTTAGAGAAAAAAACTAGCTTAATTAAAGGCTGTAGTTTTTGAAGTTGAAGAAGTTTTACTTTTAAAAACGAATGAAAAATTAAATCTTTGTATGAAAAACTTCATACGAGTATATGAATTTTTCTAAAGTAATGTACAAAGGTTATTGCAATTTGGAGTTTAAATAACTTTGTGTAAGTTTGCAAGCAGTTCAGTATGTTCATTATATTCATAGTCTCTGGAGATCCTTGTTAAACAACTGAACTGTACAGACCAGGATATTGTCCTGAGTATTCTAGACATGGTCAAGTCGTCCTTTGTCTGGAAATACAGGGTACTGGCCACGGAGCTTCTCATCACATTAGGTAAGATGAGATTTTGTTCTCATCACCATTTTTTATATCTGACGGCAATGCGTACATTTGAGATGTAATTTGATATATACATAGTAGTACTCTTGATTGTTACATATTGTTTCTATTTCAGTAACAATTTACTAGTTGTTGATATATTTCAGTAACAATTTACAATGAACCTTTTAAAAGAATCAGTTTATTTTTTAATACTAGAACTGGACAGAAAATAAGAGACAAAAGAAATTTTCACAAAGTTAAATTTAATTAAGAATAATGGAAATTCCAAAGTTTAAAGTATACTTAGTAAGATATGCAGTTAAAGCTGAACACCGCTCATAAATAGGCACTGTCACACAGGTACCTGGTATATAAACCCTTCGATTTTGTTACACCCGATTGCACACCTGAAACTCGTGGCCGACTGTAGTATTCCTTTCGTCGTCTTTAGATTTTAATATGCATTTATTTCTTAAACTATGTGCATATTCTGTTTGTAAATAATGAATTGACCAATTTATTTGATGTTAGTATTCTCTTATGTTGAAAAAAGTGAGTAAAATTTGATAATTTCATTGCGACCGAGTAACACGGCGAGGCCAGATGTAACGTCCACACAGGTGAGATCTCTACAGCGAAGTACTTTGAACTGTTTAGAGGTCTGCCCCTTATATTAGGGTTGTAGGGACAGCAGTGATGAAAGAGAAATATTGTGGACAGTGCCTATTTACGAGCGGTGTTCAGCTTTAAGATTACTGAGCAATAATTTTTTTTTAATAACAGTGAAATTACAAGCACATACATGTAATGATATTGTATACTTATGATAAGTATTTATTACAAAAAAAAAACCAAAAAACAAAAAAAAAAACTCCTGTACATGACTGAAAGCAGTACCATGTACAAAATATTTTCCAATATTCTTTCCAGGTATAAAACATGTCTGTCAAGATCCAGAGGTTGTGGAGAAGGTTTACAGTATTCTTGAACGCAGGCTCTGGGATGACCCAACCGTTGTACGTATATGCATTGTCAGCATATAGTCTGCCAGATTTTCTAAAAGCATCAAGCATATCTGATGCTCCTGATTACATATACCTTGTACTTTGGCGTCTGTGTTAGCCGAAAATTGTCATTGGGAAAGAGTTTTCCTAATTTTTATATTATTTTCCTTTGAAATTTTAATTAACATTAAAATGATTCAAAAGATGTTACTAGGATAGTTAAACTTTGAAGTGCAAGTTCAATATAGAAATCAATAAAAAAACACAATTTGATCAATTCTGGTTGATTTAAAGTTCCAAATATAAAAAATCCATCTATATACACGTATACATGCAGGAACTCGGGCCAAACATGAGAAATTATTGTATTTTGTTTATATCATTTTGACATTTAATGCATTCTTTTTCAGGAAGTTAGAGTGGCATCTGCTAAAGCTCTGACAGCTCTTGGAATGTTCAGACGGGCCTGTGACACTATAGAGAAGTAAGATATGAACTTAACAACCTCAGTTGGTGTTTTAAAAACTTTATGACTCTCGTGGTGTCTAGATAATTTTTCTTTTTTAACTTTAAAGCAATTTGTGTAGAATTACTAATTAGTGGCAATGAATCTTTAATTTGTAGACGACTGGAGGACACGGATGAAGATGCCAGATCTCAGGCAGTTGTTTCTGTGGTAAGACTTACTGCAGGCTTGTACACACAAATATCACAACATTTCCTATCCAAGTGTGATGCCAAATAAAAATATATTATACTCATTTTTTTACATTTACATTTAAGTGTAAGATTATGTATTAAGTTAATCTCGTAGAATCTTTTTGTGAATTACCTGGTACATTCAGTTATGAAACCAATGGTTGAAAATTTTATTCAATCAAAATTCTCTACATGAACCATGGGGAATACTGTAAAAGTGGCTATTTACGCTGGTGTTTAAGTATGCGTTTTCTATCGTCAAACAATATGCATGGGTATTAAATACACGGAAACGATATACCACTCTAAAATGTTCAGTGGGGGTATTTTATGTGATTTTCAGCCTACCGCGCAACTAGTGTAAATTTCCCCCACACGTAAATAACCACTTTTGCAGCATGAAATTTTTGTAAAACTTTGAGAAGGAGGGGTACATTACTCTGTCTGACTCAGTCACTTTTCCATGACAGGGAACCCTGGGAATGAAGAATGAGAAGATAACTCGACTCCTTCTGGAAATGTTAGAGTTAGATTCAAGTGACTATGTTCGCCTGATGGTGAGTAAAAAAATGTGCAAGTTTTAATTCTATATTATAAATACCAACATGTTGCATTATTACAAGATAACTACTGATACAGTGTTTTGATGATGACGGTCCAGAATGGTAATAAAAAAAAAGAGTTCTTTTATATTGTGGAAAAAGTTATTCATGATCCCAATAATTCTAATCAGATTTAAGAGTTATTTCCCTTAAAATGCATTATTAACTGTGTCTATATATAACGCAAACAAATACACTACCTGTTAAATTAAGAAAGTTTAGAAATTTATGTGTTCACTTTGCAGGTTGCGAGGACGTTTGTGACCTTAAACCAAACAGAGAAACGAGTTATTCGAGCTCTTAAAGAACGCGAGAGAGCAGAGGGGGCTCTTGGAAGGTGATTTTCTTGGCAATCATATATCATTAAAAATTGTAATTAGCTGATTTTCTCTGCAATTTAACATTACATAAAAATCTGTAATCTACATGTGTATATTTTTCATTCTCTTCTCTTCATGTTGTATGGCTCTGTAGAGAAGCGAAGAAGGCTGTGGTCATTCTGGAGTCCATGACTCAGCTCCCACCCCCCAGTCCTCGCCGCACCCAGACTCCAACCTTCAACAACAAAGGAAACAGTTCCCTGGGGTTCCTTCGACCTGTCACTCAGAGTGTTTGATTTACTGTCACACCATATCTAGTCATGGAACCACAATGTCAACCAAAGCTTTTAGATTTAACGTCTATGATAAAGAACAAAATTACATGGATGTACCATCTACTGACAAGAGATGTATTGTCAGCCTATTTGAAATAACAATGCTAATAAAGCCTTTTCCTGATTATGATACCCTTGTATTATGACAGAAATCCATAAGTTCTAGATGGTAATGACTATGAGCGAGAAAATAAACATTATCATCAGTAAGTTACGAATTCAAATAGTTATTTAAAGCTTGTTTTCACCAGTGGGAAATTTATTGAGCAAACAAGTGTTATCTATATTGAAATATTTATCAAGGAGAGTGCAAATAAAAGGTGTAATAGTTAATGGATGGCAGTTTTCAATAAAAGAGAGTATTACATAGCATGTGATTGAAAAATCAATTTTATTCTTTAAAATAAACACTTAGGTTAAATGTTACTGAGAAGCGATTATGTGGAAAAATATTTGGTAATTGTTGCATTAACTGCTTCTAATTGTTGTTATGGAACCTTAAATTTTTGTGATATTTTATACATTCAATTAGTGTATATTTTCTGTAAATGATTATTTTATCTGCGTGTACAACCTGTTTTTGAAAGTACATACATATTTTATGACACCACCTTGTTTTTTTAGCACTCTTGAGTTTTATAGTTACTTTTTTATTAATTATCTGTGATAATATTTTATTGATCATCACTTTAAACCCGTCCATCTTTACACTGTATAGTCCTGCTACTGTTGGTAAAACACAGAAGTGGAGACAGTTTATATATATTTTGTTTAATTTTGTGGTACCTTTACCATTACTTACTTTGTTTTGTCCATATAAATATAGAATGATTATACATTTACACTTATATTGTGCCTTATGGAATTGTTTTGTATATGTTAAAATAAAAATGTGAAAACTTGTTTTGTAATTAAATGATATCAAGATAAATGATATGGTACATGTAACAGGGGCTTGATAAAAGCTCATGTATGAAGACTCTCTTATTTTATTTAGTTATTTATCAAAATCGAGACCTGGAATAGACTTGCCTATACCGGTATTAAAGATCAATAGCTACTCCAACTTGATAGATTACATGGGTGTGCGGCAATAAAGATTTAAGAAATAAGGAATCATTCTTTGACTATTATGAGATGATAATTTCGGTCGGGGCGTGGTCAAATCCAATAAAGCCCGATCGAAGGGCTTTATGATAGATTTGACCACGCTCCGACCGAAATTATCACCTCATAATATTCAAAGAATGATTCCCTATTACTTATGTTTTAATTATTTCCAATTTGTACACTTTAAAACAACATTATTTTAAACCCCTATTTTTTATGTAGCTTATGTTATGTATAACTACGCGGCGCAGCCAATACCGTTTTTCGGTTATGCTATATGCCACGCCCATTTCGTGTCACTAATGTTTTATGAAGTTATTGGGTTTTAGGGTTCAAAATTGATTCGTAATGTTATCACAGGCAAAGACAGTTGAAAATGTAAATATTTGAAGGTAAATACATGTACTGCAGTGTGCTATTTGCCAAATAAACGCATCTGAATACCATATCTACATGTACATGCATAATCAAAATTTCAGAAAATTTATCAGAGAATATACTCTATTGTGATTCTGCGGCTTACAGGGTCGATTCACACATTTGAATTATATCAATAATTTATTTAAATATAAACATAGCATATTATTTACATACTCAGCAAGAGTTCAACATGAAAAGAACAATCTTCGATCACGTCTCTTTTATCACAGATTTAAATGGACAGAATAAATTATACAAATTCATAGCATAGCACAAATTTGTCATCTTTTCATTTCAATTTAAGAATTCCTTGCCAGATAGAAAGTATTACTTGTCATTTCAAGTGTATCACACCTATTTGCGTAATCAATTTCGAGTGCGCGCTTGGCAAGAAATCCCTACAGTGTTTCGTTTATCTACAAACCTCCCGTCATATCACACGGGGCTGTGCTTACTTTTTGGTCTTTATCGATGCGTTGAGCCTACGCTTATGAATCTGACTATACCCAAGACCAAACGACAGCTGTTGATTTTTATCTCGTTCAAATATATTTGGAAGTGCCGGCGTGGAGGAATGCGTCATCTTATCCTCCTCTATTTTAATGTTCACCTCCTCCAAGCTTCTCGGTCTTTTGTTTGTCTTCTCTGACACGGTAGGAACAGCAGCCTTAGAAAACGGCTGCTTTTTCTTTTTCTCAGCCCTATGCTTCCCAGCGTAAGTGCTAGGCTCCCGTGGTTCCTCGTATAAGTCCCCCACCCATCCCTCCAGTTGTTTTACTCGGGTTTCGTTATCTTTTTGTTTCCTTTCCAAAACCTCTATTTTTGTGTTGAGGTTTGCTTTATCAACAATTTCCCGGAGGCGCTTATTTTCTTCTGCTAGACGTTTGGCACTGGAGTCAATGTCGTTTGCGTTATCATTTTGAACTTGCAGTTCCTTGTTTTCCTTTTCAAGCTGTTTTATTTTCTTATTTAGAACATCTATTTTCAGGGAGAGCTCAAAGTTACGTTGCTCCACCTGCGACCTCTCTTCCAGATCCTTCACAACTTGTGAATATTTGTTTTGAAGGGTCATAATCTCAGTTTTTGCTTCTTCCAATTCCTTGACAGCTGATTTTAAACTATTCATCTTTTCGAGTTCGGCTTTTAAGCGTTCGATTTCGAGCTTAAGAAGGCGAATTTCTTCTTGATTTTCTTTTTCGAGTTCAATGTATCTCTTTCTCCATTCCTCACTCTCCTGTTCATGTGTTTCGTTTAAGTCCTTTATTTCTTTTTCGTGTTTAGCCTTTACTTCCTCTAAAAGTTTCGAATTCTTAATGCGCTCATTTTCCAAATCTTTCTCAAGTTTACTAGCCCTTGAGTTTGCTTCCTCAATGTCTTTTTCTGCTTTAGCTAAATTGGCTAGTTTGCCCTTTTCCTCTTCAGTTTCAGCCTTTGATTCTTCCAGCTTTTTCTGCAACTCTGTTATCTCAGCTTTTCTGGTCTCATTTAGCTTTGCCAAACTTTCAATATTGCTTTGAGATGTCTTATTTTGTTTTTCAAATTCGTCATTTTTTCTTTTAAGTTCGTCGATTTCTTTCTTAAGGTTTTGGTTTTCCTCGTCTTTCTCCTCTATTGTTTTCGAAAGTTTGAGTTTATCATCATTAAGTTCTTTGATTTCCGTATCAAATTTGTCTTCGTCTTTCATGACAACCATAAGTTCCTGAAGTTCTGTTTTCTTTTGTACCAATGCTTCTTGCAAATTCTTGTTTTCTGTTTGTAATTTGGAATTTTCGTTCTGAAGAGTTTGAATTTCGGTGAGTTTTTCAGATTCAACAGCAGTCACACTACTCTGAAATGAAGTTGCTGTTTTCTCTAAATCATGAAGTTTCTTCAGCGTGCCAAGGTGTTCAGCTTTAAGTTTTATTATTTCCTCATTTAAAGATTGATTGTCCGTCTGTAAACCAATTATTTGAGCTTTCAATTCCATCTTTTCTGAATTTGGAGATTTCACACCTTCAGCTCGAGGAGTTGTTAACTCTCGATACTTTTCCATTTCCACTTCCATCTTTTTGCTTTCTATTTTTGCATCTACGACTTGTTGCTTAAGCTTTTCAATTTCATCTGAATGTAGATTCTCAAGTCTTTTATATTTTTCATTTTCCTTTCTGAGATTCTCGCATTCTTTCTTTAACGAATCGAGTTCTGACTTCACATTTTTGAGATCTTCGATTTCTGACTTTTCTGGTTCTTTGTGGACTTTGTTATTCGATGTTGTTGCTTCAAATTTATCCTTTTCCTTCTCTAAGTCATCTATTCTTTTCTTTAACTCCTCGTTAGTCTTCGTCAATGAGTCCTTTTCAGAAACAGCTAATCGCACTCTAGCACTGAATTCTGTCCGCTGTTGTTCGAGATCTTTGTTTCTTTTTTCAAGATCTTCAATTCTTGCCTCTAGGCCAATTTTTTCTGTATCAATAACGACCGTATTTTTACTTTGATGGCTTATATTTTCTTGGTCATCCAACTTTGGTTTAGATTCCAGGTCGTCAATGCGAGATCTCAACGCTTTGTTTTCCGCACGCAGATCTTCTATTGTACTGAGAAACTGGTTAAGTTCATCTTCAAGCTGCTTTATTCTCCCTTTGTATGTAACTTCGGCGTCCAATAGAGTTTTTCGCTCCGCATAAACAGACTCATAAGACTCGGTCATTCTCTCAGCTCCTGGCTGTCTGCTGCTAGATGGCTCCATTCTATAGGAGTCGGATCTCTCCAAGTTTTCGTAACGGTCGATGTCTGGCGATTGCAGACGAGCTGAGCGTTTATCAGAGGCCAATTTAGTCTGTGGTTGTTTTTCTGGAGAAAGTGATCGTTCCCTTTTTTCTTCTTCTTGCGAAGGACTTTCCTGAGATTCCTTTTTGGGGGAAACTTTTCTCTTATGAGATAACGACACAGAATGTTCTTGAGTATGTTTTGAAGCGGAATCAGAACTATCTCTATATTCGGAGTTAGTTGCAGATGTTATACTTCTAGTATCAGATGAATTGGATTTGTTTGGGCTTATAGAATGATTTTTTTCAGTCACAGTTTCAGTGTCTGTTTCACTTGATTGTTCACGTTCGAGATTTTGAAGGGATTTATTACTACTGTTTTGTATGGACTTAAGTTTTACACTACCAGTATCACTCTCATTGTGGACTTTTGTTGGACTAGGAGCAACTATGTTTTTGTCCTTGTTTCGTGTATTAACTTTTGTTGTATTATTTTCCTCCTCTTTTATGTGTAATGCAGATTTTGAGTCTTTTTTCACTCCATTTCCTGTGGATTGAGAATTCTTGGGGACACTTTTAAAACTGTCAGTTGGTTTTGAATCTTTTTTCACTCCATTTCCTGCAGATTGAGAATCCTTGGGGACACTTTTAAAACTGTCAGTTGGTTTTGAATCTTTTTTCACTTCATTTCCTGCAGATTGAGAATCTTTAGGGCCACTTTTAAAACTGTCAATTTGAAGATTGTATTCCAATTGTCTATCTTTAAGAGCAGTGCTTGTAGGAGGAAGATGGGAATTTTCGCCCTCGAATTGAAGCAAGTCTATAGATATTGTATCTTCGTCAGATTCAGCACTTTTAGCGACAGAAGTTTTAGACTTTGAAAGTTCTTCGTTTTCATACACTTTTTGTTTCGGCGGTTTCTTTTCACCGTTCTGTTTTGATTTATTTTGATATTTTGAATGTTCACTTTTACCATCAGGTAACACTTTCTTGGCTTTTACATCTTTAGTTGTTTTCTGATCGTCCTTAGAAATGGTTTCTAATTTATCAGCTGTATCCTTTTTACTCTGTGCATTACTTTGATTTTCTTTATTCTTATCAGATTTAGTTTCTTCTGTTTTACTCGGACGATTTAGGGATTTGTCTCTATTGTCTTTTGTTTCAGGTTTAACTTGGGTCTCTTTCTTTTTCACTATATCTAATTCCTTTTTATTACTTGATTTAGATACTGAATCATTTGAATCGTCTTTTTGCTGGTAGACGCCCTTTTCTTTTGTTTCTAATTTCTTCTGAGCATTTGAACTTTGCTCTGGTAGTTTAGACTCTCGAGTTTCTTCCTTTGTTTTATTTTTTAATACCGAAGAATCCGATATTTTGCTCTCTGTGTTTTCTTCACTTTCAAGATTAGATAACAATGATTTAGTAGAAGTAACAGGCTTCCTTCCCTTTGGATTCTTGTTCAAAGTTTTTGCCTCATGTGGCAATATTTCTATTTGTTTACTTTGTTTAACATCAGTTTTATCACTTTTCTCCCCTTGTTCTGATTTGTCGTTCTTTGCTAATTCTTTGTCCCCTTTTTCCTTGTTATTATTATCTTTCACATTTATTCCATTTTTGCCAACAACAAGATCTGGTTTTTGTTTCTTATTCCTTTTGTTGTCCGGGATATGAGGATCTTCAGACTCAAACGTTCTTTCTTTAATAGGAGGGGTTTTCAGAGAATTCTCACTGCCTACGATGGGCAGAGCAAGGGTCCCTCTCTTGATTCCCCCGCTACGTGACCGATGTGCCTGTGTGGAATCGGTTTCAAATGTGGCCTGACGGTCCACAGAGTCATTTTTTGGCTGCAGCAAACGATTCATGATCGTCTGCTGTTTGTGGAGGCGCCATTTTGTAAAGCTCCTTTGATGTACCACACGGTGTAATCAGAGATAGAAGATCCTGGACTAAATTCAAATCTCTTAATTCGAAAATTTATCTGAAAAATAAGAAAACAAATATTTCAATTTTGTTATAAACTACAAATGTGCTACTGTTAGCTCCCTAACAAGTTGGAGATATAAGCAACATATCAAGTGGAAGAAAAGAGACATAATTTAAAAGAAGGAAAAATATGTCTTTTTCCATTCTCTGTCAATCTCCGACCAAAAGCATTTATAAGAAAGTTACGAAACTTAAGTGGTAAAATAGAATGTTATGATTTTTAAGTTGGAAGTATGTTCAAGGACCTTGTTTACTTTAAAGGCGAGTAAGTTTGTTCATGTTCTGAAACTTTAAACAACGAGGTGCCATGTTTTTATTTCACGAACTCTTGCAGCAGAAGGTATATATACAACGTGATTATAAAACCATTCCAAAGCTAAAAAGAGTGAAAACATTAAAAAAGATTTAAAATTAATTGGATTCGGGCCAGTGAGATCAAATATTTACTCGTTGTTTCCTATGTGTAAGTGCTAAAGTTAAATCAAATAATATGACAAACTGCATGCATATACGTATACAAACAAATAGGTCTAAAAATATTTACCGGCGCTTTAGAATAGTTTAGCTATACTGATAATATATCCTAATCATATAGTTAAGTAAATACTCGGTGCAAATCGAATGAGCCCGCGCAGGCACGTGCGTAGCACCGCTTTTGAAAGAGAAGAGGGAGGGGGGCATATTCATCCTAAAAATCTTTACAAGCTAAAGAAAAAAGAAAAAAAATTAATTCGAAAATCATAAAAATATTTTATTTATGTTTGCTGCGAGAAAAAGGGCCCCCATCGGCCCCCTGATGCTACATTGTACGTGCCTGCCGCGATAATGTTGGTCAATCGATGTCCTCAATAAAAGAGACATTTAACACACACATCGAGGTGTCCAACTAAAGGAAATCTTATTAAAATGTATAGTCGCTGTCAGACTTTCAATATGTTCTCAGTATACTAAATTTAATTCATTAAAGTTTAATATCGTCATAGCTGTATGATTTATCGGAACCTAATGGTGTCCTTTGTTGTACCAACTGTCTCCCTAGTGGAGAAGTATTGATACGGTGTCGATCTGTGAAATCAAATAAACAAGGTGCAGACAGTTGATCAATAACATTAAAGCCCCACAGGTATAGCAAATGACATTTCTAAAATCTCGATATGGACACCAGTTATATAAATCACATGTCTTTTTTGTGTTAACAGATTCCAAAAAAAAAAAGAACAGAGAACAACATTACATTGTGATCATAGAGCGCCATTACAGTACCCCATTAGTAACCATCACAACCATGGCTCAAAGTTCAATATGCCGATTTAAAAAACATAAAATGAAAGAGTTCATAAATTTCACGAGACAATTGATGGTCATTAAGATAACATACACTGAAATCTAAGGGGAGGTAATAGAAACAGAGGATATAAAAAGGCAAACAGTTAATCTCTACCTGAACTCGGTATTTGATCCAAGACACGCGCAGATTGGGAAGAGATTTCTGGACAGGTCTAAGAATTATCCGGGTTTTTATTGATCGCTCCGGAGTCTGAATACAGCTTTCTTTACAATATTTTTCGGCACGTTAGTATCAGAAACTCAATACACCAAATCAAAATTCTGTCCTTGTTTTGGAAATAGTTTAATGGCGACGACCGAAGGATAGTATAAACACGAGATAAGTTTAAAGCTAACCATGCTTGGGTAATAGCGCTTTAACAAAACGCTTGGACGCTTTAGAATACTACTAAAGATACGCTTAGAACGATATGGGCCTTTCTTTCGATGTACAGACATTGAATTATTGGGACCCAATTCATTACTATGTACACTTCATTAATGTTCTATATCATATTTCATTGTATATAGGCATTCACTTTTTCATTCGGCAATACAAATACCGAAAAGTTGTCTGCAGACATGTTTGAAAATCATGGAGTTTCTAAAGTGATTTAATTACCCCAAGAAGTTAAATAGCGTCATTGTTAAATATCAAAATGGGTTTAAAACGTTTTTCATATTGATTAGATCAACGCGCAATCATTTTAAAGGGATATAAAAGAAATGATGGACTTTTACCATTGCCAAGGAATCATTATGTATATATTTTGAAGTTGTCAAATTTAAATGTGTGTTTGAGTTATTCTATTTAAAGCCTTCCATTGCTTTCCATGGAGCTAACTGAATAGTAACGGAATTATTTTCCGATTAATGTATTTCTTCTAATCTACGACCCCGTGTCACAATAGGTTCTGCGATGGAACGGAAGGTTTTTGATAAAGCCTTAGTACAAAAACAGACCCCATTCACCTGTCACCCCTCGTTTTTATCATCTCGTTCAATATTTGTACAACAATCTATATTGTATCAGGTAAACATTAAATTGAATTCACCTGTACCAAGCAAACAAGTCTATGGATATTGATCAAATAGGCACTGAATCCATGAAATATTGCGTTTTCCATACCTTCAAATTTGTGTATCAAATTCTGCATTATTTAGAATTTTATTTCAGTCCCAGAAAATTATGAGAGAGAGAGAGAGAGAGAGAGAGAGAGAGAGAGAGACTTACAGACAGACAGGACAGAGAAAGAGAGAGACAGATGGGGATGTATACGTACTAGATTTTCCATGTTGTGAATTCCAAAATCTTCGAGATAGATTTTCCGAGGTCAGTTAGAGTATCAGTGTGTAGTCCCGGTTCTATATAACAGTAACACCTATGAACCCCTTCACGTTTCCGGCTTCCAATAGTCCGGGAGGTAGCGCATCAACTTGTCGTCATTTTTTGCATTCCTCCGTCTCGATCCGTACGTGGTTCTTGGTTCCTCGGGCCTATCGATCGAATCTTTTTTTCTTATAATAACTCTCCTTATCATAAAAGGGCTTTTACACCAAATTCCATTACAAGAACGGCATCACTTGACTTCTCTTTTTTTCTTCCTCTCAACGGCACACAACTAGAAAACTACTCAGAAAGTATTATCCAAAGACTTTTTTGCGCAGATAGGGTTCTAAGTTGCTGTTTTTGGACAGAAGTCTTTTAAGTCCACGGAGTAACTCTCATCTTGTGCAATTAACAACCGTAGATATGGCAGGCGAGTCTGAATCGGGAAGACCTATACGACTAGCAGACCTGTCGATAAATACTGGCTTTTAAAAGTTGAGAACAAATATCACACATCCGGACGGTGAAACCCCTGGTACCATTTGCCGTATCAACACATGTATGGCGCCATTTTCAATGCCGAATTTTCATAAATTGATATACCAGGTAACCATTTTAAGGTGTTTTTGTTAACCAGGTGTACGAATATATAAACACATGTACAATCGTCAACCTTTGGTTCGGTGATTTTATCCATTTAATTATTGGGACAAAAGGTAGCCCTGATCCCATTGTTACCAGCTGAAGGATAAGTCCACCAGCGTGGCCGGCTTTAATACGAATGAATAATTAATAATTAATTCAAATCTACTCCAATTGAATTTAGATTCCGCTGTCACCATGGTCTTTTAACAATTCTCTCACAGTGGTTTAAAAAAATATCAATCAAATTAAAAAGGACAGATTTTGTTAAGAGGCGAGCAAAAATTAACTCTATTGTCTGAAAATGTTTTAAAATCCCTGAAAACGACAATACGCGCGTACTCATATTTTTCATCTATAAATTTTCAATCAATCAATTTCTTTTTTTATTCATATGATTCCAACTCTTAATTAATAATACATTTCTTATTATCAATTTTGTCACTCGATCCTATGATTCGTGCATTTTAAATCAATCATAATTTGAAACTTTGCAAGAATAAATACTAATTATATATATCTAATGGTATATATATATAATATATATCTTTTATTGATAGCATATCATACACACAATAATGGATATGGGGACAAATATTATTGAAGCTAGTTTAATGTACCCCCAATTCGGCTTGCAAGTAATTCCATTGGCAAATAGTTGCTGTTTAGGAGTGGGGTGGTGGTGTTATACTATACCGGATGTACTCGTTTTGATGCGGACAAAATGTGAAACGTAAATTAAATAGCATGATTTATTGTGGTTTTATTCATTAATTTAAAATAAGTAACACGGGGAACATGAAACGCGTAAATGCATTTATTGCTAACATTATTATATCAACACTTTCAACACTTTCCCAACAATTAAATGATTGTGTTATACACTTTAAATAATGCAATTTTTATATGCTACATGTAAAAGCTGCTTTGTAAAAAAAAAAAAGATTATTACAGATTTGCAGGGTTATTCTAAGACTATTATTATTATGGTCTTTTAAATCCTCAATCAAATAATCTTGTCCTTCATTTATGTGGTGTTAAATATTTTGTGATTAAGTAGTGAACAGCCTCTTCGTCTTCTGACCGGAAGTTTGGCCGTTTGAGGGAGCAGAAAGTGGCGACTTCTGGTTTTTGCGAAAAACGTGGATCTGGCGGAGAAACAAATGGAGTTGATGTGGCCCTGGGATAAAAATAATCGTTTATTCTAGAACTCGGGGTGCTGGAAAACCTGCACACCCCAGACATATCAAAGTCATTTTCATCTACTAAGTTGGAAGTGCTCGAGTCTGACGAATCCGCGTATCGCATTCTTTTTCGCGGTATCCATGACGACGAACTTGACGATCCTCCATAAGAACTCGCGTACGAAGCAATCAGTTGTTCTGTGTGGTAAAACTTTGAAGGAGAGCAAGAAATCGAAGAGTTCATAGATAAATCACTAGTTGAGGATCTGTTACTGAAACAGTTCACGAATGATCCTGGGTGTTTGAAGCTATGAGACGAATCAGGAGTCGAGTTCAGCGATGACGTGGAAGTTCCTCTTCGATTATCACAACTTCTGTATGGACGTTTGAACAGCTCGTCTGAAGAGTTCAAGCTTAATAAGGATAGATGGGGGTTATATTGTGCAACATTGTGCACAATGTCTGTCCAGTCTGAGAGCCCATCTGGCGTTCCATCACTTGGATTTAAGGAGCTATTGGTCGACATCTAGAAAATTGATGACAATTTACTATAGTAATTCTTTTATAAATAATTGTTGAAAAAATCAGAGGAATTTTATATCTTATCTTTTGCTTTGTTTTACGGTACTATTGGGACAGACTATAAGTTATTTATAATTATACAAACACAGACGTATATCGAGATGCATTTTTCATTAAGTCGGAAAGTATAAGAAGTTATATATAACATATCAAAGTTTCTCAGCAAGGTTCGACAACTCTAAAATCCGGATATAGTGTATAATAAGTTTTGGCTGCAGTGTTCCAACACGTATTATAATCTATAATATGTTCTATTCACATGGTTTAATGATACAACTGTGTACACCATTTATATATGTTAAAAACCGAGGGATTTTACTGAAAAGGCAATATGAAACAACTGAAGCTACACACATTGTAAATACGCTTACTGTAACTTACCTTACAACTTTATTATGCTGTTGCAAATTGTACTGTCATGTCTTTCTTTTCACGCCACGATTGCTAAACGTAAAAATATGACGTCATAGACGTCTAACGTCAACCGTGCAAAAGGACGTTATTTCACGTGGTAAAGCAATGTCTAAAGAGAGATAACTCCTTTTTATGCACCGGATAATAAAACACATAATTTTTTTCATTAATATTTTCTTTCTTTGGCCAAAGCAAAGTTGAAAATAATTTATTTAATTTCAATAATGATATGGCACGAGCAAGTCAATGACCTATAAATTTTAAAGATGAGGTATAACGTTATTTATCGTACAGAATAAGCCGTGCAAGATCATTTCATTTTTTGTAAATTTTTCTTTATTTCCAACAGATAATTTAAAAGATATTTATTAATTGTGTTTAAAAGTTTAATGTTTTTATTTCTTTTACTTTTTCTTTTATTTCTGATATAACTTGATATTCATAATGTTGATTAAAGGAAAATTAGCTGTCTGTTTTTTGGCAAGAAATTCTATGAAAAAGCTCTTGATTAATATTTTTAAATTAATTTATTAATAGCGAGCAAAGCGAGCTCTAAGAACCAGTGCGCGCGGGAAAAAGAACGAGCTATATCTACATATTCATCAAGAATTTTTTTTTGTTTACGTCCCATAATGCTCTCTAATATTTCATCCTGTCGTGCTATGCCAAAAATGGCTAACATTTACCTCGTAATTAACGGTGCCTTGAGGTTTGAAGACACGTTTTAAGTAGCGCACAAGCTTTGGTGAGACGCAAGAGATTTTTTACATGCTTCCATTCCGTCGTATAAACTTTGATATCTGCCTTTAATAGATGATTTGTGTTTTTGTTTTTTTGTTTTTGTTTTTGTTTTTTTTATTTTGATAGAGAGATTATACAATTTTATTTACAAGCAAGAGTTAAGCTAATTTTGAACAGTAAGTATAATTAAGTACATGTAGTTAAAAAATCTATGCAGATATTGCATATTGTTAAACCATTAAATTGAAAAATGAAATTACACACATACAAACAGGGACCGGGGGCACGGATACAACGTACGCCAAAATAAACAAATTTCAGTAAAATAAAATTATGAACCAGGAAATAAAATATGAAAGTCAGATAACAACAAGGTACAAAAGAAAAATAATACCGTAACTATTTACACTTTTGACCAAATTAAACACAAATTACATTAATTTTACAGACTGATCAATTATCTCCAAAAGTAAAGAACGCTTTCAGGGGAAGCAATGTATTTTGAACGATTTTTTTTAAGCTTAGAAATATTATATAATTCTCTCTCTCTCTCTCTCTCTCTCTCTCTCTCTCTCTCTCTCAAAAATTCTTTGATGTTAGCTGATAATAGTCAAAATATCACTATGTTGACAATTATGCAAGGTATGTGTAAATACTTGCTGCGCTCGCCACAACGGTAGCACCGTAAAGCATATTAAAATACTACCTACATTTGTATGTAGATAAAAGTGGGTTATAGTCCACATCTTAGAGGTATTCAGCAATAAGCATTGAATGCTTCTGTAAGGAAATCATAAACTATAGTCTCATTTTGAGAAAAAAAAAATTTGAAGAAGTCAATTAATTAATTTAACATTCATATCAACTTATATATGTTGTGAAGACATTTCTTTGTTTGTTGTGATTTTATGGGACATATAATCTCCTGTTTTATGTGAATCTGTGCGACTCCATTTATCAATTTCTTACAAAACAAGAGTCTTTTTATTGTCTCGCCACTAGGCCCCATTTAACAAATGAGGATTTTCGCAAGACAATGTCGAGCTCCATTCTTTTACAGAGTAAAAGATTCGGTTCAAAACTATATTTAAGGAATAGCTGTCTAATTATTTGGGTTTACAGTGTTAATAATATATTGATTCATAATTGTTACCACGTAGGTATTTGCTTAGTCGTCAAAGGATTCGGCATTTATTTTTCAAAATATTACCGTATGATACAACCGATTTATTTCCGTCATAACCCCCCCCCCCCCTCCACCCACCCAAAAAAGAAATCTTTACAACGATTCCTTTATTTACCTTTTTAAATCAAATAAATAAATGAATAAATTTATGTGTTATCATTGCGTATTATTCATTATATTTATTTAAACTCGATACACAAACTACATATTGAGTTGATTCATTGATTGTTATTTAAAATCTTGTGATACTTGTTTTTTTATGTTTTAACGAGTCGAGTGCGCAAGATTTTTGCGCATTTTTTTAAATTTCAAGCAGACCTTGGAACGAGGTCATAACTTTTGCTGTTACTGTGTTTTTAATGCAAAGTGACCATTACCTGTATCGTTAATGTTTTAGTTATTGTCCTTTAAAAATATAATTAGGAAAAAATGCCGAAATGGCTTTTACGACATACTTGACATTTCAACATTGTTTCAGCAATGTAAACAGTGCATATTTTACAGCTGTTGTAAACGACTCAGTATCGAAAGCAGTGTATCAGTCATCTTATATTTTTTTTTATTTAAATGTATTTTTTAACACCGTTACATCATATTACATTCCAAATTTGTGAAGTTATGCATTGAATTGAATTTTAATACATTCCCAAAATATAACCAAACGGCAAAGTTAACTTAACCCCCCTTTTTAATTTCATCACTTGTTGATTGCATCATTTGTATGATTTTCTTATATCATAAACAGCAGTCACACAACTCTAACTATGGGTAAAATCAACATGAAAATTTGACAGATTCTCAACAAAGTCCACTACGTTTATTAGTTAAAAAAACCCCAATATACATATACTCAAAATAACCGACCCCTACGAAAACCTGACGCTTAATCTTAAATCAAAAACAGATTCCAATTTTTGTTTTAATTAATTTAATTAAATTTATTCGAATACTGCCATACAAAAAATATTATCTCGTAATTAGGAGAAAGACCTCGATATAACGACAAAATTACCAAATATCCTCCTTTATAAAACAAAATTCATCTGACGGTTTCAATTAAATTACTAGTATCACACTAGAGCTAGCCTAATGAACAGAAATAACACGGTTGAATGTAAGATGGAGTGACACTCTCGTACATTTTAACACAGATTTGAATCCAGTTTCATTTTCTGCTTGACACTCATTAACCAGTGATTTAGTTGTTATTTTTTTTTTTCAAAATGATCTTAATCAGTTTACTTTGATCACCGACAGTGATAATATAATAAAAAGAACATGTACGTGCTGATCACCAATATAAGACTCAGTTATTTTCGTCTGTAATGTAGTAATGTATCTGATATTCAATACTTCCTAAAGAGCAAACTTTGAGTTTGAAATTCGTAATTAACAAATATTATATTTGTCAGTCGTAGGAAAAAATAATTATAGCTAATATCCATATTCCTTTTATAAACGAGACCACGATGGAATTATTTAAAAAAAGAGTAAAGAATTGATTCAAGAGAGCCTTCTTTATCCATGCTGGATAAAAGCTCAGAATGTTATTCTGTTTCCTATAGGACGTTCAACGATTGACATCTTTTTTTTTCTCAAACCGTAGTAGTATCAGAGTGTCTTTTTCACATTTTGTAACTACATGTTGCTACTGTGCTTCTTTCCCTGTTTTTAATGCTTCGTCTGTTCCTGTGATATCCGTTTGACTATAGAGTTCCAACTGGACAACTTCGAAGAATATGCCGTTTACTCGCTTTGGACAAACGTTTTTCATGCGTTACGGTAACCGGTACTTTTTCGTTACTCAAACGTATTAATCACTGCCTGTACGGTGCTTATCCGCGGCCGGCCGTTTACTGCATGATTGTTTTCCGTTTATTTAAACAATGAAATGCCTTTTTATGATTCATGCAGGATATGAAGGTAGCGACATTGCAGAAAAAAAAATACATAACCCGTATTAGCGGGTTAAGTAAATTTTTTCTGCAATGATCGCTACCTTCATAACCTTCATGAATCATCAAAGAAAGCATTTTGTTGTTTATATTTATATCTTTCTTTTAACAAATTAATGAATTGATCGTAAAAATTAAGAAAAAGTAACTAAATTATTTTTAATGTACATCAGTACGTTAGATTAAAAAAAAAATAGCCAAATTGTCTTATCAGGGATTTGAGTCTGACATCATCATGATTATTTCGTGCAGTTCGTGATTTTTCTTAGGCTGTTGAATGTTTCGACCTATCGATAAACTGGTCAGTCCTGTCAGTTTCTCTATAGCTATGAATTGCAATTCATTTCCAAATGAAACAGAGGGAGTGATACTTAGTGGATGTTTTTAGTTATCCTGATTCCATGTCCAATCAAATCTGTACGGGGATTTACCCCGAGTTGTTTTCCATACACCCTGAGGCCCCTTGATTGGACCTGGATAACAAATATTTCCTATATGTTATACAAATTTTGAAATCATATTTTTTTACCAGTGCTTTCCAACTTACAAATCAATTAATATTAATTGAAATTGTTCTGAATACCATTTATTCATACCAATAGAATATTAAGAAATAGGGATTTTGACATATTATTTATTAATTTACTTCATTGAACGTTACATCATTTTGCGCAAAGATCTATATAGGTGCACTTGTTTTTACAAGAATTGCATTGTGACATCACAGTTTATTTACACCCGGCTTCAGCAGGTGGTACGGAATTAAATTTACACCCGGCTTGTCAACCAATCAGATCTCGCGTTATAAGCGACCTAGGAAATTGAAACAAATATACATGTACACATGTATGGTTCAATAAACCGAATGCAAGAACACCCGAAAACAATGGAGATGACTTTTATCAACGCATTACTAGAATTTGGAACATTTGGATGTCAAAAATAATATTTTAAAAAGGCCTTACACCAACATTGTTCACCTTTAGCAATTTTGTTATTTGGGTTAAACTTATTCTGCCTACACTTATGTACTTATACCCTAGTACTATTTTCCAAACATACGCCTAACATAATTTTGCTATATCTGAGGTATATAAACCTCGGCATAAAACAAAATGGGGGCGGAAAAAGAGGGGCAAGTACTGATACCTGATCACAGCGTACGATTAGAAGCATACTAATCGATCGATTTGTTCTAACAATGTTCACAATCAAAGTCCGGTTGATATAAAAAATTATGATTTTTTTTTTTAAAAAATTAAATTTTTTTGTTGTTGCAAATTTGGCTCTTGATTAGTCGTCCACTTCCATGACGCGATCAAACAATACGGAACTAAAAAAAACAAACATGAAAGACTGAAAATAATTTTCCGATCCCAATTGGTTCCAGATCTTAACCATAGAGTTTGTTCAAATAACTCAACATGAAAACAACGATAATGGTATGATACAGCTGAAATCAACGCTTTGTGTTTTAATTTTCCTTTTTCTGTAAGAATGCAATGCATTGGCATTAGACAAATATCATTGCACCTAAAATGAAAAAAAAAACCGTCAACTATGGGAAAGACAACCAATATAAAAGTACATGTAGGTAATTTTGGTCAGTAAGATATATCAGTTTATGTAAGGCTCTCGTTTAGTCTGTTTTTCATGAACACTTGATCAATATTTCATATTGACTGACAGTTTTGCCGGTCGCATTCAGTTCTAGTACTAGTATATATATTGGTTCGCTCATTGGCCAGGCGCCGCAATCATCGCAGAGAGCTGCATTTACTTATGCTTCCGGTCAGGACAAACAGACAGCAAAAAGGTGAGTAGATATTTTTGGATTTTGTGGTTTTGCATTATCTTTGTGTTTCTTAATTTTTAATTTTAATTAATTTTTTTATATATTTAGAAAGATATTATTACTACCATTATCATTTATTTATTATTCTTTTTATCATTGGTTTTGCTTTTTTTTTTGCTTAGATTATGCAAAAATATTCTTTATTGAACACAGAATAAGATGCCACAAATGCCAAAAAGTTTGATCGTAAAATACATTTTTTTTTACGTTTTTAAAATTCTTTTTAAATTGATTGCTTTAACGTGTCATTGTGAAAGCAACTAGTCAGTAAGAGTTTATAATCAAACATGAAGAAGAAAAAACATATTAGTCTTATGTTCTTATTGAGATTGAACCTTCAGCTTTTGTCTTAAACTCCAATAACGAAGCTATTTGAATCACAACTAACAAGGGTATCTATTTTGACCACTACTGCTACGGACTTTTGTTATTTTCTTAAACTGTTCCAATGTTGAAATAGTATTATAATATTACCGTACTATATCCATTATTTTTTCGCGTGTCACAAAGTTTAAGAAAATGGGGTAAATGTGTAGCATTTTTTTATTTGGGATTTAAAAGTTTCTTTTATTGCAAAATGATACAGGATGTAATTTCTGCTCATTCAATAATTTGCGATTTAAAAGATATCGAAAATTAGATCATCGCGAAAATTACTGGGTATACGGTATATCTCTTGTGTCTTTTGGGCCATCGCTTTATATTTTGCTGATTAAACTTTTTATCTATCTCAAATAATTAAACCTTGACTAGAATATTAAGTGCAGACCACTCTTGAAACAAAATTGACATTGAAGTTCTATAAACATGACACTATTTGAAGATTTTGGAATGTATTCACTGAAATCACCCACCGAATTGCCTAATGTGTAGCAATTTGCTGAAGCGCTAAAAATCGATATTTTGGTAAATATTATTCATAATTGAGAACCGACTTTGAAATTTTTAAACATTCTGAGATAAATACAAGTATCATATGTGGTGTTTTATTTATTTATTCTGTTTCTTATCCGTCGCACATTGTACTATAGGCATTTTATCAACCTTCTTCGTTCGACTTTTTTGTTTTGAACTGTATAATAATTATTTTATTTGAAGTTAAGGGAATTTTACATTTTATAAAATTAACGGATCTAGCAGATCATTTTTTTTTAAATTTAAATTTCATTGCTCATCTGCACGAAAATTTGGCATAATTTCCTATATGCAATTTATCAACTCTTAATCAGTTAATTGTATCCTAATACAAAACGTTGCATGCTTGTGTGTTTAGCTTTATATTTTCCTCATACAATCACATGAGATATATTTCTTTCGAATGCGAATTTTTGCCAATATTATTCATGAGGAAGTCCTAATTCTGGTGTTAAAAAAAGGTTTTTAAAATGTAAATATAATTTTTTAGAAATAATCAATGGCAATGAAAAAAGTTTGGAAATTGAAATTGTATTCTTTCAATAAGACATCAGATCCGCGCAGTATAATAATTCAAACTATATTTTGACAGAATGATGAAAATTTGGAGATTTATTCACACGGCTTGTCTATTTACGTCTGTGGTTTGTTGGATTGGAAAATTCTATAATGTCTCCGACGTTTCCAGACAATATATAGAATTTTGCGGAGCCAACACACTCTGTTCCGAAAATAATGGCGAAGACGGAATGATTGAAAACATGATGGAGAAGTTTTCAACAATTTGTCCTTCGTGTTCTTGTGTCAAAGAATGCTACATGCTTGGAAACTGTTGCCCCGACATAGCTCTGAGTACTTGTATTCCAACAAAACATCAAATTCACGACTTAAACAATCATACTGATGTTTTTCACAATGTTGTGTCACATTGTCCTATGAAGAACGGAGTAAGCGAACCTAAGCCCTGTTTATTTTCTTTTACCTTGACAAATTTCCAGACTCAAATACCTGTTACATCAAGAAAAACCAAAATATCATACGCAAGTAAAACCTGTGCCGAATGTCATGGAGAAAACCAAATCAGTGTTTCGTGGTCATTCGATGTTTCCTGTCCAGAAATACCGATAGACCCGAGCGTTTTTTCGGATTTTTCAGATTTAATGTTAGGTATGCAAGAAAGGCGTTGCACTGTTAATCTTCAACCACCTTCGAATTACAAGGCGCAATCCTGTAACAAAGAGACGACCATTGGTGAATGTAACGTCACTGGACTGTGGGACAGACGAGATAAGGACTTAGAAACCGCCTGTTTGAACTACTGGAGGCCATTCGGGGCTTTTCAAAACGTATTCTGCTTCCTTTGCAATATTGATGCCGGGCTCAGGGAACAGTTTTCATTGAAACAGAAAGTAAACGAAACCTTTTCCCATTTAGACGAAAATGGAGAACTGTGTGATATCAAAAATGAGAACTGTATACGAAGAGAATTCCATAAAATCTTGACACTGACAGATGCACAGATACTTCTATCTGAAAGTTTTGAATCCAAAAATGGCGGTTATATAGCAAATATCGACTTCCTTTCTAGCAATTTGCCTACGGAAATGCAAGAGGTTATCCTTTCAAGAAATATTTCAAACACTATTAGTCCAGACAAACCTGTCGATCTGAAGTCATTATATATGGAATACCTCAGTTCGGGTGGCTATCAAGACTGGTGCAATGAAGACCATAAAATAGAGAAAATCTACCCGGCATTAAAGGGAAAGAGGACCTGCTCATGTGCGCCAGACTGTTACCTTACCATGTCATGCTGCCCAGATGCTGCGTATCATCACAGATGGTCCTGCACTCTTCCAACATTGGGGAAAACCCACCAAAACGCTTTTATTCAGCCCGTTTTTCTTATTAGCAGATGCCCAGTGGGATATGAAGATGAATTTGTAAAATCTAGGTGTGAAGAATCGGAAGATTTTGACACTCTTCATATACCAGTTATCAATATACGGGATAAGAAAGTCTACAAAAATTCATATTGTTTTCTGTGTAGCAACAACACTGATGTTATCAATAACAGCGTTGCATACATTGAACCGTGGAACGTATCGTTGGTTTGTCCACATGTGTTTTTCCCTAAACTTTTTAAGTCGATGAAATCCATTTTTGACTATGCTGAACAAATAAACTGCTTTATAAACTTTAAAACTACTTATCAAATTGACACATGCGTTATTAATCACACGATTAATAAATGCAACGTTACCGGACGAGCCACATCTGTAAGTAAAAACTCCATTGCTCTTTGTGAAAATCCTACGATGAATATAATGACACAGTCCAAAAATACAATATACAGAAATATCATTTGCGATTTATGCAATAGTGAGTTTTTGGAGGAACCAATATCCCAATGCAATTTGACAGGTAATTGGATAATAGATATATCAGATGTATCGAAAGGCGTCAATTTCTACAAATTTCGCTGCGTGAATGATTTATTTGACCCATTGGAATATCCCTTTAAGAATGCATATTGTAAAACTTGTAATAATATTGCACGAAAAGAAGACAGGTTCATTTATGCAGGGAACTACCAAAAAACATCTTACAGACAACTATTTTCAATATTAGAAGTTCCAAGGCAGAAAAAAGCAGTGAGTTCAGACTCTTGCAATGCGGCGGAGATGTATGACCCTTATAAGGTAAGATTGTTCATGTGACTTCAATTTTAAAAGAAATGAGTTAATGAAAGTAAAATGTCAAATGCGCACTTTGTTTTCTTTTCAGAAAAAATGCCGAAAATTAAGATGTTCTCCGGGAAAGTTTCTGCATCATGGTTTTTGTATTCCTTTGATAAACGAGGTCAACACACTTCAGTATGCTTTAGCATTTAAGACTCTCATTACATACGAATTTAAAAGTCTTAATGGACTATATGATGTTTTATTAAATTTTATCGAGAATCTCCCAAAAAGCAATGCATTGTGGGTGATGGACGTTCTGCAGATGCATTTCTACGTACGCAAACCTTGTAGTTTCCTAAGAAATCCCGACTTAAATTCTACTACGGCAGCGTTAATTTATATTGAAATCAAAATAAGAAAATATGACGAAACAAAGAAATTAAATAGGATCGATATTGAAAAAAAATTGCTAAATTTTACAGAATGGCAAACCCAAAGTGATGGTAACAATATTCAGTTCGAAGAAAGTGTAGAAGCATGGTATTTACCACTTCGAAAAAGAAGGACCGATTCTCAAACGGAGTGCGTAGTCCATAATTACCAGACCGAAAAAGGTGGTTCTGATGGAAGCTTTCACACATTTGACGTTAACAAATTATTGTTATGTTCCCAAATAGAGCTCGATTCAAGTGAATATGAATTTGGCAACAATCGTTTGGAGGTATTTTTACCTGAAATAGAACGGAACTTCTTCGTCAATGAATTCATTGAAAATGACAATGGCACGATTCAAATATGTGTAGATTCATATATCTTCATTTCATCGGAAACAACTACGACCTTGCAAACAGTGCTAACTATCATAACGTTGATTGTTACCATTCTGTCCTTGCTATGCTCTTTTATAACTTTCGTCACTTACTGTACGTTGCCGGTTTTGCGTACAGTTCCAGGTAAAAACATCATGTGTTTCTCGTTTTCACTGCTCTTTGCCCAGTTATTGTTTTTAATTCGTTCTTATATCAACAACAATCTGGGATGTGCGTTGGTTGGTAGTCTCACCCATTATTTTTGGATCTCGGTCTTTGTTTGTACAAACGTGTGTTGTTTCCATATGTTTAAGTTATTCGTTGGAAGTTCACTGGTGCAAAGCGATAAATCGAGCGAATGGAAGCTTATTTGCCGTTACTGTGGCATGTCATATGTCTTACCAATTCTACCAGTTGTTATTAACATCTATTTCAATCATGAACAAATAGACGTTGACGGTAATAACTTTGGATATGGGGGGAACAAGTGTTTTCTCGTTAGTTCGTTGGCTTTACTTCTAACTTTTATAGCCCCAATAGCTCTGCAGATATTATTAAATATTATTTTGTTTTCCATAACCTTTCACTTTATCCGAAATACACCAAAGGTTCAAAGTTCACAGGACAGGGACGATTTTTCTATATTCCTCAAGCTGTTCTTATTGACTGGAATTTCTTGGCTTTTTATGGTGGTAGACGGGTTTTTCGAAATCTCTCTTTTCACCTTTCTGGTAACGTTTCTAAATGGATCTCAGGGTGTTTTTCTCTTCTTTTCATATATTTGCAACAAGAAGGTCTGGATTTTGTTGAAAAAGAAATTTGATAAAGCTCCTCTTCAGACTACTTTCAAAAGCGAGTCAACATACACTAGGTCGAAGAGGGACTATAAGGCGCATTCAAATTACTCAGAGGTTACCGTGGGCACGGATACCTTAGAGGTACATGTAACTCAAACGACGAATGATTTGAATTCAATTTAATTGAATCTGAGATTTTAGTTGCATAATTTACCGACATTAAATTTTCTTTTACAAATTCAACGTCAGAATCATAGAACAAAACTCAGATCAGTTTTTTTTAATCAGGATCCAATACTGTTAAAGATATTTTAGTTGTTGTAGAAGTTCACGCACAGGTTAATTGGGACATATCTATTCACATTTAATTATAAATGCAACATTAAGGTTTTATAAAACATAGGACGAGCAATTCAATTCAATTAAAATTCATTTATTAATTCCATTTTATGATACTGACGATGATTTCGAAAAAAGTTTTAATTGTCGGTAAATTATGCAATTAAAATGGTACGAGAGGTAACAATACATAAAACACATTAACATGTACATGTATACTAACGGTCTGGTTGAGCAGAGCTGGGTCATTTTACTTGTGAAAAACAGACAATCTGATTTTTTTTAATGCAGAGTTGGTATTCGACGACAAATTGCATAACTTCAGAGTATTTGGTTGGACATATTGACATAACATTTTCTTGCTAAAAAAGCTTTAATAATTGAAGATACTAGTAATGTGTAACATTCTAAGAGGTGATGAAACTCCTCCTTAATTTAATCATCATAACACAAGTTTCCAATTCTTTCGTGGCGTTGTCAATTATTCCAGCGACCAACGACTATAGGAAAACGGTGATTGCTTGTTTTGAATTTTACAAGAATTTTTCTAAATTTTCTAGGTAATGCATAAACGTATTCTTCACAGAAAACTTTATTTTAAAAATTCTGTAAGTAAAACAAAACCAAGCCAACTGCCTCTTTAGAAGAAGGACTACTAACCATACACCTGTTTTAAAAAAAGCTATTCAAAAACATATATAAGTTTTTGAAAGCTGTTTGCGAGATTATACCTTTAATCAGAGAAATTTATTTTTGTTGTTATAATCGTCATTCCCTGTGACAATAGAAAATAGTCTAAGGATGCCCTTCTCTATACGGAGTTTTGGCTAGGAAACACTTGTTCGTTTTTGTTATGTTCCCCTTTCGAAAGTAAATTGTTGTTTTTTATGCCTCAATTACAACCCGGTGTGCGTGCTTCTACGTGTGGTCTGTGGACGGATTTATGTTTATCTTGCGATACACGAGGTGCCTCTTACGAATTTGTAAGGATGTACGTTTCTCGTAAGCAATCACGAAAGCTGTTGGACACTCAAAGAACCTGTAAGATAATCATATGGTTCGATGTGCATTAATGACGTTAGAAGATCGTACTTTTTCATGCGTTATACGTACGCTTACCGCAAGTCGCTAGTGATCATCATAAGCATATAAATTAAACGCAAAATAGACGTACGGCATGCATACATTAATTGCTCAGAGCGCGTGCTAACCCCCTTTCTTCCTTTCCTTATTTACTCCCAATGGAGATTATCACAACATATTTACGAGAATACAAACATATAGTCAAATATTAGAAAATATAAGATAATGTAGGTCTAGTAGGATACAATGATCCAGTGCATATAATGCTGAATTAACAACAATTTTGCAGGCTGGTAAACACTAACTGGTAATATCGTAATATTGATATTTATAATACAATGTAATCGTGTGACATACACGTGTAGCACGCTGTTACACGTGACATTCTATA
This sequence comes from Magallana ariakensis, assembly GCA_020458035.1. Taxonomy (NCBI): domain Eukaryota; kingdom Metazoa; phylum Mollusca; class Bivalvia; order Ostreida; family Ostreidae; genus Magallana; species Magallana ariakensis. Next base: position 35,922,946 of record CM035817.1, read on the forward strand.
ATACCATGATGCTGCATCCTTAATTAAGCAAAATTAATAAGATGCAAACTACACGAAAAAACTGTGAATGAAAGGCCTGGGAGTTACCTTGCGCATAAAAGATACAAATAGCGGTCGTTATTACTAAGTCCACATAGTTCAGCAGATAAATTTTCTATAACAGTTTGCCACCAGGCTTCTCTAAATAAGTTCCATTACAAGAAGTAGAAACATGTTTAAAAACATTTTTGATATAAGCTGCAAATGTGCGGGGGGGTGGGGGGTGGGGTGTAGTGTAGGAGAGTCCAAAGTTTAACAATAGATTTACAAAGAGTAACTTCGTGGACGTCGATAGGAATTTTCAATATCCAGTCTGGTTTACTATTTCCAGTTATATGTCTAAATTGGGTAAAGTCGTTGTCTCGGAGCATGCGGTTTGATCTGGAAGTTGTAAAGTGGTATATCACAGCTGAGTTAACAGTCTTTTTCCATTCAAGTTTATTTAGAAACGTTCCATTTAGTAAAAACGAGTTCAGATGTTCTAAGGTGAATTACATCGGGAATAAAACCGTAGGTTTGCAGTTTGGAGAATCGAGATATGAAAAAAGGCGATGAAGAAAGATCTTTTTCGTGAGGCATTTTGTGTCCATTAAACATAGACGGTCGAAGAGCTGTAGTTTACGTTAATCAATTTCGGAGGCTGTTGGTAAAATTCCAAAGATTGACTAGCACATGTTTTGGAAGATTCATGGCGTGTTTACATATGAAGTGCTGAAATGAGTCAAGTGGCGGTTGTCCTTCTGATTAAGGGAACCAGTCGGAGTTTTTCTGATTTATGGCAACGGAGCAAAAGGTGTCTGTAAGACAATCGTCGATAAGGGTCCAAAGCAATCCTTTCACACCGAGTTGATGTAGTTTACACATGAGACCAGATCATCACACAGTATCGAAGGCCTTCTGTGTATCAAGAAATACAACATACTCTGGGCTACCTTGCTCTAATTTATAAAAGACGGCTTCTTGTAGGTTGAATGAAGCTGTTATGCATCCAAATTTGGACTGGATTCCTTGCTGCTGTGGATTTTGAAAGGTAATGGATGGAAGAACGTGATCACGAATCGTAAGCGTAAGATTTTTGTTTTCAAAAAGCTTCATTCAACAAGGAAAAAGAGCTATCGGTCTATAGCTGTCAGGTGAGTTCTTTGTTTTGTTGTTACCTTTGTAAATAGGAATGATGAGATCTTTTTTCCAGATAGATGGTATTCTGCCTATGTTCATAATTGCGTTAAAGAGGTGTGCAATGCAGATGAAGAGTGTGGGTCTTCCAAATATGAGATGTTCATTGTGGATACAGTCGAGCCCAGGTGCCTTCCTGCGTTTGAGTTCTATGATAGCCTTGGATATTTGGTAATGGTAATTTCACCCCGGGTAATTTCAATAGTGTTTGATGTCTTGCGTTTTCCTGAATAACAAAGTGTGCGTTTTCAGAAGATTTGTAATTTTTGCCTTTTGTTGGGTTATAAATTTGTTCAAAATATTCAGCAAAGCAGCTTGCATTTTCATCCGGGTTATCCAAGAGTCTTCCATCGATTTCGATTTCCGGATAGAATCTTTCTGGGCCGCTGGCGTTTAACCGGCTTCCAAAAGAGCCTCACATCATACTCGGAAGCTTCATCAATATCGTGGAATACCGATGTCTTGTATCTGTGGTGTTCAGCATTAAGTTCATTTCCGAATTTTATAGTTCTTGTAGGTATTGTATACCATGCCTCTGGGACGACCCTCGCTTAATCAGATATTTTGCATATGGCGCTCACGGTCGTGAAGGTGTTTGACTTCAGGTGTCCACTCAGGCTTTAAGTAAGGTTTAGATTTTGCTACAGGGATAAAATGGGATGCAGCAAAAATATGATATAGTTCTTTGTAAATATTGTCAAAATCTTTAACAAAACTCAGCCTTTTTTCAAGTAAAACGCCTCAAACATTATTAATATACAGTTCATAATGTTGCAGTTAGTTTACATCTGCCTTATGCCAAGCTGGTAATGAGTTGCTTTTTTACATGAATAATTGTATTTTACATGTAAATCAATGAACATCAACACTAGAAGATGGTCAGATGTAGAACTGAACGTGCCTTCTTCCAAAATACGATATTTATTTACATTGTTGAAAAATGACCTATAAAAAAGGATGAAATCTAATGTTGTCTAATTTTGCAAAACAGTGTAACTAGACCCAATCACTGGAAAATCATTCGAAGGACAACATATGTTGTTCCGAAGAGTAAAAACTTTGAGAGCTTTGGGTTTCTATCGGTTTACATTAGAAATTTCTTTATCATAGAAAGTGGCATTGAGATTTCCTCCGATTATTACATCCTATCATCTAATAGGTTTAACTCTGTTTGATATGTTTGAATGTTGCTGTTGCTGATGGAAGATATACAATATTTGATAAGCTGAGAGATGATGACATTATACCACGCACATTCCATGCTTGAATATGTAGATATAGTAACAGACAGGTGAGCAAATGGTGTCACTAGCGACAACAAACTTAACATAAAATTAATCAGCATTGTAATTGTCAGCTTCATAATGGTCGTTGTTTTCCGAGGACCCGTCGTCATCCGGTTGTTCTTGCGCAATTTATCTCCCCCCCCCCCCCCACCATTGTCTATTGCTCAGCCACGGACGGCACGATATACCAATGGGCCAAAATGACGGGCTTTCGATAGTTTTTGCATCGCGTAACGCTACGTTGATTTTTGCATTGTGTCGCGTAACTTGGCGTTTTTTGCTTGAAGAATACGCAGTGCGAAACAGTGACACCTCTGTTCCTGAGAAAGTTCACCAACCATATCTGAATCTAGGTATGAATCAAGCGATATAGTATCTGACATTTTGTTTGTAAGAAACGCCCTCGAATATGTCGTCATCACTGTCTGTGAGTCTGCAAATTTTGAATGGGTGCGACGTTTGACGGATTTCCTCCGATTTACGACCGCTTGACAGTCGATTAATTGTCGTGATGTTCGCGCACAAAGACCGCGTGTTTAACTGTTACTCTGGATGAAGTAAAGAATAATTTGGAGCGTGGTTTCTGTTCACTAGTGTGATTGGTCTTTCCCAATAAGTGTGGGATACTCGTTGCACTTTCCCGTGTAGGAATATGGTTTGTAATGCTCTGAGTGTCAATAGCAGCGATTTGAGTTGAAACACCATGATCGGAGACGATTCTATTGTTACCAGGATTGTCGCAAAATGCATCAATCACGTTAGTTTTACAGGTAGAAATCTTGTCAAAGTTTATTGACAGTTTTGTCTTGTTGCCATAATGAAGAGTTACTGACTTTGTACTATGGTCAAGTTTTTCAGATGAGTTGCGTGATTTTGTTTCGATTGCTGGGACCTCGCTTGTAACTGTTGCATACGATTTAGCAGGACTAAGTGTAGTCGCTTGAATCTGCTTCTGTAGGTTTGGCGTAACTTTGAAAAGTCTTTTTGTTTCATCGCTTGCTTTTTTATTTTGGCCACGGATTTGATGAATGTATGTTTCAACTTGCTTAAATTTATCACCAATGAGTTTATGTAACGAGTCGTATTTAGAGAACCTAGAGGTGGCCTCAGCATTCAGACGATTGTATCATTGTAGTCTGTTTTTAACTTGTTGAGTACTGACATTACTACAATTCATCAAAATGCCACCAAAATAAAAAGCTTTTAAAGAAATATTCTACCTTCAACCCTCTAAAACATAAACAAAACAAAGAGAAATACAAAGGGGTAGGAGGCAAAGAAGAGAAGAAAAGAGGGATTGAATTAGCTGTAAGGAAAAGGCAAACGAACCTTTAAACACTTTAACTAGAAAACGCGATAAAATAAAATCATAATAGATATTTATATGAATCTCAACAGCATGGGATCTATTTTTAGAACAAGAAAAATCCAGTCTATACATGTACTGAGAACTCCTATACATGTATCATTAGAGGCACATTGACGTAATATTTTCATAAAAAAAAATAAATAAAAATAATCTGTGTTGAATGTGACAGACATCTGTACACCAGTTCCAATGGGTTATTTTTAGTTCTGTAAGTATGAATTTAATTTAATTCTTTTTAGAAGGAGGGTAGGGGTAAAAAAAAGTTGTCGTATATAAAAAATTTACATATATTTTTCAATCAAAATGTAACTTCAATGTACCTCCAAAAAGTATCTCGTGCGAATTGATGGTTTTTGGGACCGATTAAAAAAATATAGTACCCTCTTTTGAGACAAAATTACAACTTAAATAAACAAAATTTGGCCTTTTTTCTCAACAAATGGTTGTAGAGTAGACACTAATACCCTTCTTTCAGATTTTTCAGATTTTTAAATCTTTAATTTAAGTCTGTAGCTGCGCAGTTCTAGGTGATTAAAAAGGCATTGTTCTGCTCTTGTATGCATAATTTGCATACAAGAACACGTAGAACGCTCTTTTAAAAAAATCTTTTTAAACCGTTTTAGTCAGTTTTGGGCAGAAACAAGCCAGTTAAAGAAATACATTTTCATTCTCAAATGTACAAGATGGCTGCACATCCCCTTTAAAGAAGAGTAAACTCTATGGAATTTAATAATTTTATTTACATTATTTTACCGAGTATGATTCCCAAATTTTCTTACAGAAACTTATTGTTAATTCATAGCTCCATAGAAACAGCCATACTGAAATCGAAATGCCCCGTGGTCGAAACATACAGCGATTAAAACTGACAGGTTTTGTCATATTGTTAATTTTGTATTAAAAATCTCACATCAAGTCATTGTTTGTAAATGTGTCGGATTATCGCTATATTTATCATGTTGTGTTGTATTTTATGGTGCATTTATTTGATTAGAAATTGTATTTATGATCACGTTATATTTAATGATTACCTAAAGTATTTGCTTCCCAATTTCAACAATGGATTTATTTGTCGCATATCTCAACTTACTATCTTTTAGATTGTTATATTACATGTATACTGTTTTATTGAAATAGTTAACTTTAAATCCTAAAACATTGCCTTCAAATGATGATTTTGTCACAACAACACATTAGAGGATTCCGCTTTGCCCATGCACATGAATATCTATGGTTATGATGTTACAAATAGTATTGTATTGTATTGTATTGTATTGTATTGTATTGTATTGTATTGTATTGTAAAGCTGCTCCTAGTGGGCATCTACTTATTTGTTGATTAATAAACTTTCAGTTTTGTTTAATTGTTTCGTTCATTTTTTTTTCAGTTTTTTACAACTGGCAGTTATTGTTAAACAAAGATTGCCGTTCGGTGTTTGATTTATTTTGCTTAGCAGACTTTGTGACGATAAGGCACCCCCTCCGTCCGTTCATGTCCGCACTTAATATGATTCCGATGACAATGGCAAATAAATTCGTACAGGCAGTACATAGTTCATAGTTTAATAAAAAAATAATGATAATACATATATTTCATTGTTGCTATGGATGATCTGGTCAATCCACTTTCCTAGTAAGCTATACATGTATGATAAAATGACAAGATGAACTTGAATAAACCAATAGAGACGATTGCTGGTACAGTGTGGCCAAACAACTCAGAATAACGGATAAACAAAGCACTCGTATTTCACTTACTCTGGAGAATCTTTGCTTCTCTGCGTACTTTTACTATTCATCAACAGGATATTAACATGACTATTTCCTGTCCCCTTTTTTGGAGTCGTTTAACAAGTTCAACCTGCGAACGTTTGGATGTTTGTGTATTTGTCAGCGATCTGCATTTTTCTCTTTGAACATAACATAAACGAACCTTGTATTTCAAAGGTATGCCAAATGTTTAAATATTAATGATTTTGAAGCTTCACTGGAATTGTACTCTTTATTGACGTTTATATATGAACGTTATCGCCTATTTTACACAAGTTCAGTTAAAGAGCAATTAATGGGAATGATGTCACATTGCCTAGAGGCATTAGATCGGCATTGAGACTTGGTACTCCGAACAAAGTTGAATGATGCTCAAATGTATAACAAAACCTTCATGTTTTCAAAAGCGGTTTTAAAGTACACATAGCAAATGGTTCTCTGGAGTGTTCTTCCTATTAATTCGCAAGGTTAGCAATTATTAATACCAATTGGCAAAACATTTCTTGTTTCTGTTGTTTCTTGGTAAAGTATAATTGATAAACATGATAAATATACTCAACGCAGATATTTATAAATTAAAAAAAATACATGTACATATTTTAGTTCATAAAGAATTTCATATAATAGTTACCCCTCTTTCCAATATTATATAATAATTAATGGCGCCAAGATCTAAAGATGGCGGTAATTTTTTAACATAAAAACATTAAGTAATTGTATTAGAGATATGTAAGATTCAACATGCTTCATATCAAATCCTTAAGAAAAAAGTAGAATAATAAAATTCCAATGCGGAAATACTCATTAACATGCTATATTTAGAATCTGTCGACCAGATGATCTCATTTATCTATATAGTCATATGATGTGTAATTGTGATTTTTTAAGTCATATGTTAATCTGTAAAATCAAACGTTAATGAGAGGAATTCATGAATATTCAAAAGTGTAACGAGTGATTGACCTGGCGTTGTATTGGGTGTTATAATAAAGAATGTTCACATTCGCGAACAGTAACATAAAAAAGCTTACAACAGAGTTCTGTGAATTGAAAAAAAAACCCACATATGTTTTGATCTTTAGGGTATTCAATGTATAACAACCACATGTTCTGCCTAATAAAATGAATGATCTGATATTCTTAAGTTAAACATGATATCTGCGTCCTGCGTGTATAAAAGCGGGAAAATGGTAATTTTTCAAAAACTATTGAGATCGCCTCCGGCTATTCTAATTAACATTTTATGTAAGTTGTACATATTTTCATTTATGTTTTATAAATTTCCCAAATGAAGGAGTCATGAACATGTCTCCCCTGCATGTAAACCAGTTTAAACTAATTCTAAAATCCACTTAACCCCCCCACCCCCCGAAATACTACCATTATCTGCCTCACGTTTCCTCCACACAAAATAAATGTCCTCTTCAAGGTAGGATGTATTACAAAAGAAAATCTCGTATTTCAGCAAATGCGAAAGACAAAAATGAGAAATGAATTTCAACTAACAAAGCGACGTGTAAAAGAAGCTGTATATAATTTATTTTCAATTCATCTTTCATCGCTACACCAACAAAAGACTGGACTTTCCCGGGGCCCCACCCCAACCAGTTATGAAGGCCCAAATATGGGATACAGGGTTTTCGCCAGCCCCCTGAAAGATATTCCCATTATAACTGTATTATACGATATTTCCTATTTTCACCAGGCTACCTACATGTATGCCTGTTAATGGTCGTGTAAACCCCACTTCCTGTTGAGGGTCGACTGGACTTTCCCGGGGACGCATCCCCACACAATATAATGGCCCAAATATGGGATACATGGCGTTAGCCGCCAGCCCCTTGAAAGATATTCTCTTTATATCTGTATTATACGAAATTTCCTATTTACACCAGGCTAGCTAGGCCTGTGACTGGTCTTGTAAACCCGATTCCTTTTGAGAGTCGACTGGACTTTCCCGGGGCCCCATCCCCACACAATGTAAAGGTCCAACTATGGGATACAGGGTGTTAGCCAGCCCCTTGAAAGATATTCCCATTATAAATGTATTATACGAAATTTCCTATAAACCCCAGGCTAACTAAGCCTGTGATTGGTCGTGTAAACCCGATTCCTTTTGAGGGTCGACTGGGCTTTCCCGGGCCCCATCTTCACCAAATATGAAGGCCCAAATATGGGATACATGGTGTAAGCCAGCCCCTTGAATACTATTCTCAATGCAACAGAATATGATGAATTTCTTATCTTCTCGCCAGGATAGCTAATTATGTCAATCTTCTGGTCAGGTCAGCAAATGATAATTTTTACTTTATTATTTTTCTTTCTATTAAAAATGAAAGTTTATATGGAAATTTGAATATACGTTTATTAGATCTGAATGTTTACGGTAATTTGAATAGCGAACCGACCACAGAATTATATTCGCTTCTGGAATAGTGAATAGCGAAAAGCGAATAGAACTCCCAACTTTTGAATGCCACATTGGCTTTACTATCATTTCTGGGCAAGTTTGTTTTGTTTACAATCGATGCATAAAATGCGGGTTGAATAAACCCAAACATTTGGGCGACTAAACCAAACGGTTCCCTCTTTTTAACCTTCCCATGATTTGCTTTTGTTTTTGGTTTTTGTTTTGTTTTTGTTTTTGTTTTTGTTTTGGTTTTTTTTTTTGGTTTTTTTTTGGTATACCCATAAAGAATTTATTTTTATTTACTTTGAATCTTTCTAACCTTGAAAGGAAATAGATTCTGCTGGTGTACATGTAAATACGCGAAAGTCTATCGAAAGGCTATAATTTTTTTTAGATAATTGGTAAGTATAGAAACTTATTTGATATCGTAATAACCAAACAATCGCACTATACAGCTTTAACAAGTTTGTCATCTTACCAAGAATGATCTAAATAATGTCTCTGACTGGAAAATGTTCACATTAATAAACGGTATCCTGGTTTACTTTTTAGTAGAATTTCAATGGTTTATCTTTTTTTTTTCTCAAAGGAGTAATAGTTACTGTAAATGTCTCAAAAATCTATAAAACATTCATAAAACAACCCTCGTATAATTATCTAATTGTGTAGCAAAAATCCGTACCATAAAGATTGAAAAGCACATACTAATTTATTTCCACTAACCAACTACATGTACTTTGATCAGTATTGATGTTCTTTATATACAACATGGGTAATAAGTCGGAATCTGCGTAGGCTTTAAGATTGTTAATGAAATTATCCATACATTGTGTAATTTAATTTTTAAAAAAATTCAAAATGAAACTTTTGCGATGAGAATTATAAAGATAATTTTCTCGCAATTATGAGTCAAATATTTTTCTCTCATATATATATATATATATATATATATATATATATATATATATATATATATATATATATATATATATGGGATGTCAATTTTACTCGGTTGGCTTAGTCGATAAATCGGAGGCTTTAGTCGAGCGATAGTCGAGTACTCGATGATTTATTTGAAACCGTGAGTCCTCTTTCAAACAAATAATGCTACTGCCACATACATCTTATCTTAAACTAAAGAACATTAAAAATAACATATATTAAATGTATTTGATTTAAAATGAATTGAAAAGTATTTTATCTACATGTATGTATCCGTTAGAAAATATCCTGGCTTTTCCTCTTTTTTTATTGTGACGCCTACATGTATATAATTGAGCTCCGGATCATCTCAGGCAAATCAAATGTGACCTGTTCTACGGTTAGTTATTGTCCGTGCCTAATCAACAATAAAAGGTTAATGATTATAAAAAAACAAACGCCTAGAGATAACTATTGATATGACTAAATTTTTGATTATACAAACATCTAATCCAAATAAATAACTAAAGAAACACAAATTATTCTCAGGTACATGTCTGCTTTTAAAAGTATATCAGAAGAGATCAATTATTAGCCGCTTTAAAAATACACCAAGGACTTCGATGGGAAAGAATGTAACTTACGGATCAAACATGTCGAGCAAAGAAAACTGATATCTACATTCGTAGAACAGAAACTGCCGCGTCAAGAAAATATAAATAATATTTTAAAATTCTATTCACTTTATTACGGGTAATCGACTAAGAAAAATAATTTTAGTCGAATATCGATGGTCGAGTACTCGAGTACTCGTTGACTCTCAAAAAATGCACGAAAATTCTCCTGGACAGGTTTTTGTTGATAGCAATATGTCTTTTCTACCTCTTTTGAGAGCATGCAGGGGCGTCGGAAGGTATTTCATATTGGGGCGGCGGATTTGATCCCGGATCCGGTGTCCTGATTTGACTTGAAATTTATATAATAATTGGTATACTTTAAAAACATATTATTTTATTATATTGTCGTTTATATTATGGCCCTAAATAAACAAAACAAGGTTGAATGTGATGTTTGTTTATTTTCGTTTCATCACAATAAAATTTACTAAGATAACACAACTCACAAAATTAATATCAAAGAAGTTTACATGCATGTATAAGCACTAAATGTCTATTCAACTACATATATAAGCACTAATGTCTTCCACTTATCAGTCTAAGATGCACATTAAAAACATCCAAAAATGGATTTCCTTGATTCTCGTGCGGACACAAAGTCGTTTCCGATAGCGCAAAGATCCAGAGCGTCTGTAACATCCCGGTGAATGTGGAGAATAAGCATGTGATTCAGCCTCTCCTGGGTCATTGTAGAACGTAAGTACGTCTTCACTCGGCGCAGTGATGAGAAAGTCCGCTCGCTTGTGGCATTAGTGGCTGGCATCACTAGTACAAGTCTCAAGAGAGTCACAATCTCAGAGAATAGACATCTTGAAGTTGGAGACATCTGGCACACTGACTTCACCAAGTCCGATACAGACACTGTTGATGGATCACACAGGTTGTTTCTAGCGTACTATGTGAAAGTATCTAGTTGTGATGAAAGGAATGTCTTGTCTAAATCATCTTTGTAGAAGTCTAAGATGAAATCCAAGTCTTCTTTGAATGTCTTGTCACCGCGCACAGACTTTAGAAGCACGTCCTCTAGATGACGGTACACGCGGAAACCTGGCTGGTCAAAACGCTCCTTCACACAATTCATCACAAGATCCAAAGCTTCATAGTACATCTGTCTATATAGTTCTTTCTCGGATGTTGCAAACTCTGGAAGAGCGTTCCCGGTTTCAAATCGTTATGGCATCTTCCTTCGTCGAGGGAGTCTTGGTTCACTGACGTCCAAATCATCTAGTTTGTTGTTTAGTGATTCCCAGAATGTGTCAAAAGAGTCTTCGTTAATTACGCATTTCACTGAGAGTTGTCAAGGAGAGCTCTGTAATGTGTAGGTCTTCTGCAACTGAGAGGTCCTTCTTCTGCAGGGTTCGGCTGAGATTGTCTGTGTGGCGTAGAATTTCGTATCCAAGGGACACACCAAAGAGGAAGTCAAAACTTTGCATATGGGTCTTAACACCGATAATTCGAGAACGAATTTCAGAATCCCTAGTGCATTCATAGCATGTCTCCCACAGGGACTGAAGGACGGAGTAGTTTTCTAAAACACTGTTCAGGCTGAGAGCTCTCACGGTCCACCGAGTTGGGCAAAGCACACGGAATCCTGGTGTATCTGGTGCCATCTCGCGCTTTAGCTGTTCCAGGATAGTGTCATTCCTAGGTGAATACTTAACGAGTTTGGACATTTCAAAAACAGTATCCAAAGAATCGCGCATCACTTTCGATCTTTTCACAGTATCACCAACAGCAAGGTTAAGTGCAAGTCCATAGCAGTGTGTATAGATGGCCCGAGGTTCTTGTTTGGTGATGTTTGCTGCCACGCCTTTCTTTGCCCCGGACATGTTGCTGGCTCCATCGTAACACTGGCCACGGCACTTGCTCAAGGAAATGTTCATCCTCACTAACGTATCCAGAATCACACTGGTCAATGTAGCAGCGTCGATTGACGGCACCATACACAGTCCAATAAATTCCTCTTGAACATTCAAGTCACTGTCAACATGACGAATCACAATCACAACTTGTTCACGGTTCGATTGGTCTGTCGTCTCGTCTACCATAATCGAGAAAAAGCTATCTTCCCTGATGTGAGCAGCTACGTCTCGCAGAATCTTTAAGGCCATCACTTGCAGCATCTCATTCTGAATATCTGTTGATGTATATTACTCTTTTTTCTTCTCCAGCCACGCAAGAATTGACGAATCTGATTCTCCATGAAGCTTCAGAAGCTGGATGAAGTTGCTGTGGTTATCGTCATGGCCACGAATTGGTAGTCCCTGTCTAGCAAGAAATCTAATGTTGCGTAGGATGGTCAACATTTGCTGTCTGTTGTGGGTTTTCTCCTCTGAGTGGGCGGCTGAGAGAACTTCACCGATGTCCTTGGTTTCTCTAGGAAGTTTCAACTTTCTTTCCACTGCCTCTTTGTGACAGTCGGAGTCTTGATGTTTCCGGAACTTTGAGTTAGCATCTTTCCAGTTGCTGAATCCAGTTGACAGAAAACTGCCGTCGATTTTGGAATTCGATATTTTCCCTTCCTTTGCTGCAGCCATGCAAGTGAAACAGAAAGCCAGATCGTTTGCCTAATATAAAGAGAACTTATTATTAAGCTATTGAATGAAAAATAAAAATGTTTTGCTTAATATTGCGTCAAGCGCTATCGGTTTTGTAAATAAAATATGTTGTGTAATATTTCAAAAAAATTATTGATTACAAGATTGTTATAACTGAAAATGATGATTGTCAATGCAATGTGTGAGATAGTTACCTCGTCATAATGTAACCATGGGTAGGATTTGAACCACGAAGGGTTAAAAGAACGTAGTTCTGGATTTTTCTTGCCGAATGAACGCTTAGGAAACTTAAAATGGACAGGTTGATTAATACATAATATATAATCCCTCCATTTTTGAAATTAGAATGCAGAATTTGAAATTACATGTTATTGACAATTATAATTAATTGTTGAAAATATAGAGAAGTTATCTATTTTTAGTACTATGTACTAATTCAAATGCTCATACATTGTAATTTTCTCCGACAATTGTTTAATTACTTTCATCTTGCAATCATCAAAGCTGGAGAACATCGATATTTCTTTAATGAACCTATCTAATTAATGCCCTGTTAATTGTCAACACGCGCCTGGAACAGGTAACTGTACCCCGGTTTTGCTTGTGTAAACAATAGAGTTCACACTTCGCCGCTCCATTGAACACGGATCGCCGTTATGATCGCCGCTCCAATAAACACAGAACGCCGTGTATTTTGCGTTTTTTACCACAGCAGTTGCTACAACCTAAATACATTTGTAAGTGAGACCCCTAAGGGGTTATTTCACATATTTATGTCTGTTCGTGTTAAAATGAACTGAAATTGGTAAATCATTTATAGTTTATCGAGAAAGTGATGATGCGTTCCGTTTAGAGAGTCCCTTTTGCCTCGTATTCCAAGATGACCGTAGTCGTGCGAATTGTACATGTAGTTTTCAGCACGTGTCAATTACTATCAATCAAAGTTCACGTGGTACAAATAAACAATATAAGATTAATCCGGTTTGTACGACCCTTAAATTTCCGGAAGCTCATAATTACATTAATTAGGTATGTAAAAGGGATTGTTATGTACTTCAACTGTCATAATCAACGTTATTTCTTATTTCCTAACGATACAATGGGTAAATCTGAAGTTAAACACATTTGTTTTTTTCAGCTGTATTGTCTCATTAACTATTATAATTATGACACTATTCGTATTTCGTAAAATTGACCTACCTAAAAGCATCAGACACAAATTAATATAATTCATGATCAATATTGGTATTTGAAGAAACTTTCGTATATCATTAACAAATAAACACTGATAAACAATGATTTTGGATGACTGTAATTTTTGGAAACTACAGCTAGGGAATGCGCATTTATATTTAAAGGCAGACATTTTTTCATCATATTACAGTGTACATCTGTAGATCATGATTTAGTTTTGTCGGTATCTGAATCAATTTCAGATGAAATAGGGGAGAAAATACTCCGTGGGCGAAGATGTACAGTTTAATGAACTACATTATGATGATAGCTTTTCACAAATGGAGACAGTCTATTAAATGTTCAGATAACCTGGCTCGCCTTATTAAAAGATTAATCAGCATCTGAGTACTTCGGATTACAGCAATAAGCCAAGACAGTGTCTGTTAAACCGAGAGAAAAGGGTCGTAATGAGGTTCAGAGATATGCAATGCAAATCACTGACAGAATTTATGCTGTACTGGAAGAACAAAATACGTTAATTAAGGTTTTCCTCGGTTATTACGTTTTGCGACGTGTGGTGTATTAAGAAAAAAATTATATCATTATTTTTCTTATTTTAAAGGAAATGCGTCTTTGTATGTATTTTTTTTTTTGTTAGTGCATGTTAATTTTCTTCATACATGTAGTACTTTAAAAAAAAGATGATGGGGAAACTAGATGGCGCAATGATTGTAAAATAAAATTTTAGATTTAGTTTTTAGCTACTTTTCTAATCACCTGATGTCTGTCGTCCGTCCGTCCATGTCGCAGCCCTTCCGCCCATCTATCATTAGACTGTTCACATTTTCGCTTCTTCTTTAAAACTACTGAGTCAAAAAAAAACCAAAACTTGGTACAACGCATCCTTTTTGGGATCAAAGGAAATTCTAAATTATTAAAGGTATATGTGGCGTATTTTTGGTGAATAACAATAATAAGATCTGATTATTTGCTTCATTTCTTTACTTAAAGATAGGACTTTCACACAAATTACGCTTTATAAGTCAATCGCATAACAAAGATACAAGAAATCAAAAACATATTTTTTTATTTTTTACCGGCACGGTAAAAAATACAACAGATTTGAATAACCCCGCCTTAAATGGGTCACGTGACATCCATCTTTGTCTATCAACAAGAATGGCGACGACGAGAATGATAGGTATACCGTTAAAGTTTGACAGATTTGGCAATGAAAGAAAAAAGAGACAGACTGACAAGGATAGGAACAAAGGGAAGATTGTCATCGGAGACCATGTAGATTGATGGAACAGGAATTAAAGCCGAATTAAACTTAAGTTTCCATGATGAAGTTGTAGGGGTTTTGCTATAGTCAGGTTCGTGCTCCATGTGTTCCGTGTCTTTACTTTATAAGTTTTAAACCACAAGTGGATTTTCGTTTAGAGGAATTTTTGAATAAAGAATAAATAAACACTCTCAGTACATCACTACATGCATCCCTCAGGGAGAGGTACATGTATTTACTCCGTTTACCGTGTCGATGATGCTAAAATCGTGTTTCGTCTTTATTACACGTAATTAACAATTTATATCGTTCTACATTAATGAATATCGGAATAATAATGCTTCGAGTATCATCTGATATAAGAATTATCTAATATTTAAGACACGAAAAACCGTGATTCTAATTTGTAAACAAACTCTTCTCAATGCTAGGTTTTCCCGCACACATGCGCAGTGGCGTTATAAATGGCGAATAACATTAATATTCATCAGACGTATAGCAAAGTTTAGAGACAAATAACTAAAGACAGAACATGTTTTATGGGCCTAGAGTTTGTGAAACGTCTAATTATAAGAAGCATAATGTATATTTTTACTCAAACTCATGTCAAAAATTTTACTCCAAATACGCCACATATACCTTTAAAATAAAGGGCAAAGCGCTTTTTAAAAGAGAGAAAATTACTAAACAGTGAAAATAGGGTTTAGGTCTTTTAAAAGACCTACTGCATTACAAAAGCCAATATTTACATCACAGTTTGTTTATTCAGTAAAGATTCTAAATTGTTCAAATCGTGACCTCCAGACCAAAACTGGGGCCCTAAGTTGGGTTAAAAGTTTAACATAGAAATATTTACAGAAAATGTTTTGAAATCTTCTTCTCAAGAACCGCTGTGCTACAATTTGTTTTATATGTCTGAACTATGCAAGCATCTTCAGATAGTGTAGATTTTAAATTGTTAATACCGACACTCTTGGGCCAATACTGCATGGTGCCTCAAGATACGCTTCTTTTTATTAGTGTTTAGTGATTTGTCGATTTAAAAAAAATATTTTAAAGAGTTTCATATTTTAATTAATTTTTGTTATAGAATGATACACGTCAAGAACCGCTGTTCATGATCAGGTGAGCGATATGGTCTATGAATCTCTTGTTTTACCAATAAACACTTTTTATTATTAAAACTGATATGATAAAATTTTGCAAAAGGACAATTTCTAACTTTAATCATTTAGAATATTTTAATCAACATAAAGAAAATTTGGCTTTGTGAATGTACCATAATTCAAAAAGTATTTAAGAAATATGAAAACAACTTTGATTATTCGAAAACAGATTTCGTTCATATAGAGATCGGTTAATTGGTTTCAGAAAAACAAAACACAAATTTTCTTGATTCCATATTAAAGGGGCATGGTCACGATTTTGGTCAAAATTTATTTTTATCGATTTTAATGTTTACAATGCTTAAGTAAGGCATTTCAATATTCAACCAAAATTTGAGTGTCATTCGTTGAGTTAGAAGCGAGTTTCAGAGCCTACAATTCTTTGCTATGTAAACAAAGCTTTTGTTTACAGTGACAATTCCAGTTTTAGACTTAAAATGAATGTGTTAAACAAAAAGAACTGTTTATTTAGGTTTAAAATGAATTAGTGAAAGATAAACAAATCAGTTTAAACAAGATTTTTTACTGGTATTTATAACCTTTATAGACAAAAACAGGGCACGAGCCTTGTTTACATGACAAAGAATTGTGAGCCCTGTATCATGCTTATAACCATACGTCTGACTCTCAAATTTCATTTGATCATTAGAAATGCATTCCTAAAGCATTTTAAATAATAAAAACAGAAAAAATAAATTTGACCAAAATCGTGACCATGCCCCTTTAAAACATGAAAAAATTCAAACAAAATGTTCACAGCAAAAATTAAGTTACGAGTTTCAAATTAGCTCGAATTCAGACTGGGAATGTATTTATTAAAATAAAATAAAGTTAGTGAAGATAAAAAAAATAGCAAAGCTTCTAAATCACATTGCATGTAATAACTTATATCTAAGCGAATTGGTTAGTCAAATAAATAAAAAATGTTAAGTTTGTCAAAATGTCACAGAGAATGTAAGACATTTCATTTTTGATTGTAAAAATGTTCCGAAAATATGGAATGTAATTAGTGATTTTGTAAATTTTCAAGTTCAGTGGAAACATCTTTTTTTTACTCGGCACAAAACAACACAATCAGATTGTACAACCTACTTTTCTCTTTCATTGCATATAAAATATACAAACATAAAATGTATTGTCGCCTTGATAACACTTGATAACACTGAAGAAACAGAACAATCCTTGTTTTATGCCGTAAAGATTCTGTTTTGATTTTTTCAAACGTTTTATAGTGTAAACGAAAATCCGGTGATGGAACTTTCTTTTAAAAGTTGTATTTAAATCTATAATTGGCATTATGTGTTCAAAACTCACTATATGGTGAGCCAGTCATCAATCCGGAGGTAGTTTTATATGGACTCTGGAGATGTGGTGGGATGTTACCTCCGGTTGAATGTGAATGATTATATCATACCACGTTATTAAACATGAGAATACAAATATCACCGGCACATATATAGGCTTTGTTATCCCTTATTACATTATATTTCTTTAGGCCCTATTGTGAATTATCGAAAACTCATTATATATATATATATATATATATATATATATATATATATATATATATATATATATATATATATATATATACACACACACGTGTATAAGTGTATTCTTTTTTTTTAGATTCATGAATGATACTTGATACTTATATCAAAATAAGAATGAAAACCGTATTAATTTTATTAATTTGTGAATACATTTAAAAATGAAAATGTTTTTGTATATAACAAATTTTCGATCCAGGTGGCCCGCGGCATCGCAGGTGAGGAATAGGTAGAGGGCCTCTGCGGAAGTTTTGCCTCAAAAAATTTTTTGTATGTTATGAAATAAATATATACAAATTGCTTTTAGTTTTGGTGACATCGAACCCCAATTCTATGATGTCTTGTTCTATAAAGTCAAAGCCAATGACAACAAAGTGGTTTATTTGCAACCATCTTGTACATTTGAGGATAAGAATGTAAACATTTCTTGAACTGGTGATAAGAACAAGGCAAATTTACAACATAAATGTGCAAGATTCAAACTTCATCTCAACAAATGGTTGTAGAGAGGACACCAATGAACCCCATTCATATTTTTTCAGATTTTGTTAAATCTTCAAAAAAAAACCTTGTAACTGCGCAGTTCGACAGCTGTTTTAAGTGATTAAAATGCATTGTCATGTTCTTTTATGCATAATTTGCATACAAAAAAAAAAACCATGTAGAATCTCATATTTATTGCTTTTATATCTTTTGGCAACAGTTTTAGTCAGTTTCGGGCAGAAACAAGCCAGTTCAAGAAATGTTTACATTCTTATCCTCAAATGTACAAGATGGCCGCACATCCCCCTTAATGCTATATGCGACTTGGGCCACGAATTTACGGACTTGCGTTATTTTTCTAAAACGTTCTAATGTTGAGATACAAAATGATATTCAAATGCATGGTGGGTAATCACTCCGAGGTTTTGTTGATTGAAAATGGTTTGTTTTCCATTAGACCTTAATTAATTAGACTATGACAAAAATATGGAGCACATACCCTCTCTATAAAAGAAAAAAAAACAAATAGAGTTTAAAAAAATTAATGACATTATTTGAAGATTTTGGTACACATAACGGTATCAGTTCATATCAATATAATCCACGTATTGAACCTACATAAAGGTTACAAATCGATTTTATATTAAATATACGTGTATGCATACATTGTTTGATACGATTTTTTTTTCAAATAGAATAATCAGATTTGTTGACATTTTTATTTTTCAGTATCTTATCCTTTCTATTATTAAAATGTAGGCATTTTACCCCCCTTATCCCCCTCCTCTTTTGTTCGCAGTGGACGAATAAGCTTATCAAAACTGAATTTGAAACCATCATCAATTATTTCTTCCAGGGATATAATTTTGATAGGTTATTTGTAAAACAGTACAATGTAAATTATTAAGATCAATTCTATGTCAGAATCGATGATTTATAAAAGGGTCTGGCCACGCATAGTAACCTTCTTTATATTTCGTACATGGACACACCTATAGGTGTAATACGCAAAAAGACACTAAAAGTTGGGTGCTGAAGGTAACCGTTGCCATGGTAACCGAGGATAAATGTACAATATAAAAGGTGGACGCCGACAGAAAACAATAAATATAGTATTTCATGGATAGGGCAATTTTCTTTATCAGCAGGCCACAATTAATGTGTAGAAAATGCCGTTCACTCACTAGGCGCAGAAAACATGTGATGCATATGGTATTTTCTCAATGAAAGAAATTCATGACATCATGTTGCAAAAATAATTTTTATCAGAAACAACTTTTTAAACCGCAATTTTGTATTTTGTTAAAGAACAAGTTTGAAAGCTCTGTCAACATAGCATGAAATTGTTAATATTACATTCATGAAAAAGTACACAGAAAACAATTAATGGTAGCAATATAGTAACTAATATCGATTTTGCATACATAGACGGACATACGTATAAAAATCTAATAAAGGAAACTATATACAGATTTTATCATCAAAATGAATCATAAATAATTATTATCCAACTACTAATTGTATTGTTTCGAAGACGCGTAAATTTTTTTTTATTCGACATAAAACTGACATAACGACAACGTTCTGAGTATTTTCAACTGTTCTGGACTGGCTGGGGGCAAAATCTACATGAAAAAGAATCAGATAATCATTTGTTCTTGGATTTCAAAAGATTATATAAATTGGATTCTTTCCCAAATTATAGAAGCCATGCGCGGATCTAGAGGGGGTCGGTGGGGGTGGCCCCCCCCCCCCCGGAAAATGAAAATATATTAAATTTACATAGTCAAATTATTGCAAAGATGCCTCGGACACCCCCCCCCTCCCTGGCAAACACATATATCCTTCGGACCCCCCCCCCCTGGAAAAATTTTCCGATTCCGCGCATGGAAGCAAAAGTGCCTATATATATTCCCATATAAAAATCAAGGGTCTTCGACATCCTGCGCCTTGTATTTTTTTGGCAGTACGTCACAACATCATGGTAATTCTAACCTATCGTAAACATTGGAAGTATATCAATGTAGACCTGCGGATCCCGAGTTCAATACTTCAGCAGTCCTTGATCGAGTTTTGTTTTTATGTATATCAATAAAGTGCTCAATTTTTTAAAATTTTCCCAAAATTAATAAACTTTTTTCTGTCATTTTCAAGTCGAACTCGTGCTTAAAGTCCATATCTTTAAAAAATATAGACGTTATCTGATAACTAATTAGGAGGGGAGATACAAAAATATTCAAAATTATTGAACAGTACAATGTATGTTGCTAACATGTAGTCAACGGTGCTTTTGCGATTTGAATTGTAATTAAATGTATAAAACCCAAAAGAGTCACCACGAAATCTACTATTCAATAGACGAAGATTATTTGACAAATCTCTGTCAATAATTTTCCTTGGTAATTTGAAGTTTTATCTAATTGGTGACGCACACGAAAATGATCCTCAACATATGAATCTGGAAGGGGACAATCAGAAAAGAATTCATTTACACTGTCCTGATTAATAAAATCCCATAATGTTCCAGTCCTTGCATTAAAATCACCACATATAAGTATCTCTCCATCTTTTGAAAAATTTGAAATTTCATTCATCCATTCATTCAAAAATATACGGTGTGCATATACAATTGCAATGTAGTTGCATGTGTCATCTATAATATAATATTATAGTCATTGATATACATTAGTTATTTAATTCAAGCTTTTATTTGAATGAAGCACAACGTGGGCTGGCTCGAAAACTGGGAAATTCAAGCTTTTAATTCAACTGAATGAAGCACAACGTGGATTGGCTCGATGAATGAAACACATATATGCTGGCTTGAAAACCGGGATTCTCAATCCCGCAGATTTGCTTAGTATTTTAGCGACCAAACAGCATATCCGTTTTAATTCAATGCGTTGAATTTGGTAATAAATATTTATTGGCAGATATCATGCCAACTCTTACACACATTTTATTTAGAAGACCATCAAGTTTTCAGAAAAGAGGGCAACTACCTAGAGCCCCAAAGGCAAGAATTGCGGGCGTGCCTGTTCTTCGAAATAAAATTGGAGTCAAGAACATCACTGACTTTGGTAAGGTTTAACCTAATAGGTCATTATTATACATGTACTACATGTATATCGACAGCTAATCAATACATGTATGTTTCATTGCCATAACGTTAATTTTTTCTTCTTAATTAATCAATCACAATGAACAGTGAACTGCCATTTACACATTTGGTTGTTTATTTTGATTTAAATTTTCACTCTCTGTAACGTTAGAGCGAGAAAATTCAAGCTAATTTTGTGTAACATACAGAGTCACTATGAGCTAGACCAAGCGATTTATGCCTGGTAATTTTCAGGGTTTTATATGTACATAAACTTTGGGCCTAATAAACCTTTTTGTAACGACGTTTAACCATTTGGAAAATGATGGGTATGGCCTAATAATATGGCCTTAAACACAAATTTTCAGTTAATAAAAAATTGCAACAAAAAGAATACACAAGAGTATGAACAGATAAGATTCTCACTTTGGTCAGACAGCACAATTCCATAGCACCAATCCAATGAGGTTAATGACAAACATTAACTAGTAGAGAAAAATTAAATTGTATGAAGGTTTTACCAGTACATACAACCTATGTAAACAAAAACATTGGACAAGTCTTGTTTACAATAATAACAATATAATATCTATACTACTATATTAAAATAATAGACTCGAATTTTTGGGCTTTAATACCGAGAAATCGGAAGAGTACTGTCTTTTGTTTTATATATTTTAAACATCATTGGTACTTGAAGATTACCAATTTGTTTTTATTTTTTCTCAATCAAGCTTCGCTAATTATTATTTAACGAAAATTCCTTTTAAAAATCCGGAAATCATCTTGATTTTTTGGATTTTAAAATCTTGCGCATGCGCATTACATTCACGCTAAATCACGGGAGGCTCTTTATTTAGTTTATGTTTCCACAATATTACATTTGCATGGATAAACTCAGAAACGATAATACAAATACGTGTAAATTTTATTGAAAGTTTGGTATATATGTATATATTCTGTTCATCAAAGAAAATACGGGAGATAACTAACGCATTGCATTTGATATGAAAAATCCCAAGAGTTCCGAATGTCTACATGGTGTGTAAATTTGAAGCGAGTAAAAAGTGTTGAATTCTTCATTAATATGAATTAATTTTTTAGATGAAACGCATTTACAGCCTCAAAATGGTTTGTTATGAATAATTTGACTGTTATTTTCAATAAAGCTTCATTAATTTTCTCAAAATCGAAGCGATTCTGCAGTTTTTTGCTACATTACGGGTATATGGGAGGCATTTTAACTGTGTTGAAGGCATGTCCCGAGACACAGATTATTCTATTAGAATAATATTAGATTATTCCGATATCATATGCAATGTCAACCCGTGCATGCACGGGTCAAAGTCTAGTAACAATAATATAACAAATAACAATAGTGAGCTCTGTATTCTGCTGATTACTTGAGAGCTTATACTTTTAGATTTAGTCTAATCATTAGGAGTACTGTATACAGGGAAATATTCACTTGCTTTGCTTCTTTCACTCTCAGTGTCAAGACTGGGTAAATTCTAAGTAACTTATCTATTACTGTGTTAATTACAAAGAGTATCTATCACTTACTGTGTCTTGGCAAATTCAAGACGGGACAAAACCCTTTGCAAGCATAGAAGGTAAAAAACACTGGGTAAAAAATTCC
This sequence comes from Magallana ariakensis, assembly GCA_020458035.1. Taxonomy (NCBI): domain Eukaryota; kingdom Metazoa; phylum Mollusca; class Bivalvia; order Ostreida; family Ostreidae; genus Magallana; species Magallana ariakensis. Next base: position 35,945,551 of record CM035817.1, read on the forward strand.
TGTATATAATGCCTTAACTAAGTATTGTAAACATTAAAACTGGAAAAACAACTAAAACTTTATAATGTTCAGCTCAAAATGGGACCATACCCCTTTAATACCCAAGTATCAAATAAACAGGAGAACCCTCCAGGACATGCTTTAAAGTATCTGGGATGGGCATGCATGCTTTATCAAAGCTATTCTTTCAAAGCTGATCACACCATTTTGATATCATTATCGCCTATTACACAATAGCTGTAGACAGGCTGATGCTGCGGTGTATTTATACCTTTTCATTGTGACAGTCATGTGATGAAAATAAATTAAAGTCTGCAGTTTTACTCCTTCTTTATCAATGCTAGCCTACAGCTTCGTTAGTCCCCAATCAAAGGTCATATGATCAATTCCTCGTCTAGCTACAGGTCTGGCTCAGTCATGATATACAGTTGATATACAGATATACAATGGATATGTCAAAGTAATTTGTAAGTCCCAACCACTAATTTTTTAAGTATTTTACCCTCGATATCTTGAATACTTGGATATCTCGAAGTTTTTAAACAGTCCCATCTAGTTCGAGATAACGAAGTTTGAGTGTAATTACAGAATGAAATGACATGATTGCTAAGGTGACTGTGACTTTTAAAATTGAGTTAGATGCAGTTAACCAGTCTCAGGAAGAATAAAACATTCTGTCAGATGAATAAAAGGGGGCAATAATTTGTAAAATGACCATTATGAAGAATATACACTGGCGGTTACTGATCAAAATAAATATGCATGACCGAATTTAGTTTTAATTTCTGTACATGTATCACATTGTGTTTTAAAATGTTTTAAATTGTTTATTTACATTAATGGTAGTATTCCTTGCTGGTTGTAACTTCATAAGATTTATTGATTTTGTCTGAAGAACAAATTCATTTTATTTCACATGTTGTTCATTATGTTCACATTAACAGTTCCATTCAAAAATTTCAAAATTCAGAATTGTCATTGATTCTTTGATAGTGAAAAACAAAAATTAAAATAAAATAAAAACTGGTACAAATTATTAAGCCACCTATGGAAAATCATTAGTACCTGTACTAAAATTAAAAATTGCAACCTTATCATATAAACATGCAATTATGCATTCATTTTCTTCAATATTGAAGAAGCAAACATGAAGAGTTATCTTTCTTTTTTTGTAGAGGGACATTGCAATGAAGCAATGCAGAACATGTTGTCATGTCTGAAGAAAGCAGCATTCGATGACAAAGCTTGTGTTGCTGAGATCCTGAGTTACAATTCCTGTATGGAAAGAGCAATAGTAAGTATTTTTACAATGTTAGAGATAACAATACGTCACAACATGGAGGTGTCCCATATCACCTTGAAGACCCGTCCTCGTTAATTTAATTAGAGAGGGCAGTCAAAGTCATTAGAACTTGTGTCTCATTCTTTTGACATATTTGATCAATAAACTATGTTCAATTCAATCAACATTGAAAGGGGGAAGGGAGTCGTACTTTCCTTCTAAGAAAGATCGTGCTCGTATGATTTATAAACTTATTTACAGCAATATGAGCTGTATTTTTTAGAATTTTATTTTGCTGCAAAAATCTGCTAGTATGATACGTCTGCATGTAACTTAAACTTTTATGATAAATAAGATTTGAAAAAATCATTATTTTTGTCAGAGGAAAGATTTCTCTTTTAAGGAATATATAGCAGATCAATTTTTGTACAGGACGACAATAATTCAATTTTGCTCCAATTAAGGCTTTCTTAACGGCCTTTTCCACGAAAATATGGCTAACAGAAATTTAAAAACCATATTTTTTGTCATTTTAGTACAAAATAACATTTTCGTAAAAATAAAAATCAACATGAAAATTGCAGCTCATATTGCTTTAAAAAGATGCACATGTAGTAACCTTGAGAGACTCAGATGTGTTAGCAAGTAACTTGCAACGATGTATTTGTTCATTATGTGTTCTCTAGGAAAGGGAGAGGGTTAAAAAGACTACGAAGTTCGATATAGATCGAGACAAAATGGAAGGAGATCGCACAAGATACCCACCACCCGCGATCAACAAAGTTATGGCCAGATCTCCAGTTGCTAAATTCAAAAGTTTCAAAGACGTCAAATAACAAAGGTATAACAGGGTGATCATGCATGAAACACTTTGTCCGCCGTAATGGAACAGATATCAAATGAATTGTCACTATATGTAACAGGTCTTGGTTCTTGTACATGCGCATTATAAGTATTTCAAGGAATGCTACATTGTAACCTACAGTTTTATTTATTTTTCAGGTTTCTTTGTCTAAATTGAAAGTGTGTGCAAAATGTTTATGGCGTATGTGTTTATTAAATCTGCATTAAAATGTTATGTGAGTATATGAACTAGTTTTTTTTTCTTTGCTTTGAGATATACCGGTATTTTTACGTGTAGGGACTTAAGTCACTCTGAAAAGAAATTTTAATAAAATATGTGCTTAATTGCTTTCTTTTGGGAGGGATTCGTAAAATTTGGCTTGGTTTACGTTGCGACAATGACAATGTGCGCAATGTTATAAAATCTGCCATAATAATGAGTATTGCTTGAAGGTTGCACTGTAGTAAATCGCTTACATTCCTTGCCGAGTTGTACACATGTACCAAGAGAAGTATTTGATACGTCAGGCTGCTACTTCAGTCATGAAAACAATTGAAATGACAGAATTTTTGAATTTTTATGCAACAAAACACATAATCAAATTTTTTACTTCATGCGACATTTGAAAACTTGGAAGACAAACAGTCAAGCTGTCATCAGCGGTTATTTGTTGTCTGGAAGCGCAGACGGCAAAATATCGCGTGGTCATGGAGGTCGTCACTTCATCACCACTTTCTCTATGATCACGATGTCGAGTTATCGTGTGGTCTAATTTGTTTGAAGAAAAAAGAAAGAAAAATCAGTTAAATAATTAATCAAAAACTTTAGTACATAAAATTTTGTTACAGAGTTTTTTGGCTAGATTTATGTCTTTTAAGCATGTCTGTACGTGATTTCTGAGTCATTTGACGAGTGTGAGTTGCATTTATACAGATGAAGTGAAGATCTAAGCGCTTAGGGGAACAAGATAAATTATGGCTTTTTAAGAACGAATGCCTTATTATTTGACATGTTGATAAGATTCTGGGGGTTTTGATTGTCCTCACTCTCAAAATAGTATTACGCTTTTAATTTTGCTTTGAATTTATGGTTAAAAATAATCTGAACTATATTTTATCGCATCTATTTTTGAAATTCTGAAATATGCTTGCATATCCCTAAATGAGTACAGTAGATAAATTATTTAACCCCCCCCTCCCGTTTTCGTTAGTTTTTAGCTCACCTGAGCTGAAAGCTCAAGTGAGCTTCTCTGATCAAAATTTGTCCGTTGTCTGTCGTCGTTAACGTTGGTGTTGGCATTGGCGTTGTTGTAAACTTTTCACATTTTCATCATCTTCTCCACTGGGCAGATTTCAACCAAATTTGGCACAAAGCATCACTGGGTGAAGGGGTTCAAATAAAAGGGTCACACCCTATTTAAAGGGGATAATTTAGAATTTTTGAAAATTTGTTGGTATTTTTCAAAACTCTTCTTCTCAAAAACTATTAGGCCAGAAAAGCTGTAACTTGTATGGAAGCATCCGCAGGTAGTGTAGATTCAAGTTTGTTCAAATCATGGTCCCCGGGGGTAGGGTGAGGCCACCAAGGGGGATGGATTTTTACATAAGAATGTAGAGAGAAAATCTTTAAAAATCTTCTTCTCAAAAACTAATTGGCCAGAAAACTTAAACTTGTGTGGAGGCATCCTCAGGTAGTGTAGATTCAAGTTTGTTCAAATCATGGTCCCGGGGGGTTAGGGTGTGGCCACAATGTGGGGATGAATTTTTACATAGGAATATATAGAGAAAATCTTTAAAAAATATTCTGGGAAAGTTTTCAGTCCAAAAAGCAGTAACTTGTGTGAAAGCACTGGTTGTGCAGATTAAAGTTTGATCAAACCATGATTCCCTAGAGAAAAGTGGGGCCACAAAGTGGGTGGGGGTATATAGGAATAGAGAAAAATCTTCTTACATGTACAACAACAAAAGAGGCTTGGTATTTACCATAAAAATATGTGGATAAAAATGGGCAGATTTAAAAAAAAAATTGAGCAAGATCTACTGTACTTAGTTGTCAAGATATTTTTATTTTGATAATGTAATGCTAATTTGATCAGAGTTAAGGCTTTTGTTGCTCAGGTGAGCGATGTGGCCCCTGGGCCCCTTGTTGCAACTGTGATAAGGGGGGAATGATTCAATCGTTACTTAATTGCAGTGAGGCATGGGGAATTTATTGGTTAATTTGATACTATTAGGTAGAATAACAATATCGATACTATATTGAACAGCATTTTTTTTTGCCATGATTAACTCCCCTTGTGTAGGATGCAGCTTTCGTGAGAAAAGTTCATATCTGGTGTAGAGTGGAAGCTACATGAAGAAGACAGGTTTGATTGCGAACCATGATTTAACACTAATGTTCGGAGAATTTCTAAAAATACAGAAGATTAAAGGTATATCTTGTCAATGATCTATTACATGAAATTGTATTGGCTAAATAATGAGGGATTATATTAACCTTTTGTTCAAAGCTAACGCAAATATTCCATGTCCACCTAGAATACTGCATGCAGCATTTCATTATTGAGTTATTTTCATTTGTATCGGAGATATAACAGCGATTTGTGCCCCATGTTTCTAATGTTATGCTGAAAGTGGGTGATCTTTTTTGAAGTTAATCTAAGCAGCTTTAATTCTCGGTCTTTCCCCCCGCATACACTGTAGAATAGTTATCAGAAAATTGTCCGATTCTGCAGTATGTCAGTCATTGGCAAATCTGAAATTATCTGTGCACTACAAGTGCCTCGATAACCTTAAGGCAAAGCATTATAGACAAAAGGGAACACATATTGCCACCAGAGAACCAGAGGTGTTTAAGTCGACGTCGACACGAATTCTTGATACTATGACGCTCTCCGACCGCTTTTGGAATCTATGCCAAACCGTTGTACTTTTTAATGTATAAATAAAAACTAACATCACATCAAGGAAATGACCGTGAAGTTTGTAAACATCATTTTGGCATAAAATCACCCACGCAGAGGCTTTGATACAAAACCAGTTCCATTATTTCTCCAGACCAAAGTTCGAAATTTTCAATAATCATTCAAGATGGACAGTTGAATGAAAGTGGATCATTTCCTTTCAGTCACCTGGTTTTCAAAAGCACGTAGAGAAAACTATGATTCAGATAAGCTTGACATTGACATTATGCATTCTGCAATAATGTACATACTTGTACGTTTGTGATAAGACAATGTGTTTATGTACAATAGTACAATTAACGTAATGATGTGACTATACACGGTGGATCCTTAAAAGTTATACATGTAGGTGTCATGAAAAATCCACAACATAATTACAAACATTGTGCCAGTTATTTCATGTATCGGAAAAAAAATGATAGACAATTGCTTGAAAAGTTTATAACCACTTTTGTTATTGATGTATCTCACCTGTCAGGTGAGATATCGACCTTTAAAATGAATTCTTACAGGAAAATAATTTTTCCCATAGGAAAAACAAGTTTCTTATTTTGGATATTTAAAATTTTCTACAGAAATAAAAGAACTTCCTATAGGAATTTAAATTCTGTTAGGATTTGAACAAAAATCCCATAGGAATTTAAAATCCAATAGGAAATCTTAATTTTCTATAGGAAAAAATATCTGTCTGAATCGAATTCCTGTAGGAACTACTTTTCTCATAAAGGAAATATAATTCCTTTAGGATTTTTAGAATATCCTACAGGATTTTCAATATTTATTATAGGAAAATTATTTCTCCAATGGGAATTATTATTTTTCTATTGGAAATTGATTTTAAAGGTAAGTATCCCACCTGTCAGGTGAGACACGCTAAAGCAATTAAAAGTGGTTAAATACTCAGTAGGTAATGGTCTATCATATGGTATATATGGATTTTTACGAACTGCATCTTAAGCGGGTGCAAAAATGTCACCTTGGCACTGACATACATGTAATTATCCGGCACAGTGTTCACAACATAAAAGACATTTCTTTTCTGACATGATCACGTATTTGTAGCTCACATGAACCGACATTGTTAGTGATCTTATCTTCATTTGCATCCTCTTTTCGAAAACCGCATGGCTAATTTCAACCAAACTTTGTACATGTACTAAACATCTTTGGTGTAAGGTGCATGTACATCAATGAGGGTTGATGGTGGATGAGACAATAGTGAAAGAAGAATAGCGGCCCGTAAAAATCTTCTTCTCCACAAAGAATTTTATTTTTTAAAATAACGGTATAACCACCGGTGATTAAATAGGGACACAACTGGGGTTCAAAGTTTAACATGGAAATATCATGTTTTTAGTTGCTGTCTATAAGTTTGGTTCATTTCTACCCAGATAATCGGAAGTCATAGAGACTTGCAAAATATAACTGCAGAACTGTAACTCCACGGAAAGGATTTTTTTTTTTTGGTATTAAAATTTTTACAGAATATATTCCTAAATTACATGCAGTGTATATTTAAAAATTCCAAAACCGTGCGCAAAATTTGTGCGCAATAAATATACATGTTTTTTTTGTATGGATGGAACTGGAGCTGCACAGTCCGTCAACCCGAATTTCCCGTGAGCTATTGTTCTGCTAGTCCGAAATATCACGTTTTCCTGGCTTTTTTAACGATTTTGATATTTTACTTGCCAGATATTTTACTTGCCAGGAAAACGAAAACTGGAAATTCGCCGCCTCCAACTGGAGGCGGCATTCTCGGCTCGATTTTTAATATTTACGAGTTGAATCAAATGTTTCACTCACAACCTACTAATAAAACGATGGTTTTAGTGATCACTAATATCGCTTTTATGGGTCCTTACATCCCATAAACAGACCTTTGAACACATTCTATCGAACTGTTAAGATTTGTTTCGATTTCGTCCATTATTGAAGTCTCGCGAGAAAATAGGTCATCAACACTATTGTTTATCAGTGTGATTATCAAAAAGTGCAGTAAAATTATATTTTAAGCTGTATTATTGAGTTTAAATGTATATTTTGGCTAAAACAAAGTCAACTGTAATTCAAGTAGCTATTAGAAATAATTTTCACATCGTTCATTGATGTCTTTGTACTTATGGTGAGCACTTTACGTGACTTATTTGCTTAATCGATTAATATTTAGGCTACATTGAGAGCACAAGCTACCCGCAGACTTCTAAGAATAGTTACCATGGTTACATTCACATATATGGAAATATTGGCTGTTCCTTCTGTGTAACGTGCTGATTGATAATGATACTTATTACGATTTTTCACTCACATTTTATAGATAATTGATCAATTGATTCCGAGATGGATGTAGATATAAAAATGCTGTCTATGGTGTTTCATACAAGCCATGAAAGCTTCAGTCAGTTCAGATAAAAATAACACGAGCCGCCAACTTGGGTTATACATTTTTCTGCAATGCTACCCACCTTCATTCAAATCCGCATGTATAACCCAAAATGATTTGGTCAATTACATTGCATGTATACGTTCATTGTTCATTGATATGAGAGAGAGAGAGAGAGAGAGAGAGAGAGAGAGAGAGAGATTCAGGTACGTTTACACTCTTGCTCCCTAGGATTTCTCTACAGTTTCCCATGTAGTCGCCTGCAACTGAAATATCACACGCATTTTGTATTTTATTGTACCAGGGACTTCAGGATTAATGAAATTATTTCATAGCAATGGCGCCTTGAGTGTAACATCAAACCTTTTGATTTGAGCAATGTTTCGATTTATCAGATTGCAGTTGTCGACGTAATTGATTTTTAATAATCCCATCAAATTTACGAAACATACCTGTACTTTTGAAGATAGAAGACATTCTTTAATTCTCTTGTGATTAATAGAACATTTAAAATCTTTAATCCGTCCTGGATCTTACGATATCGTCTGCTTCGATGGACAGTTCGTCTGCGACTATCATGCAGCAAAATGCTGCGAAACTACATCGACAAAAATAAAGCCCCGGAAAAGATGACAATCTGATAGCAGCTTTTTTTTTATTTATGTACAATAGTAACAACATATTTTTTTACATAGGTTCAAACAGAGAAATGCAAAGTACGGCTTTGAACATTTTTAACGACGAAAAACACATCTTTTAATTTTTATAACACAGACAACCGCCTTTACGTCTCACACACATATATTCAGCTACAAAAATACTTGTTTATAATATAGCAATAAACAAGAATAATAAAATAACATCAAGCAACAAAAAAACATTGTTCAAGATTCTCATAAACTACGAATGTAAATATTTTTTTCTTACGTTTTTGTATATTTTTTTCTACTCCGATAAAATTGTTGATGATCTGAAATCATTCGAAATGTAGCTCACTTAAAGGAATGTTCGTGAATCAAGAAGCCGTTAGCTCGCATTTAGTCTTTGTATACGAATGACCTCAGCATTTCATTTATTTTCTAATCATTTAATCCTACATACTAGTACATGTATGTACTAACATAGGGGCAAAGGCCATATGACTCTTATAATTTTAATACATTGTATACGAACAGAAATACAGCAACACACACACACACACACGCACACGCACACACACACTCTCTCTCTCTCTCTCTCTCTCTCTCTCTCTCTCTCTCTCTCCTACAATATCTTAAATACATTCAGACAAGCTTTCGCAATTTAATCTCATAAAGTTTCGTTTATGACCGTTGTTCACAGTGTTCACTGGTTTTTCAGTTTGGTTCAGACTGCTTTAGAAAAAAAATTATCGCCTGGGATGCCCCTTTTACACCATGTTACTTTAGTCCTTATAATTTGACACACCATTGATTTTATATTCTGCGAGCAGTCGTCGACCTGTTTTCTCTTAAAAACCCTTGAAAATTGTTTCACCATGAAATCAATTATGAAAATATTCGCGCATATCTTTTTTTTACGGGAAACCAATAATTCGCTATCACAAATGTCTAATCTCGTCATCTTTTTCTTTAAACTTTATTTGAATTATGTGTCGGCTTTTTTCCCGCACTCGCATGCTGAAACATTGTAAGCATGTCATCTGGAGCGACACCTGACAGAGAGTTTGGCCAGTACAGCTTCCGAGTGATATGCCCTAGTCCAGTTACCCGCACTTGTGTTAGTGACATCCACAACTTGCTGCGACCATGTCGTCGTACTGTTTGAGGATAACATTTTCGTCGTCATCAAAGTAAAGAAGACTGATTGAGTATAGTTTGTTGGGTACACAACACGGCGTGGAAACATCGTTGCCCACTTTCAGAGCGTGGACAATACTTTGAACTGTTGCATGATTTGTAGGTTTTTGGCTCTGTCCCAAAGGAAAAGGGCATGCTCCCTTACAGTGATAAGCGTTGTAGCCTTTTGGGGATATAATCCACCCTGACCATCCTATTTCGTCGAAATCAACGTACATTTCATGTTTTGCACAACTTCGTCTTTTGCGATTATACCGGAAATCCAAAGCTCGCTTTCCTTTCCCCTTTTTACCCTTTTTCTTGTTCTTCCGTCTTTTTCTTTCCTCCCTGCGTTTCTTGCGCTCTTCTTTCGAGAGACGCCTTCGCTTTTTGCGAGTCTTTTGCACAGTGTTAATATTACTGGAATTTTTACTGTTTTCTTCCTCGGCACTTCTTCTTTTTCTCGCTAACGTTGTGTTTCCCAAAATTTTCGTAAGATGCTCATTGTAATATTCGTCTCTTTCTTTCTCGTTTAAGAGTCTAACAACTTGTTTGAAATTCCTTAACCTTGCCCTTTCTTTCTTCGCAATATCTTCTTTTATTTGTAAATAATCTGAAATAAGCGAGATAAAGAAATATTAAAAAGAGAGTTGAATTACTAATCATGATGTTCAACTAAGTTGCGATATTCCAACCATAGAAATATATAATTTGGTCAAATCAACATGAACAATATTATTGCATTTAGACTGTTTTTGCATTTGTGTTTTCGTATGATACCTTACCGAGGGGAATTGTTTTTAGGAAAGGAAATAAGTATGTGCAATTAACCATATTTCCGAAATTTGATCGTTTTGCAAAAGGTCGGCTAAAACTAGGGAACAGTTTATATCAGACTGACGGAAATCTTATGCAATTTGCTACAAGAATGCTGAACATGTCTTGGATTGGCCAAAATCAGAACCCACAATTAAGTCCTAGTTATGGAATGTGTTTAAAGGGCATTTACGTAATAAAGTTTTAACGAAATGTGAGTAGATTTTAGTAATGTAGGCATTACATGACCGAGTTCAATTCTAAATGACAATTAATTTTTTATCTTTAAATATTTCGTTCGTTAAGCACTATAAACGGTGCCGTAACATCAGTTAGTTTATCTTCTATTTAATCAACTTCTCATCCATGTACAATGTATTTGATTGTAATTTTACATGTATCTCCTCGACGAAAGAATCTATTCACCTGCAATGTCATTATGATACTAAAAGTTTAAATGTTTACTAAAACTGTTGCAATAACTCTAGGCTGCTTAGTGTAGAAAAGTTACCCATATTAAATATATGTCCTAAAAAACCTTATTTCCCTGTCTAATAAATCTGCGATCATCACACAAATGATGTTGTAGACTATAAGAAATATCCTCGTTTCGTAATTACGTCATTATAGAATCGTCCAGGGCCGCCATTTTAATCGGATAGCTATCACAAATGACTGGCTTTTGTCGATCTTGTCAATTAAAATAGAGTCAACAAGATACAGATCAGCTATATTTCTGAATCCATAAATATACAGCGTTGATGGTATCTGCTGAAGAAATCTCCGAGATAGAATCGGCGCTGTAAATACGTTCAAAATAAGTTTGGAAGCAAGGAATGTGACCTTAACGAGAGGTCAACTCGAAAAGTGCACCGATATTCTTTCGCGACTAAATGAAGTATTTTTATCTGTCGTCTTTGAATATTAGAATTTTCTGTTATCTGACAGTTCTGATAAAAATCTTTCATTTGATTAGGATCAATTGATATAGAAGTCCCTAAGATATTCAAACAGGTATAATTCTGTAATTATGTTATCTTGCACTGCCATTGAATTAATTCTCTCTCTCTCTCTCTCTCTCTCTCTCTCTCTCTCTCTCTCTCATCTGTGCTCCATGAACTAAACAACTAAATTCCAATTCTGTGTACTTTTGAACAATCCAAATAAATGCCGGAATGAGAAGAGCCTTCTACATGTGAAAATGATGTAATTAAATGGCTTTTAATGATTAGGTAATTATTTATTTGTTTTACACCCTCAAATGTACAGAAAAGTAAATCAGCGGATGGCGTACACATGAGCTAGACGGGATAAATCGGATCTGGTGTGATATCTAAGGATCCATCAATTCATATGGAAGCCAAAGTGTGTGGTTAATATCACTGATTTCTTTGATGCCGTTCTGGCGATAAAGTATTTGTTTTAAAAGGCGTCGAATGTATTTATTCAAAGGAATATCACATGTTCGTGGTAATTGTAAAACAGGCATCAGTCGGAAACAAATATGTTTGGGACGATGATCTATTTTTTAATCCGGGTTATGTCGTTCGTATATAAGTAATTCTAGCAAAATTAGAAAGAAGAGCAAACCATAAAATGTGTGGAGAAATGATCTATACAATAAATGATCTATATAACAAATGGTCTATATATAACATTCAATATCAATAATCGTGATTAAGTGGACGTTGAAATGCAATATTTCATCGCGCTGCCTCGAGAAATCGGTCTTTTATAATTTGTAGAAAAAAATATATACTGGCAATTGTAAAATCATCATAACCCATATTTAATATCTGAAAGGTCGTGTTTAAATGTCAACGAACGAGTCCTAAAGCAAACTTAAAGAATAAGAGATTTTTTCTTGAAATCGCGTTGGTAAAGAATGTTAATGCCGTTAACACGGGTATTCTTGCCTTCATCATTTGGCGAAATGTAGTTGGGATGTCTCGACATTCCATCGTCTGTATACACAACCAATATTGGTTGTTTACTATCGTGGTGTTGATGACGTTGGGCAAATCTGACGTAACTTCCGTTTACTTCATGGCCAATCACAGAAGTCGTAGAGACAAGGAAACCTACAATATAATGCCCCTTAAATTGCAAAACTGAGAAATTCAATTATCAAATGTTTGGCAAAGTCTTTGCATGCGAGTTGTTTTCGTGTCACGTGATATATATACCATGATTCTCTGCGGTGCCATTCACCCAGGCTTCCACTGCTTTCTTTACGCTGAACACATACCATCCATGCCCCAGAGCACTTATTCTCCTCGCATCCAAAAGTTTTAATCCATTTATTGAATATATATTTGAGGGATCAAGAACTTGATAAATCTTTATCTGAAAATACAACCAACAGCAATATTAACCTTGTGTTCAATCAGTATGCGGTCGGTCGAACAGTGACGTGTCAAAAAATGGCAACTTAAGTATTATCAAGTTGATGACGTCAGTAAATATTTTTTTCATAAGATAAATAACACAACAAAAAATTAAACAATACAGCCAAACCTTCACATTTATTTGAGAAAAGGAGAACAATGTGTCATATGTAGAGTGAAAAGGATAGAAAGTTACCTCAATGACGTAAGGAGGTTTAGACTCCTTAAACTTGGGAGGAGCTGGACGCATTTTAAAAACATGGAATTCAGCAGCTAGAATTTTCTCCCTTTCCGAAAGATATGATATGTTATAATGGAAATGCATTGACTGGTTCCACTCTGAAAAGGAAAAAAAAATGTGGTTATTTATTTAGTTTGTACATAAAGTACGAAACCAACAGCTTTGAATGACACATGTTAATTTCATTTGCGCCTAGAAAGCAGATATCCTTTCATATCCATCGCTCAAGAAGTGTAATATTAAAAAGAATTTGCTCTCATTATCCGCCTATCTTAACAGTAATTATTTAATTATTTTCAGCTCCTTTAAGGACAAATATTAATTACAAGTTAAAATGCGAGATCACTTTACACTTATTCTCCAGGGGCTCTGTGGAGCCATTCGGACGTGCGATTATTTTTTTTTTCTTTTAACTCTCAAATTAATGTTTATACAATGAACTTGTCATTGATATTGCTTTAATATATTCAAAGGAATTCCCCGTTTCATATATGATTGATATAAAAGTAGATTCTTGATCACTAAATTACGATGTTACAGGAAGGAGACTATAGGTTGGTAGATCTATCGCCACCGACATAATATTATTGCTTTGTTATAATGCAAACGCTCCTTGATAGCTCCGTTGAAAGAAAAAGCCTGTTATCGTCCCTATATTTCAATTGTATAGATAACTGAATTATTTTTTACTTTTATCATTTTTAAAATTGTGATTGCACAGCGAGTACGCGTTTGGTGCAACGCAGACAGGCATTAAAAAGTGTGTTGAAACCGCAATTAAAAAAACAACAACTTTAACTCTGGTCGCATCCCACGTATAAAACTACTAAGTTCCCATGCAGGATCGCACCTGAGATACCGGTAGTTTGCGATCGACGAGAAGAAAAATCAAGCAACCTTACTTGAAGAAAACGATAATCCTTAATATCGACTAATACTGTATATCACTTATATTTCGCGATATTAAATTTTCAAGTAATTACGGCTATGTATTAGTCTCAATCCATGTTATATTAGATAGCTAAAGTATTCGCACTAAAAAGGTCCATAAAATAAGCTTTTTAAAGATGCTGCGGAATAAATGTGTCTTAATTGGAAGGGATACGCCTTGTTTTGAATCATCAAAACGGAAACCCTAATTAAGAGGTCATGCGAGTTATCGCCGAGAGGATCATCGGAACGAGATAGCTCGAGTTTACAGACTAGGGTCGTGATAAGATATTGAAAAACATGGAATCAAATGGATTTCTTAGATGTACATTGTGCCTCAATCAAACGATTTTTATCGGGCAAACAAAGCCTATCGTGTACGTGATCATATAGACACGGGTAACGCAGTGAGAATTTATTTTCTTGAATGAAATTTTAGATATATCTCAGCGTTATCTGTACTCGTCGCTTTTCACCACTGACTTAGTGTCTGCCATCGAGGCATTAACAGATTCCAAGTCCCGTGTTTCTGGGAAATGTGCACTCAAATTATTTCAAAAATTCCATTATTCAAGTCGTGATTTTCTTAATACATCGATGTCAAAATCGAGAAAAAAAAAAGATCCGCAAATATCTAGGCTTAATTTATTTAAGGTAAGATCTATTAAAAGCCAGTGTGTTGAAATGCAGCACTATGCGTGATTTCAAGTGTAATCGCATTCGTAATTTGAGTGTAATGTCCCCGTACTAGCAATGTTTTTGATAAACATAGTAAATTCTTGCATGTATATCACATGAAATTGTCAAAAGCGCTTACGATAGAACTGATAAACACTGTATAATTAAACAGCAATGACTAATCGTGTTCGCCAAAACTAAACCTTTTAATCAATTTGTTTTAAAACGACAATGGGGTTTTGAATAGAGAAATGAATCATAAAGTTTTGAATTTTATGAATAATAAGTTAAAAAGAGCAAACCATGAACCCCGCATAAAAATCACCCCATTGCTTAATTAACATCAGCACACACTAATTGTCTAACTAGACGTCGCCGCTGGGTAGTGGGGGGAAAACAAAGACGGGGGCTCATATATCATATTATTTATAACATGAGTACGATTATAAGGCATTATTCATAATTAGAAAACAAGAACAGTGGCCAACTCCGGTGTTGTGATGAGTAAGTGAAGCAACGGTTTAGCATAAAGTACAAAACAAAATGCGATTCTCTGTAATTCTTGGCCTCCAAATATGGAATCAATGAAGTTGAAAATTAAGGATGTCCAAGGCCAGGACTGCTACTCATTGCAGCCAGTTTGCAAAGTGCCAAGTGCAGTTGCGCATTGCAGCCCCCTTCCAATATGGTATAGGAGCAATTTTTCTCGTACCCTGTATGATGCATATGGTTCATGTGCAGTTGCGCATTGCATCCCCTTTACAAGATGGTTTAAGTACATTCACTGATGAGTATCCTTTTCAAAAACCAATTGTTATTCGTGATATATTTGTTAGTGTATGTTTATACGCATTTTTGAACTTTTTAAAACGACTTTAAAGATGCGATCACAATATAAGTATTCTTGTTCTTTTACTCGATACACATAAACAAAAAATAACTACTGTAGAATCATTTAATTTCGTGGGGGGCAATGTTCGTGGATTGTGGGTTTTTTGCTTTTTCGTGGGGATGTAATTTCGTGGATAAGACAGTTTTCGGATTCAGTAGGTAAACCAAAGCTTTTATAATTAGTTTTCGTTAAGGATGTAAATTCGTGGGTGAGGGCTACCCATGAATACCACGAAAATTGAGCCATCGCGAATTCTAATGATTCCACGGTATTTTAAAGATTTGCTTATTTTTCTTAAATTCTTAAATGGTAGCCCATTTTGAGGCTGTTTTCGTGAAATATTTTCGCTACCATTTTACACCTACATACACTTACATGTACATGTATATATAGCAAGCTTTGAAAATACGGAATTCGGAACATTACGTCAAAATTCCAATAAGTTGTAGAAACTTCAGATATGAAAGTTATGGCTCTTCTTCTACGGAAATGTACTACAGCAAGATAATGACGATGGATATACGTCCATTTACACACTACAGCAAACATTGGTCGTTGTTGGTTCTTATGAATTATGATTTCAGGCCGGGTTTTTTTCTGGCCAAAAATAAAAAAAAGGAAATGAACCTTGTCTCAGATGTAGTAATCTTTAAAGACTCAATAAGCACATCAGTTTTATTGCTGTAAAAGATCCCCATTCCTAACCTTAATTAAAAATCCAAACAAACATACACTACAACCCCCCTTACGATAGTTAAATTCAATTTCGATTTACTAAATTGTGAATGAAACCCCATACATCAAAGAAAATGAGAACCCGTGAGAGGTCTGGACAATGCTTGCCTACTTTATCCAGGTGTTATATTATTAGATAAGTGTGAGATAAGTATTTCTCCACACCTGTTCCAGGATAATGCAAATGCTTTCTATTGAATCTTGTTTACAACTATCAAAATATTGAGACTCTTTTATATAACCTGTATACACAGTGTTCTGTTCGAGGGCTTCTTCATTCAGACCCGGGATACTTATTCAAATGAATATCACGGTTAATAACACCACCTGTAAAATTCGGAATTCATTTTTTTTTTACCTTTCGTTTCTCCTCGCGCATTCCCCCTGATTAATGGTCTCTGACCACAGCGCATGATAATTTTGCGGGTATTGTGTATAAAATTCATTAATCATAAAAAGTTATTTAAATTGATTTTTCTGTCAAAATATCTCGTTCCAGGTTTTTATGGGGAGTGCAGGTTTTCTCTTGCAGTGCGTTCGATTATACTTCTCCGTAAATCCATTTCTCATAACAATCCCACGATCACCTAATGCAAGTCAGTTTTAAAGATTAGAAAATAATAAAGAATTTAGCAAACCCCACCCGTATTTATTTACATTTATACGCCTTGTGGTATCAACAGTCAGAAACATTAAATGTGTCAAAAATTCGATACGTTCATCATTATAAATATTGCTTCATACAGTTGAACAATTGAAATCTCTCACAGTCTCCTTATGTCGATAACATTCCATAGAATTATCGGACATTAATGATCTTGACAAACTATGTGCTATCTAATGGAATGCTATGTAATATCCAATATTCACGTATTATGCAGTAAAAATGTGAGATTAATTTTTTTTTTGGTCCGGCGAAGTTCAGCAACTGGTTTTCAAAGAATGGTTTACAACAAACCACATGGTTTTATTAAAATTTGTCGCTAACGAAAACAGCAAAGTATACGTGCATCTTTAGCTGTAGTGTAATGGATAGGATAGAGGTACATGTAAATCAATCTACCACTGCTAACAAGCATGAATGTAATCCCACGGAAATTAAGTAAGGATCACCCGCACGAGGCGTCGCCTTTTTTTCAAGCGTCTTCCCGCAGAGATGCTGATCATCTTTAAGAGTTTACTTCCTGTTATCTTTCTGATGTGTTTTATCGGATCAGAAATAATTCAAGCCAAGGCTGCTCGAATTAAAAAGATGTTGAAACTTGTCAATCACCTATTGTTTTCTTGTTTTGTTATAAGAAGCGATGTATATGCTTTCCTCTCTGATTTGATTAACACCGTGCGTCTGTCTAGACACTTTAACTACTCATCCAATGCAAACCGAGATAATGCGTTTGGTCTTTGCACACTGTTTTGTCTTTTTCTTATAGTCTTATCACCCTCTAATCGTTTTCATTATACCCAACGCAAACGCCGATTTTGCAAAATTGCAAACCTGATATAAATTATTTAAGACTCACAAGTTTTCTTTCCAACGGCAGAAACTGTCTGAAAAGTAATCTCTTGCTTGGATGTTAAGAGTGAAATACGAGTACCTCGCCGAAAGATCACTAGCATTTTATTGTCTTTTCCTCATCGTATACACTGCAGAAAAATGATATCAACTCTCTAGCAAAAGAAGATAAGATTGTTTTGTTGTTCATTATGCAAGTTTTGAAGAAAGCTCGTGGGTGTCCTTTTCCGTCAAACTAAACCCAGCCAAAGCAAGTGATAACAAGACACGAGTTTAACAAATTATATTTTCTGTCAAGATTTCTTAATTTTGGGATGTCATACTAACAAGAAAACATGGGTGGGTCATAGTTTGATACAATCTTGCTGGTGAAACATAATACTATACAGCAGAAAGATGTAACATCACAAATGGGGATGCAAATATTCTTTCGTTCGACGGATAGAATTAATTAAGTAAACTAATTTCAATGAGAGCTGATTTCATTTGACATTCCGTAGATTTCAACGAGCAAAAACTGATAGGCCTATATCAGTTTGATTTAAGGACCCTTTCCCTTATAGTTCCGGATGCGAAAGAGAATCATCAAACCTATGAAAAGATTCACAACGATGTGTTAATCCCAATCTAAAGGCATTCAAAGACAGAAAATCATTTCTTATTTGCGTCGGTTCATCTGTGGCATATTAAAGACTTTCTGGAGAAAGGGCTTCTTGCGCACCTGTGATGTTAGAGTATTGAAAGCCAAATTGGAAAAAAAATCCATTGAAGTCAAAGGTTGTTTAAACGTGTTTACCATACAATATAAATATGTTTACAAACTATTATGAAGTACCCTACAAACTGTTGGTGTCAAATGAACTATAGCCTGCTTTGTATATGCCGCTTGCAGAGAGAAAAAAATCTCTTAACGAAACTTCATATGTATGACACTGTCTTTCATAAATACTGCACCAAAGTAATATAAATGAAACGGTGTTCGAGTGTCAAATAAAAACTTTTATACGGAATATTTTTTCTTTATTCAATCAATGACATCAGATTATATTGAATTTTTGGGGGGAGATAGGGTTGGGGGATGGGGTCGGGGGAAAATTTTGTTTGCATTAAAATGTAATCATATTTTATCGATACAGTATAATTCTGACCGTTCGCACTTGGGTATGTTGTTTTAATTTTAAATATTTAATCTCCATTTTCATCTATGAAGTAAAATGAAATGCGATAGTGTAACGTGATATTTGCAGGTATGATTTCCGTTCGTTCATGTGTAGTAATCTTGAGATAAACTTGATTGTTTTGACTTTTAAATGCTTTGTCATGTCGACTGTTCACTTCCGTTCGTAAAACTACACCCCTCCACCCACCATTTTATATGCATTTGTCATACACAGATAAATTTATTCATTCACACCCAACTAACGGGAAAATGAAATCAATACCAGTTATATATATATGTTTCAATTTTCAATCGTATTTCGTTTTACTTTGCTTTAAGTAATAGGAATATGATTGATATCCATGTATATCTCGATAGAGGCGACGCCCATCAACAATAAAAGAAATATCTGCTGATGTAATTCCAGAAATCATGCTGCTGAGAGAAACTGGAAACACCAATCATTAAACCGCTGAAATAGAAGTGCAAGTATTGGTTTAAATTTTACTGTTAGTATCACCAACAAATGTACAGAAAAAGTATACATGTAAATGTTGGTAATGCACCCGCCCAATAATTATCAAGTTTGGTTTCGGCTTGTATGTAGGATGGATGTGGTCTCTAGTACGTTCTGGCCAATTATATTAGTGTTTAGGAGACCGGGTTTCGCCTGCATGCCCCGGAGGATGAGAGAATACGCGTGGATCAGCGACGTTCAACAGTCCGAACAAGGTCCTCGCGACATATTTCAAACCTACCAGCGATTAATAACACGCGGAAAGGTGAATTCCACACGGTTTGGTTTTGACCTGAGATGTTAATCTGTGTCTTCGTTTGCACTTGCAGGTTAACTTTAACTATGCGTGAATTTGCCCCCCTGAGAACGCCGATTATTAATAAAATATAACATTTTGCTTAATTAGAACAATGATTCGATTTTAAAATAATCTGGCCTGGAATTTTTGTACGCATGAAACTTTTATATCCTCAATGAAGTTATTTATAAATACAAACTGCTAATATTTAATAAACTGGGTGTAAGATAACATTGTAATTTGGTCTATATATATGTTTCACACCTGATATCTAAGATAACCATCGACATCAAACCGAATATAGGCACACTATGAAGGGTATCGCATTCATCCGCTCACAATATAAATGGGAGTCGTGCGTGCGAGGTGGTCCCTTTACAAGACTTATTATTTGAACAACAGAAATCAAATTTCTTCACAGATGGTTTTCAGCACAATACAACTTTCTCTACTTTTGTTCCCCTCTTAAATTACAGTGCATTAAAGGAACCACCTGTATGAACGCGGACACAAGACGACATGTATCGTAGCTGCAGCGCTATAACAGATTAACATTCTAATACAATTTGAGCTGAGGCCTCATCGAAACTTTTGAAAAGTGAAAATTTCTGTAGAAATTTGCCCGTTTTGCTTAATCTTCCATAATGCACATACAGGGATTTAAGGATCTAAAATCTGGCCACGACACCGTGCGAATCTGTACACCTGTGTTGACAATTTTAACACCTGCGGGTGTCGAATGCGACTGTTAATTCATGTATACGGTCTCATCCCCTGCTAGGACATTCACTGCCCTTCTATACGTAACGACTTTATCATATCCAATAAGACGGAACCTCGCGAGACTGAGAAATGGGTATAGATAGCCAATAAATATAGAGAGCTGTTGGAAAAGATGCGGAACTTGATACACACAGTAACCTAGTGACGATTAAGATGGCCCCTTACTCATTTGTCTTGTTGACAGGTGAGAAATTGTTGACAATTATCGGAATTGGGGAATACAAGTGCGTGTGGCGAGCACCCTTTGTCTCGCGGCTGAGGGCTTCGTGCAGAATCTACTAGAAACTCAATCATGTTACCCATTTGAAAATCATCGCGAAAAGATTCATTTTATTCCCCCCGCTGGTTTATTGGGATAAAAATCGACTTCTACTATATCACATGAAATTGACAGTGCACGCTGCATGTAGATTGACAGCACACACTATACACCGACAGTGCGCGCTGATTCCAGACAAGCCCGTCCGTTGTGCTCCTGCTAATTTTGATATTGCTGCACAACAGCTGAATTCTTACAACGACATTTATATCTAAAGGAAAACTGAACACTGGGTTTTGAAATGGGAACCTGGTATGAGCCATAATGAGAAACAACTTTATCTCCGGGATACGCTGGAGCGTCGACGCGAGAAAGATACTCATTATTAAATAATTCACTTATGACATGCAACAGTATAAATCTATTAAACTTCTTTATTAATGTGAGATAAATTTTACTCGCATTTGTTCGCAAAACAACATGTAGGCTTACGTCCTCCTTGGAATCCCAACGCGTTTCGGAGCAACTGTCCCGTATGCGTCAAAAAGATTGTCGAAGATAGCGATATCGAACTGCAAAATAGGACAGCCACTGGCTCCGTACGCGACGGAGCGCTTAGAGAAACCCCTCATAAATCGCACATCCCTTTCGAAACCGTCACAAAGAGATAAAATCGCATAATTGGAGTTCAAACGAGTTTAAAAAACGAAGCTAAGTCGTCTATTGAAATTGATTGTCTGCCTAATGTTCGTAATAAACTGAATATGAAATCTCGTCTGATTCCACAATGGCGAGGGCTCGGCGTGTCTCGGGGGGTCAATTTCAAAGGTTAAGACAGTATATACCTAATATTATGATGCCTATCACAACACAAATTACCAGGTGCCTATAAAATGAGCATTATCGGGGGTCTCCAGCAGAATATTATATCTAACTTTTTTTTCTTCTTTTTCCTTTCAACATCTCCTACAGATTGGAAAATTTTTATTGTAAAATCGTCTCTCAATGGGTGCACGCGCCAAGGGGAATTTTGTTTATCTTCACACTTACGCATGTGATTTTATTCAAGATAAATGCATTTAATCTTGAAATTCAGGAAAGATATCTCGCTATAGAAAAACTGCTTTCTTCACCGAAAAAAAAAGTTATACCGGAAGTTCTACTCACGTCTATCAGGAAAACTTCGGATAACGTCCGCCTTATAGGGACTTTCCCGTTTCATCAATCCCCCGCTGTCTGTGATACTGTTGTACAAATCTATCATGTAATCCGGAGGGGGTTTCCTGAAAATCCGGCCCGGAATTCTGTCTATTCCAAAAAAGTTGGACAGCCTCTGGATGACTTCCGTTTGATTTGACGATGGTGAAACCGTTTTCTGATTTTTCTGTTTCTTGCCGGATACGGATATACAAGCGCACAGAATCAGAAACCAACACATAAATATCACACTCTCTCTAATGGACGAGGTCTTAAAGAATCCATTCATTCTTAGCCCGATTATTAATAAATAAAAAATACATACAAGGAGTCACGAGTTTACACCGTTATCTAGAAATAATAAGTTTAGTCTCCCGTCTTTCACTGTTTGGCATGTTGTTCTTTCTTCCTCTAAGACTCCATCGGCTCTATACGGCTTTCAATTCGTGATAGCTGACATAAGTCCAGAAAAAAGAGGGAAAAACAAATGTATACAGATATTTCATCCAGGTAGGTCACTTGAGTAATAAGTCAGTGTCATTCTTCGTAGAAAATAAAATCCCCAAAACACTCGAGAATTCAAGAGTACCTTACACCGTGGACACCTGGCATAGATATTGGTCAGAAGACACCTAGACAATTTAAAAGTCACAGTATTGTGAACAGAGATTTCAAACGTTGGTTATATTTACACATGCCAACATAGTGATAATGTTCCAACGTACACGTTACTTTCAATTTATGCTCAATGAAGCACATAGATTTTTGTTTTGTTTTTTCCCGATTACGCTAAAATAAATACGTGTTTAAATATTCATTAGAGACTGTAAAGCACGAGGCAGCTAGAAAACTTGACTCCACCCGTCCCGCATCCTCATTGGTTCGCCACCTGTCAGATTCGGCTCATGAATCCGAATACCTCGTGCTCGTGTTTACACCTTCAGGTAACATTTTATACGCAGGGGTTTTGCGCTTTTTCTAAGAGTTCTTGTTATCCGTTTCAATATTTTTATTAACTAGTAAACCGACATCTCTCATATCTGGTATGATTTACAGTTTACAAAAACCACATTTCCGACAAGTTCATTATGGATTGGGAAATTGGAACCGATCGCATCTTTATTTCCTACCAAATTGTTTCAGTTTATGTCTAACAATCCTTAAATCCAAAAGCAATCTTTTTTTATCTTAGCCGTTACTTGTTATTTTTGATAATAGAGGCTAGAGTACGTTTAAGGCAATATTTTGCTTGCTAATTAGCTCTCGGTAACATTTAAGACTTTGAACATCTCTTGAGTCCCACGAGAATTGTCCCGATGTTTATCTTCAGTTGGTGACTATATCCTTTCGGATCCTCCCTCGTGTTTACCTACGGTTCAAAGCCCGACTGAAACTACAGTAAATCAGCTTTTAAATTAAGCTAATTTCTCCTCAATGGCAGGTTTCGATTAAACCAAGGTCCCCTTCAAACATCTCCACACCTGGTCCAAGTGCCTCGACGTCCCACTAAACGCCTTGTTTCATCAATGCTTCCCCGATCTCTCCCGCGTTCGCCGTTCTTGATGGTCCAAACACTGCATGGGAACTATATTATGCTTCAAGATGGCAACACCATTCATCCAACATCACTTTTAAATCTTGACATGAAGGGGGGAACACGGCGATTTAATTCAGAAGCAGCGGCTTTTGTCAGGGCTCTAGAACTTGTGCAGGTGCGAGAAAATTAGAAATTAACGATATACAAGTTGGGTCAATAAAACACCCAGTCAAACTTTTCTCTTATTATTTTTCTCCTTTTATTCAAAGTCACTTTGACAGATTGAATGGAATTTGAACAGAAAAAAGCACTTTTGAAATGTTAAAATTGCGTAAAATTAGATCAAACACGTGGTTTAGAGGAGAAAAAAAATGAAATAAAGTAAGGCTCTCCAAGTTATCTTCCCTAAACGCTGCATTGTTGAATAAATAATGGCAATACTTGAAAGTCGGTTTGACATACGCACAAATTTGCTGACGCACATGCTTTTTCTGTCATTTGAAATATTTATGTACTCTTAATTTTTAAAATAAAATCGGTTAAGTAATGAATGAAAACTAAATTTTATCTAAAAAAAAAAAAAGAGAGAGCACATCTTATTACATGTATTTAGCAAGATAGTTGTGATGGGCTGAAAATGAGAAACATTGTATATGAAATAGGATACATGTATATTAAATGTAAATTGTCGGAAGAGGCGAATTCGGTCGTAAGTAAAATAGGGGATGTCCAAATATTTTATAAACCGGTATAAGAGAACAAAAAGTTTCTTTTGTCATGTGTAGTTTTGCATTGTAAATAGTATCTCCATGAGAGGAAAAAAAAGTTTCTTTTGTCATGTGTAGTTTTGCATTGTAAATATGATCTCCATGATAAAACCGGTATAAGAGAAAAAAAAAGTTTCTTCTTTTGCCATGTGTAGTTTTGCATTGTAAATATGATGTATTAACCAAACTAGCTGATTACGACAATGCTTCTAACAAAATATATTGTCAGTAAATTTAAGGTATTCACTCACTATGAGTGAAAGGAGGGGGGGGGGTCAGGTTGGGGGGGTATATGAGGCGGGGCAGTAAAATTGAAAATCATGAAAACCATTTAGAGAATTATACATTTTGTCTCGTAATTTTCTTCAGAAAAAGGTGTTACGGCTTGTACAGAGGGAATAAGGAGCATCAGCTCTGCATGTGCAAGAGTAGAGAAATTTCTAGTGACAGAGTTCCGAAAACTGTTGGAAACGACAAACAAAGTCCATAGGAACGACCAATTCTATACAAGTTATCTTTCTTAAACTACGCTGTCTAGGTTGTGATCAGTAGGGTGTATTCATACATAATTATCGTGACAATAAAGAAATGTACAGTTACCAACTTGAATTCCTCTTATCATTTCCTGTAAGTAATGATTTTTTACAACTTAAAAATTCTAAATATTCATTAATTTCAATATTAATTAAAAACAAATTTCACAAACTCTGGTACTAACACCTTTTATCAGATTTTTTTGCTTCCTTATATATGTATTTTCAATCATACTAGACACTTATTGCGATCCCCTTTTATCCATACGGGTCATAGTATGAAAAAAAAAACTAGAACAAATTTATTGTTACAAAATCCTGGTTGTATAATATTTAAATACATACATGTAACTACATTTTTTAAAAATAATATCTGTATCCAAGGAGTGCTTTTTCATACAAATTTGAAACTTTTGTGTATCAATTACATATAATCTGTTCGTTAATTTCACTAATGTTGTCCTCCATGTTTGGTAAGTATAGAAAATATAATTAAATTTTTATAAATATTTCGATGTTACTTGTAAAATTTAACACTCGTATTATAGTTGCTTTCCTCCCCAGGACATTAGTATAAATAAAGATGCAAGGGGTATGGTCACGATTTTGGCAAATTTTATTTTTCTGTTTTCATTACTTACAATGCTTTTCTAATGATCAAATAAAATATGAGAGTCATTCGTAGTTTTAAGTAAAATACAGGGCTCACAATTCTTTGTCACGTGAACAAGGCTCGTGCCCTGTTTTTGTTTACATAGGTTCAATATACAAGTAAAAAATCTTTTTCAAGCTGATTCGTTTATATTTTTATTCATTTTAAGCATAAATAAACAGTTCCTAACGTTTAAAACATTCATTTTTGGTCTATAACTGGAATTTTCACTTCAACTTTCAAATTTTAAACAAACGCTTTTTTACATAGCAAAGAATTTCAAGCTCTGTAATTCGCTTATAACTCAATGAATGACACTCAATTTTTTGTTGCCTATTAAAAATGCCCTACTGAAGCATTGTTAACATTAAAATTGGAAAAAGATTTTTTTTGCCAAAATCGTGATCATGCCCCTTAATTTTAGCTTGATTTTAGCAATATCAGCTACCATTGCAAAATTCTAAATCATAGCCCTGTAACTTGTATAATAGTTTTTCAGCTTTTCACTGATTTATTTGCGATGAAAAAAAATTCAGTAAGGATGTTTACAGATGCATATATAAATCTTTTAGGGGATTGTAGAAATTTTCTTCACGAAAATTTTAAGGACCCAATTGGAGTACGGCATTAATTATTTGGGAGAACGATAAAAAGTCAACGAGTTGGTCCATGGTCAGTAAGCGAATGCGAGAGTGGCCGTTGGTTTCCGACAACGAGCAACAAACTGGTTAGGTAAGTCATTACGAACAAACCTCATGCTATACATTTTCATATGAATTTTTATGCATAAAAATACATATATTTTCTAAGATATTTCTGAATAGTATTTTCTTCCTAAGTTATGCCATGATGTCATAAATCTTTGAAAGCAACGAAAAAAAAAAGTTTTTGTGTTGATGTACATGTAGCCGTATGTTAACTAGCTGGTATAATTTAAAGGAAATTAATTTTTATATCTAACTGCGCTAACATTCTAATCCTTTTGAAAATTTAAGATTGCATTAACATTTGATGATAATCATTATGTCATCTACTGCAAGTTTGAGTAATGTTAGAACAATATGCGTCTTGATTACACCTCAAATAATCAAGTTATCATTTAGAAAAACGTTGACTGTTGATACTCATGGGAAATCTCATCTCATAAAGAAAAGGAGAGTACCAAACTATTTATTCGAAAGTCCTCATAACGCCATGCACGTTCTTGATTGGTTGCTAAAATTAACCAATTTTGCATATTGTTGCAAAATACCAGTGCATCTTTTGGAAGAGTTAAACAATCACTTGTAATTTGTGTTTATAATGCCCAGGACGAATCATAATGGATGGAATGTAGGCTTGTTGACAACCTTTTCTGTTAATTTCTTCGGCATACTCTAAGGCCAAAATTTGAGGCCAGGCCAATTTTGAGGCCAAAAGTGAGGCCAGGCCAACTTTGAGACCAGGCCAGGCCAGGCCAGGCCAGGTTTTAGAATATGCCAATTTCTTCTGTTCTTATTGACATAACAAACATTGTCTCGGTGCAACACCACCGCCGAGCATTAGGAAAGTGATTACGTCGTATTTAATCATTGACTTGATTATTTTTCTAGCATAGATTTTTTTTTGCGCCTTGCATGCTTTCGCTACATGCTCATATAACAAAAAGTCTGAATTGGACGCTTTTCTAATGAAATCGTAAATTGTGTAAAATCGTAAAAGCACATTCTGATCTGATAGCACAATAGACAACTGAACACAAATTATATGCAACAAAGTGTGTAAAAATCGCCATTTGACCACCATAAATGATAAAAAAAAATCAAAACGGTGAATTAGCGAAGGGATTTCAGGTTCCCTATTGGTAATATTATTGCATGAAATCTTTTTTAAAATGTCAATCATTAATGATTCAAAATGTGTTTGTGTCTGTTACTAGTATTCCGGGATAACGGCCATTTATGATCGAAATAATGATTGTGTATTTGGATGACTATAGTCTCTGGGGTCAGGTTTCTGACTATTGCTCGCATTTTGACCTAACAGCATCTCTATATGAATTTTCATGGTTTTCAAAATTATGAAATTAGAATTGATGACCTTGTGGAACTTACCCAACAAAGCATAAAATAAGGCCTTACAAAAATAATAGTTTATCTCCGCTTTCATGCTGAAAAAAAGTAGGGTCGGTCGGTAGGAATTTTTTTTAATAATTTTTTTCAAATATTTTTTCCCCCTTTATTGCAGTATGTATTTACATGTAGCAATATCCATTCATGCCAGTTACATGTAGATACTGACATTGCTAAATGGTATAAAATGAGGAATACTTTTAATATCTTTTCTCACCTTTAAGCTAGTCTAAAGAAAACACAAAAAATGATATTATATATCAGATACTTCCCCTGTCAGCGATGAGAGCATTATTAATATCTACAACACATGGAAACATACAGCCATTTTAAAACAAAACGTTTGAGTTACACTGATTTGAAAAGAGTACGTATTACATTTGGCTGTGTATTCTTTTCAGCGTTATTGGCGGAATAAGGCGGCTACTAATTCAAGTACATCGCTAAATGCCTTTCATATATGTATTAGAATGAGCACATTCTGAAAAAAAAGCCAATTCAAATCCACGCTAACTTGTTGAAAAATCGTTTTCCGTCAAATATCGTACACGCTAAATATAATACGTTTACAGTAACTACAACAAGCGTTTTTGTGACCAAAATTATAAAAAAAAAATTTCCAAATCGGATAAAAACGGAAACAAACGATTTCCCATCAAGAATCCTTAAAAAAAAGTTTTGAGTCGGCAGTAAAGGCTAGGGTCAGTCGGGAAAGCGGAAACAACCCATTTTTTTAAGGCCTAATGTAACTTGACATGAGCAACAAGAATAATTTTACATGGTCGTGCCATGTTTTTGTTTACATTTGTTTAAAATACAGTTAGGTTAAAGTCCTCATCTGCTTATTCTGCTTGAACATAAATAAAGCAGTTCCTATTGTTTGACACAATGTCATTCACTTCAGGTCTAAACTGGAAATAAATTCTTTTTAACATTCAAAATGAAAACAAAAACATGACATGAGCTTTGTTTACATAACAAAGAAATTTGAGCTCTGTATCTCGCTTATAACTAAACGAATGGCACTTAAATTTTGATTGGCTATTCGAAATAACTTACTCATCATTGTAAACATTAAAAACGGAAAAATTAATTTGACCTAAATCGTGACCAAGCCCCTTAAAGTATCGATAAAAAATAAAGGAGAAGGGTCTTGATTACACCATAAGTTCATCAAACTTGTCATCATTCTTCTTATCATTTAAAAAAAAACGTGGACTGCTGATACCCATGGGAAATTCCAACTCCTGTAAAAAGGAAGTGGATCATAAAGTACTGAGGTATAGATTTGATAGTCTTCATAAAACCATGCATGTAAGTTCTTGCAATTGATTGGTTGTCAAAAGATAAACAGTATTGTTGCAAAATATAAGTACATCTTTTAGAAGAGGTACACATTCACGTGTTATTGTGTTTAAAGACAAGCATTTTATAATGCCCAGGACGAATCAAAATGGATGGAATGTGCCAGCTTGTTGGCAACTTTTTCTGTTTCGTTTGTTCTAGTCGGTATTATGTATTGACATTGCATTATTGTCACATGCAACATCACCGCCCAGAATTAAGGAAAGTGATCACGTCGTGTTTTATTCGATGATCCGTTCACTTTTCCTAGCATAGTGTTTTGCGTCTAAACTACATTTGCTACATTCATATGTAACAAAGAGTCTGAATTGGACGTTCTCCTAGTTAAGTTGCCCGTTATGTAAAATCGTAAAAGCATGTTTTGATCTAATAACATCATAGACAACTGAACACAAATTATCTGCAACAAAGTATGTAACAAGCGCCATGTGGCAACCATAAATGATAAAAAAAATAATCTAATTATGTTGAAAACAGCGAATAACTGAAAGGATTTCATGTTCCACAATGGTAAAATGATTGCAATTATTCTTTTTTAAAATGTCGAACATTATTGATTCAAAATGTGTTTGTGTCTTTTATTCGGGGTTATTTAGAATTTTATGTCCATCAAAAAATACCAAAATGAAACTCTGCAATTGTTTTAAAAAACACATTTAAGAAGGCTAAATGATGTTATATGCAGGATGTTAAAGACGATTTTATTGATCACTTTAGATAGGAGGTAGATTGAGGAAAGATGATTTAGGAGCACTTCCCTAACTTTTTATTCACTACAATGAATAGAAGTATCTACATATGATTTTTAGGAGGGTTCTCAATCTCAAATCTCCTTTGTCCAAAAAGTCACACAAACGCCAATGTATGAATGAAATTGTCATTTATTAAAAATTTATGACAGGAAATTATAAAAGGTAAACAAATCAGTAAAGGGGAGATCACTCTTACACAAAAGTACAATACATCATTAAAGTTAATCCTTCTCCGTGCCATGAAGGCTCATAGGGCCGGTGCTTAGTTCCAGTTTCCGTGGTGCTAGGCGGATGAGAGTCATGGACTCCCCCTGGATGGGACACCAGTCCATCGCAGGTAAACCCCCAGCGTAAGCCAGTACCCCATCATTATAAAACCATTATAGATTGATCTCCCCAGTGTATTTAATTACATTGATATTCAAATAAAACAATCCAGTTTCAAAATGATAATAAAGGCATAAAAGGTGGCAGACAAAAACTTCCACAGTACAAACAAAACGTTTGAGAAAAGCTGTAGAAGATATACAAATTGGAAACCATTTATCAATAAAAAAATATATAAAATAGTATGTACAGATATGTAAGTAAAATTTATTAAAACAAACAAAAATGATTCATTTCATACAGATGTGGAAAAATGTCAGGGGGCAGTTGGTGGGCAAGAAACTGGAAAAACCCTACTGTCTGCTATTAAATCCAAACAACAAGTAACGTACATTGATCGGTACACACTCCCTTTCTGATTGGTTTCTATAATTACCCCCATTGATAAAGCTAAAACCTAGGCAAAACAATATGGATAAAAACGGATATAACATGTAAAACAACCTTTGGACAAGTACAATTTTTTAATTGCATGTGCACATAAATGCTATTATTCACAATAATGCAATTGTATGTTCTCCAGTGTAATTAATTCGTAAGTTCACTTAAGTGTTTTTGCACAAAAGCTTGGTAATATTCCCTTTTCTATCCAACTTCCTTTATCCAAAAAGTCATACAAACGCCAATGTATAGATGAAATAGTTAAAAATGACGACAGGAAATTATAAAAGGTAAACAAATCAGTAAAGGGGAGATCACTCTTACACAATACATCATTATAAAACCATAATAGATTGATCTCCCCAGTGTATTAAATTACATTAATATTCAAATAAAACAATCCAGTATCAAAATGATAATAATGGGCAAAAAGGTGGCAGACAAAAGCTGCCACAGTATAAACAAAACGTTTGTACCCACTATCACATGTAAAACATAACCTTTGGACAAGTAAAAAATTGCACATAAATGCTATTATTTACAATACTGCAATTAGTGTGTGTGTGGGGGGGGGGAGGGGGTGTTGGGGTTGGTATCTTAGCCATTTTCGAGATGGTCGACTGTTTTCATTTCATAAGTGTGGGGATATTTTTTTTTTCCACAAAATGACTTAACCTACATATTGATTATTTAATTTTTTTGTTATTACTAAACATGTATCCTGAGTTTGTTAGCTACATACTCAGTGATAGAGAACGTTTTTGAAGATTGAATGCACTTTCATTCTATGACCAAAAAAGCCCCACCCCACCCCCTATCATCAGAACCTCTAACCCTTGGATCATTGAATTTACAATTTTGGCATTTTTCTGTTCTATCATAACTTAAAAGTAAGATAAGGCATTACTGATGACTTATTATGATCATTCTGAACCTGTGTAGTATGTGTTTAGAATTAAATTATGATTGTAGAAAGAGAGACTGCGAGATGCTCATATATTAGATGAATAATACGAGTTTCTTTGGATTTTTGAATTTATTCGTATTATTGAGAAGGCATTGATTTGTGTAACTTTCGGGTCATCTTGAGAAAATAATTAAATTTTATCGCAGTTTACGAATTTTTCACGAAACGTATTATTGTAAGCTGAAAAAATGAGCTCAATGGGGTCTCACAACAGAGAGGTGGAAATATTGTACATTAGACGACAATGAAAAACATAATCAATATTCATTTTTTCTTATGAATGACAAACATGGTTTGAAGACATTAAGAATCAGGTTGGCTTTACTGCACCCAAGCTACTAGACATAAATTAAGTAAAGTCAAAACATTTTTAAAGATAAGACCCATTTGCTGTATATAAATTACATAGATCCACGCTACAAAGACTTAAAAGAGGTTCGCTCCTCAGGTTTTGGGTAGCTATTTTGGGTCACCTCTAGTCTGAAAATTCTGCATCACATATTAATTCTAGTAGCATATTTATATTTTACAATGCCAAATAAACTTTATTGAATTAAATTGTTTCAAAAAAATTTCATTTTTACAGAGTTTAGTAAGGGACTATATTTTGTGGCGGAAGGTTTTCAAGAAAGAAATGAACAATTTTCATAACTCATTAGTTTTAGAGTACTGTTACTTTAGCTTCCGAATTTTCAGCACAGACCAAACTTCTGGATAGTTTGCGTATTATGATATATTCATGATGTTCTAATTAACATATTTAAACATTATTTTAATATTTCTATTGATATATTTTGGCATATTTAGCTTATATTTCATAGAAGTTAAGAAAAAATCAACTCCAATTTTGTCCTGAAATAAGCTTATTTCATGCTATATCTCAAATTGTTTAGATGTGGCCCCTACTTGTTTTACTTTTAAATGAGACAATAAATGTATGTCTATTTGTATGCAAAGTTTTGGAAAGATGACATTACTATATTTTTTTTAATTTGCGTTATAATTTGATTACTCCAAAATTTTGTAACATCTGTTGCGTGTTCTTTATGTACTGGGCTTTGAAGCCACCAGTAGATCAAGAAATTTTAAACTTTGACTTAGATTTTACTTTTATAGTCACTACATGTGTTCAACCTCATACTGTGTAAAAATCATAACTAAATAATAGTTCAAACTATAAATATTTGTTTGATTTCTTCAAATTATCAATTTCCATGTCAAATTTTAGCAAAAATTTCCGGAAAATTATCATTTCTGTTTGGAGCCCAATATTTCCAAAAAATGGCATGTGACATGGGTCACAAATAAAATAAATGAACATTTTAGGTCACCATCTTTATATCCAAGTGGTTTTCGGATGATTGACATTACTATTATTTCAGGTGCCAACCTCCTTAACGAGGCCGAGTACAGTTCAAGTACGCACGCTTTCGCGCAGTGTTTCATTTGCATTGTGACGTCATCTTTTTGATTGGTTGACGCCATGGCGTTACGGTTTCAACTGCAGATATTCACTGAAATTTGTCAAATATAGCTTGTTCGAGGCGTAAAGTTGATATTATTTTGTAGAATAAACATAAATGTCTTGAAGTAAAAGCTCGGGTCGAAAACGTGAAGAGGGTTCAGCAAGTCTAGCCCTCTGTCACGTTTTCTTATCCCGCCTAAATAATAGCTTAATACATGTATTTTAAGACAGTCACCATGTATTTTATATTTATGACCCTTAAAATGTGATGTTTTTATATTTTTTACTGCTTAAATATGACTGAATGTTTTAAAATACTATAAAGATCACCATTTCCACCTTTGTCAAATAAAAAACAGCCATTATCCGATAAAAATGGGAAATTGGGCATACAAAAAAAACTTTGATGAGACCCCTGATACAAACCAGAAGGTAAAACGTTTTTTTAATTTGATCATTTGATGCCCTTTAGCAATAACTTTCATATGTAGAACAGTAGAAATTCATGTAAAAAAAATCATTAAAAATTTAGGGCAGAAAAAATTAGACCCGGCCTCGTTAATTTGAATTTCAGTCGAACTAAACGTTGAGAAATCAACATCAACGTTTAAATTTTAGATGTCCGTGTTGTGTCGCTTCTGTGCTGTTGGCTGTTGAACAAAGTCCCGCCACTTCAACTAATCGAAGACATATTTCCAGTGAAATGCGGTTTCGTTTTCTCTAGTTTTCCGACAATCTTTTGTTTTAGCTCTCCCAGGACTTTTTCATTACAGACATAGGAAATAAACAGAAATACTCCCTGGGAACCGTTAATTATTGTGGCCATAAAACTGAAAAGTGAAATCTCAAAAAACCCGTCAACAACCAGTAGGATCCATGATACACCAGTCAAAAGGAACAGCTTTAGAAAGATAGAAAATTCATTTCTGTCCTTAGAACTTTCGACTTTTGGCGTTTTACGTATGAAATGAAATGTAATAGAAAACATCAATAAATTAAACAGAATTTGAAGAGTGACCGGAAGTAAAACAATAAATAGTAAAGCCGTAGAACTAGATAAAAAACAATTGGAACCTCCATATCCGAATCGTGTTCCTTTTACTGTGTAACTCAGAATTACGTTAATTCCAACGGGTATAACAGGGATGAAAATAGCAATGAAAACGCTTTTCAAGAACTGACGCACATTATTCGTGTCGTCGTGTATCAAGGAGGAATATCCAAACAATATAAACATGTGAAAACTGCAAATTTTTGTACATGTGAAAACAGACAACCAGAAATAGTGGGTGAGTCCTCCCATTATAGCACATGCAGAGGAATCGAACAGTTGACTGTGGGATCTGACTAAAAATAGAAGCTGAGCAAAGAACAATGACAACGTGTAACACATCATGTTTTTGCCAGGAATAGTCCTCAAACTGGGTAATATGCAGAATGTTAGAAATGTAAGAGTCAAATCTAACAGTGATAGTATAGTAGAAATGTATGTCACCACAATTAAAACTTTTTATGACTGATGTTGCTTTAGGCTTGGTGATTCTCCTGTATGATTCTGAACAAAGTCGGATGGTTCCATTATGAGCAGTATGAAATTCGTTTAGGTTGAAATATATGTCCACCGTTGGAAAATAAACACGGGTCTTATCTTCACTGAACTCAAATTCGTCGGGTTCCAATTCAATTTGTGTACACAATAGTGAATCCTTCACATCAAAAAATAGTTTGGTATCATAATACCAAGTATCTTTTATAAGACAACTTTTAGACTCTAACTTTTGTACGTCAGTCAGGTAAAGAACTGGAAAAAACCCATGTTCATATGGAAGGGAATTACCGCCAAAATTCTATGTATCTTGCTTTTATTCTTATTTTGCTTACTTCTTTATTCTTCATTACATTTACACTTGCATGTCACTTTATTGTTTTCATATTCATGCTTATCCAATTTCACTTTGATTCTCTTTGATCCTTCATTGTTTGCTTATTTCTATGTTGCAATATTCTCTTCTTATTCATGTAAATTCTTTCTTCTATCTCTGTTACAAACGTGAATTCAAACACGCAAACCATAAGGCACTTTCAATAAAGACGAATACAAGTTGCATGAATTTAATGCTGCATTATGACGCCAGGTGGCAGTGTGTGCGCTACAATTGCTGCTCCCGAAGATTTATTAAAACGAAACTAACAAATGGCATAAATTTAATAAATTCGTGAAAACATCTCAAATTAAGGGCTTAGTAGAGGAATATGAAATACATGTTAATATAGTCAACTTTTAACAAGCCACGATATACGCAGACTCAAAAAGATACGTTTTTTTGTGTATACATCTAAAATGCCTCCGCGCGGTTCTAAAAAAATCATAGGGGGGGGGGGGGAGTCTGAGAGATAATTTTGTATTAATTTTTTTATTGGTTGATTAAATAAGTTTGAATTTTCCATTGGGGGTGGATCTGATCTCATTCTAGATCCGCAATGCAATGTACCGTATATATATTCAGTAACAAATTATTTGCAGGAACGGTTAATTTTTAGAAGAGGAACATGTCATAAGTACTTGTCGACAGGACTTTATTTTCATTTGAGGTGAAAAGAGGTGGGGTGATGCACGGTTCTGTCCAGAGGTACCCGTGGAACATGTAGATGAAATAGAAATAAATTTAAACCAAATTTAAAGATGATTTTGAAAAACAATAAGGACTGGGGTACGAAATGCTTAAAAGTAGCTTTTCTTGTACTCTAGTACGTGTGAAAATTATCACTTGCATGAATCACTATGTACCTCTCGTTAGGCTACAGTACTGTGTAACCCTGATTAAATGCGATGAATTAATATCCGCGTGAAATTCCGGGTTAAAAAACTTAAAACTGCAGGTTTAAAATCTCACTTATTTTTCTAAAAGTTTTGAACTTGTGATATGAAAACAAAGTTTGGTGCACGCGATTTTATATTCTTGCGATTCAGCACAGAACGGTGGAGTCGCAGAAGTAAATATACGTATACGCGGTAAAATTAACGAATCTAAATTATCAGTGACTTAATTACACAATGAGTAAACGAAAACAAACCAGGCAAAGAGATTAAAATACGGTATGTGATATGACTGTTTATACGTTTTCGTTTTAAATCTAAATCAAATCTTAATAAAAATTCTTATATAAAGTTTTAAATAAAATATTTTTTTTTCTTCCAAAACACAAAACATAAATAATGTATGCTTCTTATTTACACAAATTTTCGAAGTGATAAAAATGTGTATGTATCATTCACAGCCATGCTTATTGTAGGTTAACTTTGTTTATTTTAATATAAATCATGTACATGTAACTGAATGTCCATGTTTAGATTTGAAGGTGTTTAAGCTATGATACATGTAACTTAGAGACATGAACCTCATACGTGTCTACCTGTCAACTGGTCATGATTAAATGAAGAGTTGAATTGACCGACTTCCATATCAAGCTTGCGATGATGATAATTATGATACGGGTGCTAATTATGAGAACTGTAAGATTATATCGTCTCATATAAATAACTGATGCGCAGACTTAGAATTTTATTTTATTTTAGGAGGGGGTCCAGTCACCCCACCACCCTTGAAAATTCAAACTTTTTTAAATTCACATAGTAAACCTACTGAAAATAGAACTCGACCTACCCCCCACCCCTCCCCGGCAAACAAAATTATAAATTATCCCTTAGTACATAAACCTCCCCTCCATTTCTTGATCTGAACATATAAACATTGGAGCGAAATGTCATGGTGCGAGACATCCCACATTTAGCTAACTATGTTTTTTTTCGGGGAGCAGCAATTGTAGCGCGCACACTGCCGCCTGGCGTCATAATGCAGCATTAAATTCATGCAACTTGTATTCGTCTTTATTGAAAGTGCTTTATGGTTTGCATGTTTGCATTCACTTTTGTAACAGAGATAGAAGAAAGAATTTACACGAATAAGAAGAGAATGTTGCAACATAGAATTAAGCAAACAATGAAGGATCAAAGAGAATCAAAGTGAAATTGGATAAGCATGAATTTGAAAACAATAAAGTGACATGCAAGTGTAAATGTAATGAAGAATGAAGAAGTAAGCATAATAAGAATAAAAGCAAGATACATAGAATTTTGGCGGTAATTCCCTTCCATATGTTCAACACTTTCCTGAAAAGTGTAAGAAACGCCATCATAATCAATCGTGAGACGTTTAAAGCGTAATAATTTTCCTCTATCGCTGTTTTATTTAGCAGGCTTGAATGTGTCATCATCAGTTTTAAATATACTGTTGCTTCCTCCTCATATTGTGGTTCCATTCATAGAACGGAACAAGGTGTGTTCACAAAAGCGTAGAATTCTTTAAATTCGGGATAAATATTTAGATTTTGAAAATCGTGTTGGAACACCATCTGCAGATTTTGTAATGCGGAATATGCGTCTGTCCCATTAGTTACAAGGGAGACTTTAAACGCCATTCTGTAAGCAACAGATTTAACTGAACGGGATGAAATGTATACAAGTTGGGTTTTTAACAAATTTTCCTTTGGAGCAGTATAATTTTCTGCATTTGTTCTGAAAAAAGAATTTTGAGGTTGTTAAAAAATATTTGAAAATGAAAAAGATTAAAAAAAAATAGAAATAGCATAGTTTTGTAACATAAACTTCTTATCTTTGTGTAAGTTTTTAATTATAATTCATTAAATCTGTCAATAAATCCCTTATTCGACAGCTGAGGCAAAATAATTCCCCTTTAAATTTGGGGCATTTCCGCACGCGACAGGAGCTGATTTTTTTTTTTATGAGATGAAAAACAATGTGTAAGAGGTCTAACTATCCCAGTTTTGTAATAATGCGAGGTCATTTGAATTTTTGATGCGTGTTGTTTCGGAGGGGGGGGGGGGGTGAAAAGGCCCGGGCTTGATTTTCAAGCACATGTGTATCTTCGAGGTAAACAAAGTCTCACGCCTTGCTGGATGGACGTGTGTATTTTGCTAGAAAATTGTAAATGAAGCGTTGTTTACAAAGATGTCAAGAGGATTTTTTTCAGAAGTTCGTTTTGAATTTTAATCTGTACCTGAAGTTGTGCAATTTTGGTAAGAATATATAGTAAAATTTAATACTGTAGTGCAACCTGCAGGCTGTTGTTTACTCAGGGTTTGAGTTCTCAAATTCAGATTGTTGTTGAATGTCATGAGTAAAATTTGTTCTAAACACATATATAATTATCGAAATGAATATTTTTTGACAAAACATTCGATTTTTTTACTATATTATGGAATTAGGCTCAAACAACATTTGATTTTAAGCAGAACAGAGGAAATTCGGACTAAATTTATCAAAATTTAAAAATTTTTACTGAAAATTTTTGGCAGTACTATAATATCAAAAGTTAAGATTTGATTTGTTAGTCAACATAATGTAGCATATATATGTTTTGTTGGTTTGATCGTACTTTTCAGTTAGATAAGCGTATAGCACACACTACAAAAATATTGAAAAATGCCTAAAAACGATAAAAGATATCATGCTTCAAAATTTTTGATATTTGACCTCACATAAATTTTATGCCAGCAGAAAAAGGTCAATAAGTTTAATACTATAAATGTTTAAGTATTATCATTATTAAATTTGTTGTTAAATTGGGTCAAAAATGGATAGGGATTTGAAAACTAATAGAGGAAATTCGGACTGGAATATATATAAAAATTGTCAATGAAAACTCAATGCTTTGTATCTATTTAGTGCCACTGTCATTCATAAACTGTAATTCATTATTAAGAGTTTATCCATTTGTATTATTTTCACAGATAAGAAAATGTCAATCACAGTGTAAGGTTTTTAGCGATTTTTCTTAAATTTTCAAAAAATATTCAGTGGCCATTAACTCAAAAGGTAGGTCATTGACCTACCTTTTTGAAAGTGAAAATTAACACTAAAATGAATGGTCTATAACACACAATAGATGGTTTTTCATTATCATCAGTGGGTTTTTTTTCATTCTGAGTAAATATATTCTTAAGTGATAAATGCAACTTAAATCTCATAGTATTACTAAATAAGGGAATAATACAGTACCGATCAGATCTAACCTAACACCAGAGTATACCCCAACTAAACCCCGGGTTTACTACAGGTTTACTTTTTGAAAATATGGGTTCACTCGGGGTTTACTTTGAGTTTACTCGGGGTTTACTTGGAAATTGCTTTTGAGGTCAACTGTACGCACTGAATTGTGAAGCAGACCCGTCTTTTATCTTACCATTCTACTGCCTGTAATCCCTGCCCCTTGTACATGTATATTCCGAATACACAGTTAGCGTCTGCTTTCAGGGGTATACTTCTGACCGGGTTTACTCTCTGTGTCCACTCTGGGTTTACTTCGGGTTTACTCTGGGTCCACTCTAGTAAACCTGGTGTAAACCCAGGTTTACGTTGGGGTTTACTTTTTGCTAGGTTGGGTCTGATCGGTACTGTATATTTCAACCAAAAATAAAAACCAAAATATTACTATACTGTTTTTGATAATGTAAAAGTAGTATGGTACATGTACAATCGATATATCGTATTAACTATAAATGATGAAATAAATCACATGTATTCCCCCGATTTAAACCACATTGCCTGATAATTTAAAAGAGATTACCTTATAGACATCAAACACCTCATGTTCTTTGCAATCCTCTGTCTTAAAATCCGCGTTCTTGGTTACCCCTTTCTGGAAAATTCTCTCACCAGAGGTTGTGCTATCCATCAAAACTGAAATCGCGCATTCAAGAAACGAATTGCCATATTTTATTTATTTAACATTTGTCAAAACTTAACTTCTATGTATACTCGTATATATATTCACTCTTTACGTAATCATTCAATATTATTTTTTTGCAAGCATATATTCTCATGCTAACTCCCACTGACTTGGATCCGCCAAAGCGTGTCCACCACCTTACTCTCATTTTTGCTATTTCGGGCTTGTTTATCGAAAATGAAAGTAGGTTTTTAATTAATTTCACAATAATAACTTATCAGTTAAAATTCAATTATACCTTACGGACATCATCACACATGTGTTGAAATACCAAAGTTGTAAGCAGTTACTCTGGTGCAGGCATTTAGTAGTTTATTTGCAAAATGCCTTGATTTATAAGTATAGATTCTTGATCTAAATAAATATAAAATATATTATAAATACATTTCTCTCTGTATAAAAATGATGCACTATAAACAAAGTATACTACTTACAAATGAAATAAATGTTATGCAGATATACACTCCGCGTACGATTTGTTAACATAGTTTGCATTATCGCATACCCTAGCCGATCGCCGAGAACATTTTAGCCCGAGATCAAATTACACGGAAAATAGCAAGTTCAGTTAGAATATAACTCTTTTTTCTCAATAAGTATGAAATATATCATAAAGACTTACGTTTCTGTTAAAAATGATGCATAAAAAACTATTTACTTCCTATCCATCATATCATCTAGCATAATTATGTAATTTTCTTTTGATCTAAAAAATTATTTCAAGGTGTAGCGAGCAACCTTAAAGCGAAGACATCAACCTTTATTTCACCGTGTTTATAACTGTGATATATTCAATGAACTGGAGTCTCAAATAACCACATATCTGGCCAAAGGTAAAGTCATGCTTTTAGGGGACATAAACGCAAGGACATCGAACAGAGACGATTTCATTTTTAATGATTTCATCAACTGCGATATACTGAGTGAAGTTTTTGAATTATTAACGTATGAAATTGATAAACCACTACCTGTCCGTATTAACCCGGATAAAGTTGTAAATGAATATGGATCCAAACTCATATCTTTGTGCAAATCAAGCGGCTTAAGAATCTTAAATGGGAGACACAAACATGCACTGGACAGAGATTATACCTTCTGTGGAGGTAGAGGACTAAGTGTTGTTGATTAGTTTATATCTACGCCTGATATATTTGATATAACAGAAAAATTTATTGTGTCTAGCTTTACTACTTTCTCAGATCACGCACCATTACATGTTGAGCTCCAGTGCTCTATGTTGGAATTCAAGAAACCAACAGTAGAGTCTGATCTACATACATCCCGCAAATGTAGATGGAATCCGGATTATTATGACGAAGCCAAAGGTGTACTTCTTTCTTGCTTGGAAAATTTGAATATTACTTCGGAAAGTGTGAACGTGGAATGTCAGAATACTATTGATACAGCCGTCGACCAATTTACCTCACAGCTCTCCAAAGCTTTTGAACCATTTTTCGAAATAAAAATCAAACCTGTAAACAAGCATCGTACAACTGCTTACTCAACCGTGACGTCCATTGATAAGCCTTGGTGGACCGCCGAAGCTCAGAGAAAGTACAATACTTACAGGCGTGACCTGTTTCTTTTCAATCGCAACAAAACAGAATCAACCCATGAATGTTTATTACGATCGAAAAAAGAATACAAAGTCCTGACAGCAAGGCTCAAACGTCAGTATCAACAAGCGGAGGGAAACATGCTGGACTTCCTACGTAAAAGTAACCCGAAAGCCTTCTACAGAAATTTCCAAGGGAAAAAAAGGCAGCAGACAAATATCAATCCAAGTGTATTTTATGAGCATTTTAAAAACATCGCGCACGCCATGAACGCGTCCGAAAAAAGTACAGATTGTATAGACGCTGATCCTATTTTTGAGGAACTAGACTGTCCAATCACAGAAAAAGAAATTGTTGATGCTATCAAACGTTTAAAAAAAGAAAAATCGAATGGCACTGATTTGTTAATTAATGAATATTTCATTGAGTTTAAAGATTATCTTGTTCCAATTATACTAAGATTATTCAATAGAATATTGTCTTCTGGTTTTTCCCTAATATGTGGGCACAGTGTATTATAATACCAGTTTTTAAAAAGGGTGATGCATTAGACCCCAATAATTATAGAGGCATTAGTCTTGTCAGGTGTTTTTGTAAATTATTCACATCTATTTTGAATCAAAGATTGTTAACATGGTCTGACGCAAATGATGAAATCACTGATGCACAGTTTGGATTTCAACCCAAACGAGGTACAGCTGAGGCTATATTTAGCCTTTCAAATATTATTAATATGTCAATAAGAAAGAAAAAAAGGTTGTATTGTTGTTTTGTTGACTTTAAGAAAGCATTTGACACTGTTGAAAGATTGAAATTATGGGTAAAATTGTCTAACGTTGGTATTAGAGGAAAATTGTTGAATTTTATTCGTAGTATGTATAATAATATGAAATCATGTGTTAATTCAGCGAGAAAGTTATCTGAGTTTTTTAAAAATAACATAGGACTTTTGCAGGGAGAAGTGCTATCTCCAATATTGTTTTCATTATATGTGAATGATTTTGAAATGGAATTTTTGTGTAAAGGTAACATACCAATACAAATTCAAGAGTTAAATCTTTTTGTTTTAATGTACGCAGATGACATGGTAATTTTCTCCGAAACTGCACATGAGCTTCAAGAAATGTTAAATACATTGTATTCTTATACATCTGTCTGGGATCTTACTGTAAATGTACAAAAAACCAAAATTGTCATTTTTAGAAATGGTGGTAAAATTCACAATAATGAAAGGTGGCATTTAAATGGCGAGCCAATTGAGGTTGTCGATAGCTTTACATACCTGGGCCTTTTGTTACAATATAATGGAAAGTTTAACAATTTATTATACACAGAAACAGTTGGCGAGCCAAGGGAGAAAAGCCATGTTTTCTTTAAAGTCAAAAACAAGTCAATTGTATCTGAACACAGAAACAATGCTGTCAATTTTTGATACTTATATTGCTAGTATATTAAATTATGACTGTGAGATATGGGGCATGCATGCTGCAAATGATATACAAAAAGTGCATTTAGAATATATTAAATTTGTGTTAAGTGTGAAGAAGAATACAAACACTGGGTGCGTTCACAATTCTTCCATTGGTACAAATATTGATTTTGCCATTGGCTGTGTTTGGTAACATTGTTAAACAATGGTGCCATTGGTTACTTCAAAACTGTGAACAGCAAATTGGTAAACCAATAGCAAAATAAAAGCCAATGGCTACCAACAGTTACCAAAAGTGACCTTTGGTACCATTGGTTAATAATGATTACAAATTTTAACAAAAGGTTACCAATGGCAAATATTTAGTTTTCGCCATTTTCCATAATGAATAGCTCAACAGTAGGCCTTATTGTTGCACTATTAAGGCAAAATGAAACTAGCTTGATGTCTTTGTATGATCAATTGTCATTTTTTGATATTCTTTTGCCTAAAAAGCGTTCACTTGTTCCACATGTGCAACACTATGTAGAGGTCACTGTTCCACATTACACTTTAGATGACTTTAAAAGTCATTTTCGAATGTCAAGAAGTACCTACCAGACAACATGCTTGCGTTTACAACCACTACCTGAATATAATCAGACCACTGGACCAATTCCAAATGTTGAGAAAGATGTTCTGCTGTTTCTATGGTTTATAGGTTTGTAAAATTAAAATAATTATCCTTTGCTTGCAAACTTTGTCACATAAATTAAATTGTTTATTTTTTAACAATGAATTTTTGACTGGTATTATCAAATGCTAAAAATATTAGCATTGCAGACATGATGTTATCATTGCAGGTAACCTTGAAAGTATAAGGTCCATGTCAGACCGATTTAATGTGTCAAAGAGTACTTTTCACAAATCCATGAAAAGAACAGGATCTGCCTTAGTCAAATTAATGCCAGATATTATCAGATGGCCAAGCAATGCAGCTGCAATTGATGACACAGCAAGAATGTTTAGTGAACGGTCACAATTCCAAAATGTATTTGGAGCTATTGATGGAAGCCAAATTCATATTACTGCTCCAAAACACTTGCATCAGGCTTATTTCAATCGTAAAGGGTTTTATTCGATTGTTCTGCTTGCTTCCTGTGACTCTAATTTGTCATTCAACTATGTCTGGACAGAGAATCCTGGGAGTACACACGATGCAACTGTATTAAGAAGTTCCGATTTGTTTTCAAATTGCAATGAAAAGATACCACAAGGTTATTATCTCATGGGAGATTCTGCATTTCCTCTTTTAAGATGGCTAGTTACACCCTTTAGAGACCATGGAAATCTCAGCCATCAACAAAGATTATTCAACAAAACTCACAGCAAATGCCGTGAAGTTATCGAACGTGCATTTGGTTTGCTAAAGTGTAGATTTAGAAGACTTTTTAGATTTGAAGTATTAGATATGACAGTTCTAGTGAACAGTGTTCTGGCAGCTTGTGTACTTCACAACATGTGTTTAGCTGAACATGATGAATGCAACCAAGAGGAGCCCCAAGACACTGAAAATATGCCTGTTGACAATGAAACCTTTGCAAGAGATGGACACGAGTTACCAGGAGTTCAGATGAGGCAGCAGTTAATGCAGCATTTGCTTAACATTCAATAAAATCATGAATACAAAGCATGTGTTAATTTATTTTAACATTTTATAAAAAAACATAACTAAAAATATAAATTCAAAAAACTAAAGCAAAAAAAAAAACAAAACAAACAAAACTAATATCTTTGTAATGTAAAAATAAATGTATATATTGCTCATTTTGCAACCAACAAAAAAAGGGAGCACCATTGAATATCCTCAATCAAAATGCTGCACAATTAATACATAAAGGGCATCAACTTCTCCATCTTCCTATACAATTGATGTTTGCAACAAATATACCCCTTTAACAAAAAAGTAAACCAATACAAGTCGCATGTGTATCTCAGATACTATCACACTACACGTACAAACAGTAAGTACAAAGGTACTGACACATTTTCCTACAGTTTCTTAATTAGTTTTTCCATGATTTTATTTTGTTTCTCATACATTTCCTTAAATGCATTTAGGAACTTCTCATCCTTTTCCT
Source organism: Magallana ariakensis (assembly GCA_020458035.1). Taxonomy (NCBI): domain Eukaryota; kingdom Metazoa; phylum Mollusca; class Bivalvia; order Ostreida; family Ostreidae; genus Magallana; species Magallana ariakensis. Next base: position 35,990,075 of record CM035817.1, read on the forward strand.
TGAGATATTCTGTGAGCTCATTACTACATTTCCTCTTCTTTGGGGGATCTTTCTCTGTGCATGAATTCTCTTCACTGTTATTCGTTTCCACTGCCCCAAGAGAACTCATTAACAAGGGTGGATTGAAGCCAGGATCATCATGTAATAGTTTAAACATCTCTGACCCATGGAGAAAAGGTTTTATTCTCTTGTTTCCCGTCTTTTTCTTCTCTGCAATATAATTTCTATACGATCTTCTCAGCGAATAAAACTTTTCTCTACATTGTTCAGGACTAGGATTTTTTTTGGTTTTGAGTTCCCCTTTTAATTCCTTTGCAACTCCGTTCCACATGTTCCTTGTAAAATTTTCTTTCTTTTCCTTTCGAGCTTTTAAAACTGCTAGCAGTTCTTTCGTGTCAGAAAATCTCCATTCAAATCTGGATTTTTCATTTCCACTACTATCATCTAAATCAAAATTGTCTGGCGTGGTATTCTCTGTGTTATTTTCTTCCAGTGTTTCAGGGTTTTCTTCATGTTCTATCCTCGGGTGTGTCTGGTCCTTTGAATTCAAATTGCGCAAAACAACTTCTGGAATATGTACTTTTCCATTAACAAGACAGATATAAACTGGATCTTCAGGTAAGTCACCAGGTAGCATTAAAGTTAGATCTTGAGTCACCTCTGCTATATCTGTAAGTATTGAAATAAACCTTGAGTAATAAATGTACGGAAAGTCCTTTCACCATATTACTTGACTAAATGTCATGTGCAAACGAGTAAGTTGAAATTTAGAGTTTCTAAAAAGCCATTTACCCCTTTCAGCTTACATTCTCTATAAAATCATAACACAATTGCATTTCTTCGAACATTTCACAATTTCAGAGTTAACATCCATCTTCAATAAACTTCACTTTCGATCAGAAATGTATGTATAACAGAGATGACAGATATGCATCAATGAAATGTACGGAATTACATCTTTTACTATACTTACGATCAGATAGATATTTCACGTCCTTTCCTCTGATTAGAAATTTTGTAATTTTCTCTCTAATGTTCATTTGCAATGGTATAATTTGCGACAAAATGTCGCTCACACTACTAGGCACGTTCGTCGCCATTTTTTATCGGTGACACTAATTAACGGAAATCCCGCGTTGGTAAATCTACCGCGAATGTGGTTGGCCTGCAGAATTGGTTACCAATAAAAATTACTATTGACAAACTTTGGTGCCAATGTTTTGCCAATGGTAGATTTTTCGACCAATATCAACAATTGTGAACGCACCCACTGCAATTGTATATTTTGAAACTGGGAGGCTACCTATGAAAACTATACGAATGTTTAGAATATTCAAATTTTGGTTCAAATTGTTACAAAGTCAGAATTGTATTTTGCAGTCCTGTTACAAAATGCTATATAATGAATGTGAATCGTCTTTGGGACCTGCTGAAAATTGGGTTAGTGTAATTAAAAATAAACTTTTTGAAATAGGTCTAGGACATATATGGTATGAACAGGAGTATATACATTGTGCAACCTATTTTCCTTTAATTAAGCAAAGAATCATTGATCACTTTACTCAACAACTTGTAGAACAGATTAATTCCTCATCTCGATGTTATTTTTACAAGCATATTATTGACCAGTTTTCATTACAATATTATTTAACAAAATCAATACCTACTACATATAAGAAACAAATTACAAGAATTAGATTGTCATCTCATAGACTTGCAATTGAAAGTGGACGACACATTAATGTACCAAAAGAAAGACGCTTATGTAAATTTTGTTCAGATATTGAAGATGAATTCCATTTTGTTTTGAAATGTCAGCAGTATAGAGAAATCCGAGTAAAATATATTAAGAAATATTATTGGAAAAAACCTTCTGTATACAAATTTATACAATTATTAAGTGTTCAAAATTTTAAAGAAGTATCTCCATCTAGCTTTCAATATTTATGATAATTAAGAAAAATTCTCTGGGTTTTTTTTCGCCTGTTATTAAAATTTTATTTTATACACATTGTCAATGTACTTTACATGTACATGTACCATACCATAATTCAATATTGCTATTAAGTATATGTAATAACCTATGCCATAAGATGTATGTCTTGAGCAAATAAAGAATGAATGAATTTCAGATTATGACTGTACTAACCATTGCTAGCTACTAGCTCCTACAATACGCATTTACAAGTCAGGCTAATTTTTGTTTTTTTTTTTGTTTTTTGTTTTTTGTTTTTTTTTTGTTTTTAGGTCTTTCCACCTCTCAGGTGAAATACCTCTTGTATTTCTTCTAGGTTTTTTTTTTATATTTTTTCTTCTCTTTTTTTTCCTGGGACAGTTTTTTTTATTATTGAATATATTGAAACATGTTTTTCTTTATGGTATTGATCATTAAAAGTTATGGTACAAAATGACCCTTTGCTTAATAACTCCTAGAACTTACAAAGTTATTGCCCTTGTGTATAAAAAGCTTGTTATCGCTACTCCTCCTTAACCATAAGAGATAAAGACAGAGATAGAGACTTGAAACTTTTACTAATGTGTTAAGTACATCTTTCAATCTATTCATATCAAAGAGATTCGATGTCACCTTAAAGCAGTTATCATCCCTGAAAGTTTCTTAATTGTGTTTAAAACGCTTACATCTTTTGAACCCTACATCGCAGAGCATCGGATAACTTCGAACTGAATAGTCGACATTGACCAGTCAAAATGACATAAAGGTCAAGGTAAAAAAAAAAATTTCATACTTAATCTTTTGACTCTTGATTATGAAGTAACGCAGAAAAAATATTTCATCAATTCTATTGAAACAAAAATATGTTAAACATAAAAAAATAATGAGATGGAAGACCTCTAATTGTTCGAGAACAATTAGTATACTAGTTTTTTATTACTTGATTGTTAATTCGATAGGAAATAGGTCAAAATATGGAGGTATCCCATACTATCATAACCGATATAAATCAATACTGTAAACAGAATGAAATATAGCTGGATTTCAGACAGCATTTATATATTTTCAGAGCCAAAATATTAAATATTAAGTTGAGTTTCCCGTATTAAAAAAACACAGCGAATTCAGAAATACAAATGCATTTGTTTGAGAAAAATAATTAAGTTGAACTTAAGATACATACCTAGAATTAAAGGCGAAGAGTGGGAAATAAAATTTTCAATGAAGTTTTATTCAACGAGCGCAACCATTATAGTGATGCGCATTTCCAATTCTTGTCTGATTTAAAGATCGGGGTCTTTAGCAACTGACCAATCAAAAATTTAAAAGCTGCGGAGTTTATTTAGTGATGAGTGGTTATAATCATTTCAAAGCTGCGGAGTTTTTGTGATAAGTCGTTATAATCAAACTGCACGTTCGCGTCGCATTAGTAGATTGTGTGCTCTTAATAGGATTTAAGGTGAATATCACTTCATCCTAGAATGTCCAAAGTACAGTCATTTACGGTGTATTAAATGTCAAAAAATTATACTGGTCAAAACCTTCTTGTTTCAAGCTTGTTAAGTTGCTTAGTTTGAGAAAAATGAGACAATTAAATAAACTATGTATTTTTCTTCAGAAAGCCACAGAGTATAGAAATAATTTGCTTTAATCAATATGTATATTTGCGTCCTAATATGATAATATAAGTATTATATATTTGATATGTTAATGTGATTGATATATTGTACATTGGTGGCACATGTGTCTGTGTACTGCTAAATTTGTGTACAGTGATTATATGTATATGCAGTCATGTATTTATGCAATGCCTATAAACCATGATGTTTTGAGCTGATAAACAAAAGTAAAGTAAAAGGCAATTAATGCGTGATGATAATTAATCAGAAACGAAAAAAAAATTCTTCGCTGTTCTCGGGTATAACATTACTAATTGCAATACCGCTATCTAACAACAAGGAAATAATAACAGCAGAAATTATAAGATCATAAGTTTACGTTTTCTAATCTAAAACAGACATGCTTTGGATTCAAATATTTACACAGTCAGGGTGTGTTGAGAAATTAGAAAAATGCAGATAAATCTCCAATACATATACTTTATTTATCGCAAATCGGTGATCCCTCAAATCATTGATTTTGTTTGATTTCATAAATAATTAAAACTCGTCAGATTATTTCATTTTGGTCTAAAAGTCAAATTATACTATAAAATGGCATAAATCTTTATCTTACGATTAGTAAGTAATGATGTGTTAATATACAGTTAATATATAGCAAAAATGAGAGTTAGGTGGTGGACACGCTTTGGTGGACCCAAGGCAGTGGGAATTTGTAGCAACATATTTAATTGCAATGAAATAATGTTGAATGATTATGAGTAAAATTAATATATTTATTGGAAACGGTTTTAAGGTTTACATAGAAATTGAGATTTGACAAATGTTGAATAAATAAAAGGAGCCAATTCGTTTCTTGAATGCGCGATTTTAGTTTTGATTGATAGAACCTTCCAGAACGGGGTAACCAAGAACGCGGGATTTACTAATTAATTAATGTCATTCGTAGCGGTGTACGTAGGACGAGTTCATTATGTATCGCTGGCAGATACCTTGAATCAGACATCCTTGGTTAAGGTGGAATAACACACCTGGAAAATGTCGCTCAAATTAACAGTTAATTATTTGATCATGAAAGATATCATGATAACAAACTGTACATATGTCAAATAAGCGAAAATTAGCAGTTTGGGGATAGAAAATAAAAATATCTTTAAAAAAAATTCAATTCTGTAATTAACAACAAAAGCCCCTGCGGGATTCGAACTTGGGATGTACAGATCACAAGCCCAACACTTTATCCACTCGTCTATGGAATAAGTTACTTATCGCAATCGATAAAATCCTTTTAATAAAAGGAAATGTCGTTTCGATCAGAGGTCAGCCATTTTGTGATGATGTGTTATTCCACCTGAATACCAAAAAAAGTTAACAATTAAAATAAAATGTGCGAATTTGATGCGATTCTAGTTTTGTTGGAAAGAATTTTTGAGAACGGGGTCCGCAATCGCAACTTTTCGGACCTTTCCGGCAGAGTTTTTCCGAGTCTGCCGGAACATCTTCGCTGGCCAAGGGTGACGATCCGCTCCTCTACTCTTGTGAAAAGAGTAGAGGAGCGGATCGTTACCCTTAGCAAGCGAAGATGCTGCCGGGGAGGTCCGAGAAGATGCGATTGGGGGGTGCGGAAAATAAAAAACGCGGGTTGACTTATTTACATTTGGCCGAAACTGTAGGGCGCGTTACATGTAATCAACCGGGCAGATACTTTTGGTGACAACTTTAATTGGTTTAATATATTATGCAAATAAATATTTGTACACGTTTAAAATAATTTACATACATTTTATACCACGACAGATTGGTAGACTATCAAGCATCGTATCATATTAATGTGAATAAGTGTTAACTCGTTTAAATGTATATTACATGTGTATATAAGTTGTCATGTATATGTCTATGAGCTGTACAGCTGTCGACCAATAAACAATACAATTCCGGCGCTTGCGCGGGATATCATCGAGTATATATTTTTAACATCAGATTATATATATAATATATCTTTAAAACAAAATGTTAGTAGTTAAATTGCCTTTTACTTTTTTATATACATGTACAATAGAAATTATGAACAACAACCATACGCATAAATACATACATTGGATGTCCATAGTAAATCGTAATGAAAAACATGTTCCTTTTCAGAATTCTGTCGTTCCTTATTTGGCGTGCAAATCCGGGCTTCCACTGCTATTGCTACCTAGCAATGTGTATATTAATTAAAATACGTTAGTTTAATGTCAAAATTTCAATGCATAGGTGTGTCCATGTATGAAATATAAGGAAAATTGGTGACTTTGCATGGCCAGAGCCTTTTATAAATCTTTGATTCTAAAGATCTTCTTAAGCTTTTTGTCAATATGATATTAAATTTTATATAAAGAGGATATCTATATTGAATGATTTTATAATTGCTTTATTCAACGAGTTGAAATGGTGTTTATATTCGCGAGGCTTGCCGAGCGAATATAACCATTTCAACGAGTTGAATAAAGCAAATATAAAATCACACAATTATAGATGTTCTATTTATCTCATACAATTTTAATGTATATTATGAAGCTTTTGAGACAGCCGGTTATATGACCCGAATTTATTTTTTTTTTCAAAAAGTAAACGATGATGCAACGTTATGTTATGCGGTTATTGTGACCTTACGCAATACAATTTAGTACGTCATTTCGGAGATAAATCTAACTGTTTTAATGTAAAGTTTCACTGAAATAAACCTTGAAAGAATTTTTATTTCCGACTAATTTTTCTTAGAGCTTAATCACTTAATTAAATGGAAGTACTGATCGGAAGACTTGAATAATCAAGTTTGTTGACATGTACAAAGTTGCGAATGCTCGTTAGTTTGAATTTACTCGAACGAGGACCAGTTGTTGATGTTTTGTAAAACAAATCTAATGATTCGAAGTTGAAAATATTGAAAAAGGATGCTTACTGGTGGTGAAATAAAGGTCCTGGTCCCAGACATTATTTCGGTAAGTTCTTGTATTGAAACACAACCAAACAGTTCTGTTTTCATTGCATCGTCAGGATGAACTCTTTGATTGCTAACGATTTGCAGTTTTATAAACTACATGCACATTAAAGTGTTTTCCTTCATATTTGTAATTTAAATCTTCGACAAAATCCATTTTAAATCAAGTGTTGGTAGTAGATATAGTTATGTAGAAAATACTAGAAAATCTTCGAATATAGGTTGTTGAAGCTGGGGGCTGTGTCAAAAACTGTTTGGACCGGAAGTATTTGATAAAGCATCACCCGTTTGATAAAGCAAAGGTTTATCACACGGGTCGTATACACCACACGTATGAGATAAAGGCATTAGGACTTTTTTGGTACAATTTAAAAAAAACAAAGTTACGAAATTGTGACAATGACTACTTTAGAGCAGTAAAGTATGGGGAAAATATCAATCAAATCATGTTTGACGTCATAATGGATAAATTACATCAAAGCATCATAAATTCAAATCAATTATGACATATTTAAAGAGGTAGCACATCAAAGCATCATTATGATAGCAATGATAGTCTCGTGATCATGTCTTGTATCCCTTTAAATTTGGTAGAAATCATCATTATGGACAGTATAATATAAATTGTTTAAATTAAAGACCCAACTTCTTTCCAAAAGTGAATTAATTGCAAAACTAATACAAAAGTAGACCAATAAGCCAAATTCAATCAAACTTTGTTCAAAGCATCCTTTTGGTAAATGAATATAGCCAAAATTGATATAAAAAATTAATGCATCTGGGTAGATGGATACATTTAGGAGGTATTCAAAGTTAAAGGGGAGGGAAACTAAAACTATGTTGTACAATAAATCAATTAATTATCAACTACTATAATTGTAAATCGTATTTATTTTCATTAAAACCCCCGGAATAATGAATAAATCAAGAAAATTGATCGCTTAATTTAAATTTCCCACCGCTATGGGAGCTGCCATTGAACTTAAACATATGACGTCACACCATCTATTCCGGTTTGTCTTATCAACATACATGGAGCATCGGTATATAAGTAAATCTTGATATTAACTCTAAATGACAAGTTCTGGAAAATTCGAAACAATATCGATTTGAAACCGTTCTTTTACCTTTGACTTTCCACAAAATTACAAACTAACGTCAAATGGAGCATGTTCTTTGAAATCTAAAAGCGGAGGTTAGTGTCGGAGAAGTCTCCGCGTATACTATAGTTGTTGAAATTGTCAACAGATGCCAAGTTTCGACATGGTAAATCCGACTTTAGAGAATGTATTTTAAACATCCCGAATACATTTATAACATACTTATTCAGTTAGCGAAGAAATTTACTTTGAATAAAAAATTACTCGAGGTCATTTTCCACTTTGAATGATAGCAGATTAACAGCTGTCATGTATTTATAAAATGCATATATTTATGCATACATGTATTTATTCTTTAGATTGACGTGTAAACCTAAACATTATCAATTTTGTTCAGTCGACTACTTGAGTAACAGAAAGGCATAAACCAGCGTTTTAGTCATAGCACTGTGTACATTGTATATGTAAACCAAATCAGAATACATGGTTATAATTTTTTATTTTTTATTTTTAATACAAAAGAGTTCTACATCATGTCAGCCTCCAGAAAATACGATTTCTCAAACTTCAAACGTTCATTAAAGCTTAATTACGTAGTTTATTTTCAAAATAGCCGTTCCACGTGGGATAATTTTAAATTTATGGAGATTCCATAAAGGCCAAGATGTAGAAAAGTGCAAATAAATTTTTGTAAGAGGGTTTTGGGTGTCAGAAAAAATACATGCAACAGTGCAGTATATTATGAATTAGGAAGATTTCAACTAGAAATATTCAGGAAACAAAATTTTTTTCAATACTGGTTAAAATTAAGAAACAGTAAAAACTGTATTTTAAAAGCATGCTACGAAGACATGGTGAAAAATAATGACACTTGGATTTCAAATGTTAGGAAAGAATTGTGCACCTTAGGCTTATCCAATTAATATCACAGTACTTTAAAATAATCTGCTTTTTTAGATATTATATATGATAGAATGTGTGATGCCTTTAAATAAAAAGTTGTTAACGATATAAGCAATGCGTCAAAATGTATATTGCATAAACATGTTGTTAATTACTTTTGTTAAGTTTATCTAAAGAAATCAATTCGTGTAAAATATCGTAAATTAATTACACGATTACGGTTGTCTTAACATGACTTTAAGATTGAAACAGGGAGGTATGATAATTTTTCGAAAATGTGACTTTTGTGACTTAATTGTGATTAAAGATGAATTCCATTTTTTACTTATTTGTACATCACTTCGTAGTTTAAGAGAAAAGTATATTAAAACATACTACACCCGAAAACCAAGTGTCTATAAAGTTATACAGCTACTATCTACCTCAAATACTAAAGAACTGTGAAATTTAGGGAAATATTTATATTATGTAAACAAGCATCGAACTCCTAATGTGAGTAATCAAAATTGATTATGTACACTCTGTATATATTTATCCTTTTGTATTTTATATGTATGTTTACATGTATAACCTATGAGACATTTGTCTCTTGAAAAAAGAACTTGAACACCACTTTATTAATATAAATAAAATATGTTTTTGACTTTCCTTCCCCTTTAAACAATTAAATGTTCTGTGCTAAAACAAAATCAGATACAAAAGTACATATCTCTTTTATTTAGCTGTGTATTCCGTTTTTGCCAGTGTTTTGTGGACTTCTGGTAAGCGATGTGGTCCATGCGTCTCTTGTTTTTATTATCCTAATCAATGTCAAGGTGTTTGATGCGCTTTTAGAATGAATTTATGCACTATCAATAAAATTATATAATTTGCTTTTTAGTATCCAAAATTTATTTTTTTTATACTTTTTTTTTCTCATATCATTGACCAACTAATAAACAAGTTTTTCCTGCACAAAATAATTTTTTCAAAGACATTTAATATACGAAACCAAAATCCTTTAACAGCATCTAACATTTTTTAAACACCAAAAGATCATAAAATAAGAGGTCCAGGGGTCACATCGCTCAACTGAGCAACAAAGGCCAACACTATACAAATATGTAACATTTGATCCCCCGTTGTGGCCCCATCCTGACCCTGGGGGTCATGAGTTGAACAAATTAGAATCTAAACTACATAGAGATGTTTCCACAAGTTTCAATTGGTTCTTGGTAAAAAGATTTTGAAAGATTTTCACGATATACTACCATGTAACACTTTGAATCCATCCTCCTACATTTGTGGCCTTGCCCTACCCCCGGGGTTCATGATATAGCCTAATAGTTGTTAAAAAGAATGTATATAATTTTTCACTATTTCCTAATTATATACCTTTGAAATAGAGTGTAGTCCCTCTTTGGTACAAACTTTAATTCCCTTGGCCCAAGGGTGCTCTGTGCCAAGTTAGTTAAAATTAACCTAGTTATTCTGTAGGGGAAGATGAAAATGCGAAAAGTTTAGAACGACGACAACAAAGATGACGACTATGACAGACAACGGACACATTTTTATTAGCAAAACTAACTTGAGCTTTCGGCTCAGGTGAGCTAAACTTTTATAACCTTTGTTATAATATGCTATCAAAGCTTTTTGTATACCCTATCAGTATTTTTTATTAGGTCAAATTCCAGTCACGTAGTTTGGTAGACTATGAACGGGAATGAAAGTGCAAATATATAATTTTTCATTGTGAATTAATCAGGGGAAAATTATAACAAAACAAATTTATTCTTGGTATTTTTTAATCATTATGTTTCAAATACAATCGTGCATTATAAAATATGATATACAAAATGCACATCATATGAATTCAAGAAAGATTTACCTTAAAGGCTTTGCTTCTGAAGTTTTTTTTTACAGTATCTATTTACCAATTATAGATAGAATATGATATACAAAATGCACATCATATGAATTCAAGAAAGATTTACCTTAAAGGCTTTGCTTCTGAAGTTTTTTTTACAGTATCTATTTACCAATTATAGATAGCATATGTCTACAGCCAGTAATGCAGGCTACTATAGTATTAGAAAATGTTTAACGGTGCACGTGAATATCAGTAGCCTATATTTGCAAGCTACAATATTTAACAATTGTTTAAAGGTGAATTTCAATTTACAGCCAGTACTACATGATTAAATATTATTTGAAAATGTTTAACGGTAAATGTCAATAGCCATTAACAGCAAGCCACACACATGGTCACGATTTTGTTTAAAAATTATTTTTCCGAATTTAATGTTTACAATACTTTAGTAAGGAATTTCTTATAGTCAACCAAAATTTAAGTTTCAGTCGCCGTGTTATAAGCAAGATACAGAGCTCAAAATTCTTTGTCATGTTAACAAAGCTTACGTTATGTTTGCGTTTACGTTTTGCATGTTGAAGTGAAAATTACAGTTTAAGACCTAAATTGAATGTGGTAAACGCTAGAAACTGTAAACTATGTATTTATTTATGATTATAACGAATTATAAGAGAGAAATCAGCTTGAAAAATAACTTTTACCGGTATATTAAACCATTGTAACCTAAAACATGGCACGAGTCTTGTTTACATGACAAAGATTTGTGAGCTCTGTATTTTGCTTATAACTCTACGACTGACACTCAAGGTTTAGCTTTTCTAGAGCATTGTAAACAATGAAAATAAAAAAAAAGATTTGACCAAAATCGTGACCATGTCTTTTTAAAAATGTTTTAAGGTGAATGTCAGTAGCCAGTATTTGCATCCTAAAATATTATCAAATAAATGTTTTATGGTGACTGGCAACATCCAGTGTTTTCCGGCTGCAATGTATTTAAAAATGTATACAAAAGAATATCAAGCTAAGACAAAAATTTAACATAGTTAGATAAGTATTTTAGCAACAAATTAACGTTATTGAATACTAACTGACTTTGTTAATCTTATTCTTTAACAATTATTTACAAAGTACATGTAAGTCTGCTGATAAAATTTATTTTAAAGGGCTTGGGGACAATACTCCACTTGTGATTATGACACTCATTTCTACTGTAATTTTTACGCAAATTCTGTGAAAACAATTAGTACCATTCAATTCTTCGTGCAATTTACTACTGATTTCGTCTCTTTACTTGCCTCATGCCTTCTCCGAAAAATGCTACTGACCTCGGAAAATCAAGTATGTTAAATATACATCGTGATCGAGAGTCGCCAATTTTACATGTAAACAAACTGCACCACTTCAATTTACGGGGCTGGTGATGGTATTTAAAAGACTATTCGAGGCAAGTAAAGAGACGATATCAGCAGTAAATTGCATGAAGAATTTAATGGTACTTTTGTGTTTACAGAATTTGCGTGTAAATAAGGTAAATTAGTCCAAAACTATCGCACGTTTTTCTGCGCAATAAATATACAATTTTTTCAATGGGCGGCACTGCAACTCCCAGGTCGTCCATCCGATTTTTTTCAGACAGGGAGCTACAGACCTGCAGCTACTATCCCTATAATCTATTTTATGGTGCATACAAACGAAAGAACTCTCGTTGCTCGCAACGGGATCGCGATCGGGTCTAGTTAAGGTCTTCCGTTTCCAACGGAAGACCTTATTGTTTTCGTTCGGTTTCTTTTTTTCCCCAAAATATGATGAACAAATCAGATAATTTACTCAGAAGTAGTTTCTCATAATTATGCTTCATGATTTTTCACACACTTATTATATTAGTTTGTCAATGCACGATGTTTTTAAAATGGTTTTAAATGAAAAATACATTTGTTTATCATTTAAAAAAATTTTCCTGGGTAGCAACTTTCGCAAACTGACAAATCATTCTTTAAAACATTAACCTGTGTTTATTTGAATTTCCTAAATAAAGACAATTAAAATAACATTTTATTCAAAACCACAATTAGTGATAAATAACAAAAGTTTACATGTACATATGAATATATAGGTTTCCTATTCACCTAAATACACAAAAGAAACAAATTCATCTTACAAATTGATAAAAGCTGTTATGCATAGGTTATTTTAATTTGAATGTTTATATAACACAATGTAAAAGGTATCTACACGGTCTGTCTTGTGAATGCATGCAAGAAATACGCCCATTATAAATCTAGAACTAATCTGAGAGACTTTGATTTGACTTAGACATAATTACCCCATTTCTGTTCAAATAAGATAACAATAACTATATAAATATTGTAGTTTAATCAGATTGTTTTCAAAGTTATTATTTGTGTTTTTCAATGTATGCGGAGTAAGTAAAAATATATTTCTCTGCTTAATTGAAGAACAGAACATTATGTAAGTGTATCTTCATTCTCCGTATGTTTGGATTTCATAGTTATTCGAGTATGACTATTCCTAGCTGAACACATATTTGTACTGCTGCTTACATAGAATTCTTGACAACAACATTTTCTTTTTATAAGTTTGAAAACCTTTTTATGACAAACAAAGGAAATGAAGATAAACACACCCAAAGATCCACTTATTATTGTGGCCAAAAATGTGAAAGGAGATACATTAAAAAACCCGTCGACAATCATCAACAGCCATGAGACACCAGTCAACAGAAAAAGTTTAAAGAATATGGAAACTTCATTCCTTTCTTGGGAACCCCGAACTTTAGGTGTATTTTTGATAAAATGAAAGGTTATTGAAAACATAACTATATTAAAAATTATCTGCAGAACTATAGGTAGTATGAAACTAGCTATTAGAACCAGATGACTTACAATGAAACATTTGCTTCCTCCATATCCGAAACTTACAGAATCGATTTCAAATAAAGCAACTATTAAATTGATAGCAACAGGAATAATGGGTAAGATAAATGAAAATAAAAAGTACGTAATAAAAACTTTTTTATCAGCAGATGTATTACCATGAACTAAAGAATTTCTCACAAACAATCTAAACATGTGAAAACAACACACATTGGTACATGTAAACACTGAAATCCAAAAGTAATGGGTGAAACCCCCAATCCATGCACAGGCTATATCGTCTGTTATACGAGACCTTATAATGAAAATCAGTTGTGCAAAGAAGAGACAAAAAGCAAAACACATCAAATTTTTGCCTGGAATAGTTCTCAGTGGTGGCAAAATGCAGTATATGACAAATGTCACAAGTAATGCCAACATAGATAAAATGGTACTTAAATATGTTACCCACATCAAAACTATTTCGACCAAAGTATCATCTGATTCTAATTCAAATTGAACTTCTATATTTTTTTTGTAGGAGCTCAAACAAAGTCTTATACTCCCATTATCACTTTTAACGAATTCGTTTATCTTGAAACCCCTTTTGATTGTTTCGACGTAAACATGACTGTGGTCATCCGATAAAACAAATTCATTTCTTTCCAGCTGTATCTGTTCGCAAAGAAGTAAATTGTTTACATCGTTAATAAATGGAACAACACTATTCTCAGAGTCAGAAGAAGCTAATACCTCTTTCATGTAGCAACTGTTATTAGTGAACATGTTTTGGCGGACAAATAATGGCAAGTACCAGGCTTCCGAACTCTCTTGAAATTCAAGATTTACGTCATTTAGATGAATAGTACTGTTTCTCAAATTAAGAAGATGCAACTCCAAACTGTACCTGTCGATAGGAAATATCATATTATATATTTTTATTTGTAAAAATATTAAACCTTCAAAATGTGTGACGTTTTCTGCTGTGTCTAAAGAGTTGCATGATGTGTTTGAATAAACATATTTTTCTTCGATTTCCACAAGGCCTTCGTTTATTTCTTGTTGAATATATCTTTGAAAATCCTCGATTGTTGCACGTATATCGTGTTGTCTTGAATATGAAGACATTGAAACTCGAAGTGCCAATCTATACCGCGATTCTCTATCATAAGGAACGAGGTAAGAACAAGTATTATTTCTTAGAACTTTTCCTCTTGAGCACAACAACTCCCTGCAAGTATTCTGAAATATGAAAATACGAAAAATACATTTTGATTACACTGAGTCCTTTTAAAGGCTTTCCTTAATCCTACTTTGTACATTTACACTAACGTCAATGTCAACTTTTCAGCCTTATGCGGTTCTTAATTGTTTCAAGTAAAATAAATAATTAAATTAGCAGTCAATTTTATCAGTCAATGATCAAGGAGTTATAAACCTATATTTAAGGGGAAATGTAAGAAGCCTCTACACATTTCATTTGACTGACACTGACAAAACTCCTTTACTTTAAGATGAGTTCTATAATGTTAAATGAAAATGACTGATTAAAACAAATGTAAAATCAGCTCTTGATAAAAATGACTTTATGTGGATTTTAATTCTTTTCTCAATCATCTGGAAATTTCACTCATCAAACAAAATGTCGAAATTCAAAACACTTACCATTAAAACATCTTTAAATTCTGTTTCACTGCAGTTTGATTCGAGAGATTTAACATTATAGGTTCTCTTTTCAGAAAAGGAAAACAAGTCTCTATACGACACCATAATTTCACTGAAATCGCGATCTCTAGATGTATAAAACGGATTACATATCGAACAAAAATTATTTTTATATGGATAGGCCCGCACATCTAGAATGTCAAATTTGCATCCATTGACATATGATATAACATTTTGTTGGTTCCCTGTATAACAAATTCCGACAGGATCCTCAAAAGTTTCGCTATTGCAAAGATCACATATCTGGTTTTTATAAAGATAGTTGCGGGATTTCTTCATTACCAGTCTGCCAGTATTTTCACACAGTATTCGGGCATTTTCACTGACTGATTTAACGAGACCAGTGACATTGCATGTGTTTATTGTGTCATACGTTTCTGGTTCACAACGGTCGACTATATCCGCACTTGAAAATTTAACAGAACAGTTATTAAGTATTGCAGTTTGTAACAATGAAGTGTACGATTTCATGTACATCGGAAATACAACAATAGGACAAACGAGTTTCACCTTCCAAGGTTTTACATCGGTCAAATTCAGATTAACAACTTCTAGGTGATTATGACATAAAAAACAGTAAATATTTTTATAGGCTATATTTCTTTGGACATCAGTCACTGGAATGTTGAACACGTCGTAATTGAAAAGCTCTTCACATCTTGATTTTATGTAAGTGTATTTATAACTTATAGGACATCTGCTAATAAGAAAATAGTATGTTCCAGGTGTTTTAGAGTCTAAGTTTTGGTCCATAAACCCTGGAACACATGCCCTGTGTTCATAAAAGGCAACATCGGGACAACATAATGAGTATTTGTAACAATTTTCTTCACACATACAGTTTTTTCTTGCCTTAAAACTTGGATATATTTTATCTATTTGATGATTTTCTTGGCACCAGTTTTCATAGCCACCTGCTCTCACATACTCCTCAAATAAAGAAGTCAGATTCACAATTTGAGAATCTGACGTCTCTATTGTAATATTATCAAGGGGTAGATAACTGCCTATATCACCACCAAGATTCCAAGACAGCATGTTGACATCAGCGGTGTATTCATTTTCTGATGAGTCGTACTTTTCAGTAATGTTAACTAGAGCATCTGTATATGTATACAGGTTTTTGTTGTACAGGGTTGCATAATCTATTGAACTCTTTTTCGCATTTTGAGTATTATTGATGTTCTGAAGACAATTTGTATGGTTTGAACATTCTTCGAGGGAGAATGATGGCACTCCTTCCTGTGATTCAGTGTTGCAAATAAAACAAAAGACATTTTGAAACACACCATATTGATTTCGATATTGCCTGCATGCATTCATCACGTCCTCGTCATATTGTTTCCATTGTCCTGTGATATTACATTCAGTTACTACGGGTAGTGATCTACAACGCATGGGATTGCTTTTAAAGGGAGGGATATAATTTATAGAACATTCATTTTGCTGCATATCATACCACAAATGAACAGCGTCGGAATATACATCTAGATCTACTTTTTTACGTGGGCACGAAATAAAATAAGTCCATGGTATGACCTCAGTCTCTCCATTGCATTTGGAACACTGAATATTTACGTAAGTCTTATTTGTAATAGGAGAATGAACCGGAACCTGGCTTAGGAAATTACTCTGTTCAATTGGGAAATTGCAATTTTGTCCGTAATAGTCTTTATTTGTTACTGGACATGAAGAAACCATCAAATATTGATTCTCATCGATGAAGTATTGTTTATTGACAAATAGCTTGGTCTGAACGCACGTGGTGCTAAGAATCTTATCCGGACAGCAATTGCGATTTACTTCACATTCATCGTTGCAAAAACACGGGGGACAATTTTTCGTTACCAACTTACTCCTTTCGTTTAGGGAACTAGGCCGAGTGTTGTCCGCCGAACAAAGAAGTTCACTACCACAAAGTTCTTCATACTTTGTCAACAGGTTCGATTTATTTTGAACTCTTCCAATCCAACCAACAACTGTTTCAGTCATACAAAGAAGTAACATCAAACGTTTGAACAACATGAGATCCATATTGAAATACGTGTATGTCCTGTATCACTTACCATTCACCAAATGTAAGCTATACTGATTTTAATTTGAACATTTTTACATGAACACGTAAATAATTCCTTTTAGTTAGTCTATCGTTTTTTGCAGGATTTGTTTCAATGTCCCATTCTGTTTTCACTTAAATTCAGTTGACAAATACGTTTACTTCGTTAACCGACCTTCATATAATGTTTTCAATAAATATATGTCCCATTTGTTACTGGTACATTGTAGCAAGTGACCTCAATAGCGGATTGTGTCGCAGCTGTTGTAAGTGTCTAAATGATTGTTGATCATTATCACGTGACTCTTAACTAGAGGAAATCGATTACAAACATTAATAATGCGCCAATGTTCGTATTAACTATACTAAAGAAGGGTATTACATGAGACATTAACTCTTGGCGTGTAAAATGGTATAAAACTGTATCTTTAAAACTGTAAAGCCTGTATTTCAAATAATTATTAATTAATTGTTTAAAATTACTGAACTTATTAATCAAAAAAATGATTAAGACATGCATCTCTATTTTAGCAGTGGATATGATTCATTTCTATTATTTTGCTCCGAATTATGTATATTTTCATATGCTGCAATATTTGCTTTGGGCTAGAATTGAAAACATTATTTTTTTATTTTATTTTTTTAGATTATTTTGACAAATATCATGTAAAGTTTGTAAAATAGGTTAATAGTTTTTTTTTTCTTAACAAATCTTAAATGTCAGAATTAGAATTTTAGAGAACAAAAAAGTATTCCAATTAATTATGCTAAGCGCTAAATTGTCGTAATTCTTGTAAATGTGGTTGTTTACATAGAATACGGTGCATTTTATTTATCTAGTTGAGAAACATTTATAAAGTGAAAAAACATTTTATCTGTTGCCTAGAATTTCAATGCGGAAATATACTCTCAAAGACACATATTGATCATAACTCTTCGCTTCTATTTCGAGTTCAGTTTTGTCTGCAGACGTTTTCTAAATATCTCACATCACTTTAAGAAGTTCGATTACAGAATTCGACCCCTTAAAGTTTGATTCGAAAAAGAGCTGAATTGTTCTTTCAATATTTGTCGTGCGCTGACTACTTCAAATGATATTCATTTATTATCAGAGACATTTTGGATTATTCAAATTTTTAAAACATGCTCTTTATATGTTTAACAAATAAACATTTTTACACTTAAAACAATGGACATTTTTACAGTGCTAATATACTTCATATAACTTTAAAAAATTATTTGTATGCAATGGTTGTTGGGGATGAAAATGGGGTTAATGAAGTGGACGTCTGCTTCCAAATACGGGTATTTGCTCTGAGTGAAATAAGATCAAACAGAAAAAGAGCTCCAATCTACAAAAGATAATGAACAATTTTAAAAACTGAACATATTTTTAAAATTTCATATTAATATACTTATACATTAGGATTAGCTCGAAAAAAGTAAGGATTAGGATTATCTCGAGAAAAAAAGTTTAAACACCTAAGGCAGAAATAATTTATATTTTTATATAACAGTAAATATGTTTGGAATTATGTGTCACAACACAAACAAAACAAACACTTTATGACACTTACATGAAGTTCTATTCGATAATGAATTTATAATAATGCTGATACTAAAGGAACACTTGTATAAAACAAGGACTTGACCTATAGGGCCGGTTTTGGTTTCTGTCTTTACTAAAGCATATCAATTTCCGTTCCACTTCTTGATTTTAGGCCATAAACAGTCTCTTAGGTTCTAGTTCTCATAACGTATAGTGATTGAAAATACAATTTCACAGTCGTTGTCCGAGCAGTATGAGGTATGAACTTTTTTTTTTTTAAATTTTGTTTCCAGTTTACATTCTATAATACGATGCTTGTTTTTTTTTATATGCGTTTATTTACAACCAAGGACATATTAGCAACTATCAAAAGTCCCGCGTGACGCGATTTCAAAGGTCACAAACCCGTTGACTCTGCGAGAAATATTTGGAAGAGTGATGTATGTAGATAAAAGATGCCTTTTTCGTTGTATGTTACGAAGGCAACGTTCAATAAACAACCTATCAAAGAGCACGTTCGTCTAGAATAAAAAAAATTAAAAACATTTAACTTAGAAGTTTGATTTTTGAAAAATGTGAAAGTACAGTCAGACAAACAAATTAATTTTGAAATAAAAAAATCCCTGTTACAGTCATTGTTCACACAATAATAGCAACAACGATCAGTGTTAAATTGATATAGATAAATTTGCTAAAATGTATTTTTCCTCTTTCCTTGCATACATGCATCTATATCACATATATAGATTATGAACTGACTAATTTGCAACCAAAGAATCCACTTTCTCCATTAAAAGGCAAAAGACAATATAATACACAAAAAATAATTACATTTATCCCCCAATCTTTAATTATCTTTTAAGAGACGCTTTATCAATCCATTATAAAATATCAATAAGATATGAGTGTGCAAAGTTTCTGTACATTATAATCGAAGATGAAATGACTTCAGTAAGAAGTAAATAAAAAATATGTAGCTTTATCAATTTCTAGAAAATAATTCAATTTTGAATATTGCACAACTATTGTTTGTTTAAAAATCTTATAATCTTCGTTTAATCAAATACGGATTTAAACGGACGTAAATGAAAATAAATATTGTCGGGTTCCCTTCAGCGTCAGTATGAATCTAGAGACGCCACTGGGGAGGGGGTGACATTCGATTATCATAGCTCTACCGTAGACGGATTATTTGCCATTCCATGTTGATATTTTTGGAAGATGGTTGACATCCTGAGAGGACTATAATTGCTGGATTTCGTAATAATGTTATCAGCTTTGAATAAGGAACATAATATGTATTTATTTTTATTTTTTTTTCCAAAAAAAAAAAAGAAAAATGACACTTAATTGGTTTTCAGGACAATTTTTCTTGATTTTTTATATTTTCAACATTTATATACAGCGGATATAAATAAATTTGATTAACACTTTTTTGGATGCTTCAGTATGCAAACGTTAAATGATACATTTGATGTTTTAGTAATAGTGTCACTTGGGAACACTCCCAAATTTCATTTGAAAATGAATGTATGTAAAGATCTTGTATATTGCTATTGTAAAAATTGATTATGGTCTGAATATGAACAGCTCGGTTTGTAATTTTGTCTGCAACTGGCATTCTCCAGGGATCTTCAGAACGTGATTGAATGTGTCTTTAACGGGCAATTTATTACTTCGGTTACCAACTATTTATAATGTTACTCTTTGTATCCTGTAAAAGAGGTATAATGTATACGTAAATACCAGCAACGTAAAAAAGAAATCCGATAATTGTCAATAGTTTGCAATTAGTAAAAACATGTCAAGATAAATGAACACTACAAAATTAAATAGCCAAAAGAGTTTTAACTATGTAAAATATGATTGATAAAATTGTTCGTTTTTGCGTGGGCGTATGGAGCATTAAAGATGATGCCTTAAACCAAACACACTGGAAAAGGAATGTGATAGATATATATGTGTGGGGGGGGGGGGGGTACTTTAGGTTAGAAAATCAATTTTGTATTATAAATCAAATACCAGGAAAATAGAATAATAAAATACCAAATAAATTTAAATGATTTTTCTTTATTTACACTAGCTGGCTTTTATCTTCTGTTTATGTGAGAGTACATGTTATTATTTTTATGGTCAATTCATTGTTTCCATAATCTTCAAAATTCCACTTGTTTAATATATGATTGGAAAAAATTGTGCTACCTGCAGGTATAAATATCCTTTTTGTGTTTCATGTGTGTATGAAGCTACTGAATATGAACCAAAAACTACAAAACCCTTGTCAAAGGCTTGACATTGATAAACTGATTCTAGATCAAAATTTTTATTTTGTATAGTCCGTTGAGGCCTGATCATGCATACATGTACGTGTATGTCCAATTATATTTCTATAGAAAAAAAACACCCTTAAAATCCAAATTTCTAGTTGTTTTGGGGTTTTAATCGTCAGAGAAGAGCATTTGACAAAATATATTAT
Organism: Magallana ariakensis; assembly: GCA_020458035.1. Lineage (NCBI taxonomy): Eukaryota > Metazoa > Mollusca > Bivalvia > Ostreida > Ostreidae > Magallana > Magallana ariakensis. The sequence continues at coordinate 36,011,162 of CM035817.1, forward strand.
ACACATACATGTAATAAGTGTTTGTCTTTAATTTTTTTCCTTGGGTCAAAATGGCTAATGCACCCCTAGAAACCCCCTTCCCCAAAGACCCTTATATACGATATGTAATTTCTTTGAACTAGAACGATTCATCAGTGTATAAGAGGTTTCTCGACATCGAAACGTCGTTACAAGCTAGTGCGTCAAACAGAAAGAGAATATCAAAAGGTACTTGATGTAAGCAGTAACAAGTGCATGGATCACTGTGATTTTAAGTCAAGCGCGAATATATAGAAGCAATAATATTAATAGACAAACCCCTATATATACAAACTGTTTTATAACAATATTCCAATTAGTTTCTCTAGTTTTGTGATCAGAGGTGCTCTGGGGGAAATAATTTATTTACAAACATCTCAAATCCAAAATTCATCAACTAAATCGATGTTCTTTTAGAACATAATTTCTTATCGAAGATCAGTTCCGTACAAAAACATGTTATTCCTCTGCATCTAAAGACTCGTTTGGGAAGACTTGTGAATCCAGTATAAAGGGTTAGGGGGAGGGAAGGTGTAAAAGATAACAAAGATGTTCCCTCTACTTTACTTTCTATCATCCCTGAAAATTTTAGAAAAATCCATCGAAACATCTACGAGAAATTCACTTGACAAAAAGGAGTAAAATTAGTTACTAGACTCTTTTTGCTAAAGCAACAAAAAGGTCTTCCTTTCTTATATACATGTAATAATCTGCAAGAACGTGTTTTCTTTAATCTAGGTAAGTTCATGGATATAATATTTACTGTGAAGGAAATTTTCAGAGCTTCCTTCCATGTAGAAAAAAATAAAACAAAACAAAACAATCAATTTTTGGAGTACTTTCAGTGACGACCGAAAGTAACATTTATTTATACAGAACATATCTTTATGCATAGGTCTGACTTCCCTAAAAGTTAACTGTACAATTAAACAAGTTTATTTGATTAAAAATTGTATTTGTTTGAATGCCTCCGGTGAGAACCGGAAATGACGTGATGACATGATGACACCAATTAAACACATTTTCAAACAAATGTCTATTATTCACAAAACTTTTGTGCCTTAATCACTTACAGTGTCGGAGACTTTGCCGGTACAAAAGTTTGAAAAAAAGAAAGCTATCTGAGATGTTTGAGATATCTCACCGGAAGCAGAATATTTATTTGTTTATTTAACACTGCATAAATGACATATGTAAGATTTTATACTAATATATTCATTCTATGTAAAATGACCAAAAAAAAAAAATCAATATTTAAAGTACTTCTGGTGCCGTCTGGAAGTTTGGATATCAAACAAAATTTTTCAAACACATGTACATACATAGGTATATCTGTCTAAAAAAGAAGCCAAAGAAAGCCAGTTACAATGTGACTTATGAATATTTTGATTTGTTTGAACCATTCTGGTAAGAAGTGACGGTTGCCAAATGAAACCTTTTATACATCTCATTAAATGTCTATCATCCACAAAAGTTTTATGTCTTGATCACTTACAGTTTCTGAGATCTCGTGTTTATTTAAAATTGCATAGATGACATATGTAAGGTATTATACTAAAGTATATGCATTTTATGTAAAAGAAACAAAGAAAGACACTGCAATCACTATAACGTCTTCCGTTTTAACTGAAGACTTTACTGATAAAAAAAATTCCGATATTAGATCTTCAGTAAAATAAACTATGTCCAGAAATGATACATAAGACACGGGTGGTTAACAATTAATTACCTAGTCGGCCGTTGTTTGATCAATCGTAACAAAGGTCTGTCATAATTTGTAAACAGTTGTCAAATTTTTTTTAATCATTCATTACGAAAAAAGAGAGACGGAAAACATAGTAGACATTACTGATAGCTTTTTACCGGAAGGGAAGAATAAAATAATCAATCTTTAAAGCCAAAAGCACTTTGATCATCACTTTGCATTTGTCACATTTTTTATGAACCTTCAGCAAAGTACTGTTGTCACACAAACTCTTCTGTAACTGATTATAACAAGCTCAAAGGCCGACATTTTTATCCAATTACTCCAAGGCTAAATCCTTCTGTATTGAATTTGTTTAATCAGAGTCAAGGGAAAAGTAGACATGTATTATGCAATTAAAATGAATCGGAATTCTCAACGTTTTCAGTGTAGATTTGATTCAGCTTGATTAGACTTAAAATCTGACGTCTTCTTAAAGGGGCTTGGTCACGATTTTGGTCAAAAATTATATTCCCGATTTTGTTGTTTACAATGCTTCAGTAAGGTATTTTTAATAGGCAACCAATATTTAAGAATCCTTCGTTGAGTTATAAGCGAGTTACAGAGCTTGCAATTCTTTGCTATGTAAACAAAGCTTTTGTTTACATTTTAAATGTTGAAGTGAAATTTCCAGTTTTATACCGAAACCGAATGTACTAAACGTTAGAAACTGTTTATTTATGCTTAAAATGAATATAGTCAAATCCACTTGAAAAAGATTTTTCACTGTTATATTGAACCTATGTAAACAAAAACAGGGCACAATCCTTGTTTACATGACGAAGAATTGTGAGCGCTGTATCTTGCTTATACACATGTAACTCAACGACTGACTCTTAAATATCATTTCATCATATAGAATTGCATTTCTAAAGCATTGTCAGTAATAAATGACCATGCCCTTTTAAAATGTTTTATGTAATAATTAATTGTAGTTACCAAAAAATAACTAATATTAATAAGTTTTCTTTTTATTTTTAAAATCGTTAGCTGGTTATGTAATTTTTTCTGCAATGATCGCTACCTTCATAACCCCGATAAATTATCAAAGAAAGCATTTTATTGTTTATATTTACATATTTCTTATAACAAGTTAATCAACTGATTGTAAAAGTAAGTAAAAATCACTAAATTACTGTTAATGTACATTAGTACGTTAGCTAAAAGAAACTGCTAAATCGTCTCCTATGGGATTTTGAGGCTGAAGTTATCGTGACTCTTTCGTGCAGTCCGTGATTTTTCTTAGGTCGCTGTAGGTTTCGACCAATCGATAAACGGGGCGTGGAAATTTCAGTCTGGCTGTTTCTATTTAAACAATAAAATGCTTTCTTTGGTGATTCATGTGGGATATGAAGGTAGCGACATTGCAGAAAAAAATACATAACCTGCGTTAGCGGGTTATGTAATTTTTTTCTGCAATGATCGCCACCTTCATAACCCGCATGAATCATCAAAGAAAGCATTTTATTGTTTATATTTAGATCTTGCTTTTAACAAATTAATAAATTAATTGTAAAAAAGTAAGTTAAATTAACTGAATTACTGTTAATGTACATCAGTACGTTAGATAAAAGAAACAGCCAAATCATTTTCTAAGGAAATGTGAGACTAACATCATCATGATAATTTCGTGCAGTCCGTGATTTTTAAGTCGCTGTAGGTTTCGACAAATCGATAAACAGGGCGTGTAGATATCAGTCCTGTCAATTTCCTGTCAGTTTCAGTCGCTGTAGGTTTTGACCAATCGATAAACAGGGTGTGTCGATATTAGTCCTGTTAGTTTCTATAGAGCTATGAATTAACTAAATTGTCCGTAAGAAATAGAGGGAATCATACTCGGTAGATGTAAATATAATTAGATGTATGAAAATAGATAACATTTTGTATTGCTAACCTTCTATGAAACATTACATTTTTTTAATCCAAATTATTTTATTGATAATCTTCTTTGAAAACTTTCTATAAATGTTGAAGGATCACATTACGTGATTCTTCGAGGTGACCAATCTTTTAAAGAATAAGGTAAAGTTAATCAGAGACGGTTTCATCGATATTTGTTTTCATTTCAATTGTCCTCGCAAGATTTTTCAATAATGTATCCGAAAACTTTTAATGTTGGCATTCAGATAGGTAAAAGTACAGAAACGTAGCATCGTTTTCGAAAGTGGGGAGGGCCAGATATTCGAAATCTAAACAAGCAAAACAAAAAAATCAAAACTAAACAAACAAAACAAACAAAATTATAGGCCAATCGCCAATTTTCTGATCTGTGACTATTAAAATGTTCATTTTCATGACTTCAATACAATTCTATATACATGTATTATACCGGCCACCCCAATCAATCCCGCCACGTCCCCGATGCTAAGAACCTAAATTATACAAAGAAATGAATTGAAGCGGGTTGTATTTTTGAATCTTTTCACCAGTCTCTTGCAAGAAACTTGTATTTATTGCCTGTTAGCTCAGTGAAAAAATCAACCGTTGAGGTGTATGATAATTTACGTCGATCATTTTATTAACCATGAGTCCTGTATGATTCTATACCTCTCGTTTTATATATTATAGACACGATGACCAGATTAAGAAAAGCGCCATTGACTTTACACAGACGATATTATAGGTGACATGAATTCATAAATACGCATTATTTCCCTTTTATCTCCGACAACCGCCATATTAGTTGTCGATTTCTATTGTTCTTCTCATCGCTACACCTCCACCCCCAACCCCCAACCCCCCATATAATGCCGATAGCACTATTCATGATTCACCGCATTCAGGTATTTCATACACCCGAACACGTTATACACACTTATAGAAACGCGTTTTGAACAAAAATAATATGACAACCACTGCACTGGCAAGGAATATCCAATGAACGACGAAACAAGGCTGACTGAAATGCAATCACATATATGTATATTTCAAAGTAGACGTTTCCCGTATATGTTATAACATCGTACATGCGCAAAACACACACTGTGGCAGATCGAGCAATGTCAATGATCACATGGATTTTAGTAACGGTGCGTTTTTGTAGACTTGAATTTGTTACTTTCTTGGATTTATATGTACTATCATTTATTTAATGTGTTGGATGTAATGCGCCGGGGTTTTTAAAAAGATGTAGACGCTATGCACTCTGAATGAACGACACACTTGTTCGATGTGCATGCGAAGTAAGGCAGCACTATCTGTGCAAAATAATACAGATACCTTGGAAATCCTTTCAAAAAATAAATATATTTTGTGTTTTATTGATTGTAGTTTCCTTTATTATTTTATACAAACATTTAATAAAAGACAACAGCTGAACACCAACTGGCGTTTTTAAGAAATGAACTCAATGTCTACCCAAGTTATACTCGTGTGTAAATCTGTCCGAAATTCAAACGTAACGTCAAGCGGTTTAGTACGTTATTACGTTGGTGCATTGTGACGTGTCTTGTGACAAGCAAACCAGGTTATACAAATTTAACTAAATTTTTCTATACCCAATCAAATGCCGCGTTACAACCAGAATTGAATTATTGGGTCATAGCTTATTTATTGAATTGAACATGCATTTTAATAACCGTCCTGCCACCCAATAGGTGAGCATGTATATAGATGTACAATAAATCACCAACCAATCAATCAATCACATCAATAATCAATTGTTCAATCAATAAATATAAATCAATCACAACAGCAATAGGATTGTTCAATCAATCAATCCATAATCAATCAATCAATCAAAATCAATCATCATAATCAATAGATCAAATAGTGGATAAATAGCGGGTTAATGGCTAGGTTAGGTAGACCCTGGGAGCTGTTGACCAACTATCACAGGCTTTGAGCAGGCCCTTGGAGCAGTTGACCACCTATTCCCATTCCCAAGCTTTGAGCAGGCCCTTGGAACGGATTAATGGTAAGGTCAGGTAGACCCTGGGAGCAGTTGACCACCTATTTTCAAGCTTTGAGCAGGCCCAGGGAACAGTTGCATACATCAAAGACATGAGAAACACTGCCATGTTGCAAATTTCGACATACAAACAGCTTAGCTAAGGTGTTTGTCCGCCAGACGATTTGCAACCCAAAACCCTTTGTAGGGGCGAACATAAGGATGAGGGCAAGTTTAATGATAATCCATGACCAGGAATTGGGAACAGGGGTATACAGGGGCAACTGGGAGCATGGGTCAGGAATGTCTTTCTACTAAATCAGAAAACCAATGAACGCTAGATTACCCTGCAATGTGAAAATGCAGAGTTGAACTGTTGGGATATTAACTTATTGTAAGCTAAACATGTATAAAATTGGACAATTAGATAATTATAAAATTTTCGCAAACTTTTAATTCCATGAAGCTACAAAGGTTCAATGGATGTAATGTTGACAAGACATTGTATAGCTAACAGTCAGCTAGAAGACTTTTGAATGTAAATGATATTGTTATATGTGCAAGTTGGACCAATCTCATACCAGTTGTTATTCGGTGTATTCAAGCTCAAAGGCATAACGACCCTTTTATTGTGTCCATCACATGTTTGAGATAAGGGTCGATTATAAAAATGCATAGAGCCTGACTTGTAAATGCGTATGTGGTAGGATTGGTGCTAACAGTGTAAGTATAGCCATAATCTGAAATAAAGGTTGATATTTTTGCTTTAAGGTGGCTCGCTACACCTTGAAATATTTTCTAAGATCAGAAGAAAATTACATAATTATGCTAGATGGTATGACCGATAAGAAGTATATAAGACAAATAGGTGAAATATTTGCAATTTGGATATAAGAAATTACTTTTAAAAAATTGATTCCGTAAACATGAACAAAAACCCCAAGCGGGTTCGAACTGATAATATGCAGTTTACAAGACAAATACTTTAACCACTATACAACCAAATGGATTGATAGTTTAACAAACATTAGATCGCCATCTTGCGACGTAGTGTCTTGAAAAGTATAAGTCTAGATGAGTGATGTACCTTAACATGGTATCCCCAAACAAGTAGTAAGTAATTAAAATCATGCAATTTAGAAGTCTAGTATAAGTATAATGTGATAGTTATTAAAGTAGATAAGCAGCAGATTTGCGGGTGGCCATACATTAAATAATTTGTTAAAGCTTGTGTCAAATAGCAGAATAAGCCTGGCTAAGTGGAGAAATAGTTGCCTTACCAACTTGATAATTTGTGAAATTAAGGAGTGATTGTACCGTGGTACATGATTAAAGCTTCAAATTCCTTGCAGTGAGATGCATAAGGTGTGATATTTACTCACAATAACAAGATTAAGCTGAATCTAGGTTAGTCGAGATGAACAATGCAGCTTGTAAATAAAGGAGTGCTTAAATTACTGAATGTTGGAAGTGCTGCAATAAGTTTTTGAGTGACTCAAGGGAAAGCATCTTATGGGTAACGACAGTGATGTTGATAAGTTGGTAAGATCAATGTTTAAATATAGAATTTTTTTGAAAAAAAATTTCCAGGATTTCAAACGATGAAAAAAGATGTTTGAAGCTGACATCAAACATGAGGTCCACAAAATGGTAGATTAAGCTAGAACTTGATGCTACTTCCCGACAACTGCGATGAAATATTTGAACTTGTAAAATGTATATACTGATAATCATTGGAATGATAGATTATATTGAAACCTGTCCGCAGGAGGCCCTATATGTTTATAGTTGATTGATGCTAAATATGCATATGAGCTATAGAAAAATGTGTACCCCCACAAGCAGGATTTGATCCGACACACTAATGTCCCTCTGTTTCTACAACACACTACATTTGATCATGGCTATTTGCCTTCGACTGAATTCATGAAGCATGACTTAAGTTAGTTGTAATGGGTAATGTTGTAATGGCTAATTTTTTTTTAGCGTTGTATAAGTACTGCACATCTACGATGGTCATTCTTATCTGCTCAGGTTAGACGCTCACCATCTAGAGTCAAGGGACATAATTATTCGCCACCTGTTCGCAAAAAGTGTTGCGTTTTCTCGCATGGTCCGTAAGTAGTGTAAATAGACACAACATATTCCCTTTCTAATTTTAACTATTTGATGTAAATACTAAAATTGACGACGTATACACAGGATTTTTGTCTACTGCTGTACTGTTTGTCGGTAAAATTATACCAAAACAATATGGGTCGAAAGGGAAAAAAATTATGTATGAACGTCAGAAATATGATTGTAAAAGCTTATAGAGAAACCAGAAATACATCAGAGTTGGAAAGAACATTAGGAATTCTTAGATCTACAATATAGTATTGTGAAAAAAAATATGAAGAAATGGGACATGTAGAAAATCAACAAGGAAGAGGAAGGAAGAGAGTATTAACAGACAGAGATAAAAACAAACTTTTGCGCGTAGTTAATGAAAACAGACGAAGAACGCACGAAGACATAACTGGTATTGTTAATGAGGGCATCAGTCATAGATTTTGTACCAGAACTATGAAAAGAAAAATTCAAGAGCTTGGATATAAACGGAGAGTTCCCAAGAAAAAAGTCGCGATTCGCGAGGTCAACAAAAAAGCTCGGTGTAAGTAGTGTAAGGAGAAGAGAAATTGGACTGTTGATCATGATTGGAGGAACTGGGTGTTTAGTGATAAAAGCCAGATAGTAATTGGACATTGGATCATGGCTAGTTGTCTTCGACTGAATTCATGAAACATGACTTACATTGTAAGTTAGTTGTAATGGGTAATTGTAATTGTAATTGTAATTGCTAAATCCTGTGTTTGGACAATATGTAAGCCCATTCCCTAGGACTTAAACACTAGGAACTTTTAATCAACATGTGTAAAGAATTGGACGTTCGTGCATAAAGACCATGACTTACCAGAGAAGGGACATGCGGATTAAATGAATGTAACAAATGAGAAATACGAGTCGGTCTTGAAAATAAAGTTGACCGCTTGGCATTTTACCAAAGGTGTAAATTAAGATATATGCAAGGTATAAGATGATTTGCCAATGTGACTGGCAATATGGTTACTGGTGCGATTGTAATGTAAGTGAAGAGATGATGTTACTGATATATACTGATATAGATTAGAAATAGTGATGAGACACTCCCTATCCCTAGTAAGTGATTAAACTTGTTATCAGCGGCAATGAACACACCCAAATCCTTAGCATTTGAACCAAAGTCCAACATTACGATGGACTACGAACTGTATAAGTTAAGGTCAACATTGACAAATAAGACATGAATATAATAACAAAGATTAGACTAAGTATCATGGGTTACTGTAATAGGTTTTGTTTAAAATAGAATACACCTCCAACTATCAAAATATTAATGGGATTAAACTTAACTTTATACCAAGGAAGTACTTTAATATTACAATCTGATATGTAGAATTATGGAGAGGCCAAAACCAGACCCAGTTGGTGTTATTATCAAGAGGTCTTAAATTGAAATAAAAGAAAACAAATCACTGTGTTAATGAGGATACGCAATTAACGCTATGGTCTTCTTGAAAATATGATTGATTAGCCTAATTTGACGCATCCATTTTGGAGACATGCCAAATAGGAGGTGTCAAGATAGAGAAAAGTCTGACAGCACAAAATATTATATAACTGAAACTCTACGAGGCGAATAATGAATCTTTTCGAGGTTTTGCCAAGAAGTTAAATGATAACAGTGATATTATAAACTGTTAATGTAATTGTTAGAATTGTGTAAAACCTCATAGGATTGATCTGAGGATAGGAGTATGATGTGACACTGTAGTGTGAAATACAAAGGGTTAAATATTATAGTGTCCTGCACTTTGGGAAAGTATTAATTTGGTAGTGTGCACAGTAAGACAATATGCAATGTATAAGGCTTAAACATTATGTATATTTGCTAATTGTCTGCAATGAGCAAGCCATACCTGTCTGAAATTTGTTGGGTTTTTTTGTGCCAGACACCCGTGTTTATGTGTAAAGACTTTATATTAAGCAATGAGGGCTTAGACAATGTGGCCAGAAATGTGAATGCTGGAAAATACGAGGATTGAATGTGCATTCCATACCTGGTCATACAAAGGTTTATAAAGATAACTGAACATGTTAACTGGAAGAATGAACTGAAAGAGATATGCTTGATTACAGTATGTTATGCGTGCAAAATTTCCCCTGTTAATATTTTGTTGTTGTTGAAAGAATAGGTCACATGTGAGGACCTTTAAGCACAATGATGAGGTTGTTTGGTTGTATCTGAATAAGGAAGACCCTGTAAGAAGATATCTGGTGTTTGGTATCTATGTAGAAATGAGGGTATGAACTATTAATAAAGGTCTGAACAAACCCATAATGCATCGGGAAGCATTGGTCTCGAGGCCAGTCTTCTAGTAGTTGTGGTCGGCAGGTATGCTAAGAAACTTTTACTTGTGGCAGTACTCTACAATATTGTATAAACAGTTTTAGCCAAGTGTAAATAAAAGCTTGATTATTAATTTTTTAGTAATTGGTTACGATTAAAATCATGAAAATTTATAAGATAATTTTTTGAATTTAATGCAAAACACGATTTGGCTTTAAATTTGTCTTATCACAAAAAATATTGTACAAAATGATGTCAGGAGCATCAATGATAACCAACTTATTACGGTACATATAAATACTGGATTTTGAATTCGATTTAATACAAGTCACGACTTACAGTAAATGATCATATACTTAACACAGACTTCATTCAAGGTGTTGAAAAACACAGGTGCTTTAAAATTATAATAGTAACATGATCCAAAGGGTTTCAGAGAGTGGTGATACGGAATCGGATCACCACAGTGTGGAAAATCGGATCACAGTCTGTGAAATTGACAGAATCAAGAAGGGAAAATTGATGGGTATGTAATAAATATATATTATTATAACAGTAACTTGATCCAAAGGGTCGGATCACGTGGAGTTGCCATAATTTTATTATTTTCGCGTCATGTTTGATCTAATGATCCGAGCCTGGCAACGAGACGTGATTCGGCTCTTTGGATCAAGTTACTGTTACATGTATAATGATAAATTTATTATATACCCTTGTCTGTTTAAAAGTTTTAATTACAAATCTATGTTTTTAAAATCAACTGTATGACATTTACTTATATTACAAAGCTATTTTGATACGAACTCTTTTAAAACGCGTCTAAATACAGACGTTATTTAAAGCGTACTTCGTCACTGGTTTCAGAGAATGGTGATACTAATCGGATCACCACACTGTGGTAATCTGATTCCGTATCATAGTGTGGTGATCCGATTCCGTATCACTCTAATCGTATCACCAAAGTGTGGTGATCCGGAATCGGATCACCATAGTGTGGAAAATCGGATCACAGTCTATAAAATTGACAGTATCAAGAAGGGAAAATTGATGGGTATATAATAAAACGTGATATCTGGATTTTAGCTTGTTAATGGACAAAATACGACATTTAGGAAAACAAATCTGCTAATAGGCAATTCTTACAGTAATTGAGCGTATACATAACAAAGATATTTTCGATCGATGGTTACTCTAGTTGTCAGATATTATAGATTTACAACCTGAAAGTTCGTCTGAAGATCCAGCATCATGGAAGAATTTGATGAAAAAGTATGCCGAACCCGATATGAATTGCGAACACCGGTACCAAACCCGATGGTTTAGCTGAAGCTAACCTAATCCTCATTAGGATCACGACTAAGGTTAAGGTTGCTGTTGCTTCCATAAATTAATTTATCCTTAGGGATAAATTCCATTACTACAATGTGTAGATCATGCATTTAGAAGTCCGTACAACCTAAATGCCTAGATCGGAAAGCAACCGACAGTATCTTTCGTAACCGCTATATATACCCCAGTGACAGTAGGTGAGTGATCGAAACTAATATGGCGATTAAATACTTTAATGAGTTCACGTCAGCCTTAAAATACATTTTAATCGAACCATGTTTATTCTTTAGACTCTGATATGCATTGGATTTAATTTGTTCGTTCTCTTTAAAGGGACCTGGACACGATTTCAGATGAAAATTTTATTTTTGATTTTTATGTATTAAATAGTTTACTTGTGTACTTTGAATGATTTACCAAAATTTGAATGTTAGAAGTCGTGTTACAAGCGAGATACAGAGGAAAGAAGTCGTTGTTATGTAAACAAAGCTCGAGTCTTATATTTGTTTACAAATAATGTAAAGTAAATAAAATTACCATTTCTTTGACAAAATAACTTGTGGAAACAAGATAAACTTATTAAATATGTTCATAAATAAGTTTATCAACAACAAAATGCAACATTAGATTGAAACTTTTACCAATTCAAGACATATGTAAACAATAACAAGACTCGAGCTTTGTTTACAAAACAAAGAATTTTAACCTCTGAAACTCGCTTGTAACTCGATATTTGACTTTCAAATTTTGATAGAGCATTAAAAACATCCATATTGACTATTCTAGACATTAAAAATGAAAAAATAAATTTTGAAAAAATTGAGCTCAAATCGTGTCCAAGTCCCTTTAAAAGCGATGACTACCTATTTATGAAAAGCTCAACAGGCTATAAACCTTAGGAGACCTTTGCGTTCAAATATGCACTGGTTTACAATTTCATACCTGACTTTCAAACCCAGAATCTCTATCTTAAAAAATATATTATTTAAAAAAAATATATAAACAAGAAAAACAAAGCTTACCAAAACTGCAAAAACAATAAATTTCATACGTGCTTTAATCCAAATTGGTTTTTTTTTAATTTTAATGAATTAAATCAATTTAGTTAAAGTAGTTTCATTTTTTTAAATTTTGTTTGATAACCTTTCAGGATAATGTAATCTGAAACAATAAAATCTAAAATACTTATGACCTTCCCTTAATGTCAGAGTTGCCAATGTTCTGTAACTATCAACATCAGCCCGCATAATGAGCTTCGATAGACCATCATCCCATCATACAAAATGCAGCTTATTGTTATTATGTATATGGACTTTATCAAGATACGTAAGCATTGCAGATTCCAACTTCGATTTCTATATCTTTCAGCAACTCATTCAAAATGTTTTGTTGTCATACTATGAATTGAAGAAAGTTTTTTCTTAATGAAAATATTACTTTGAAATTAGTTATTTTAAACATTTTGGACGTCACCGCTTGTTATACAGAGTCCGAAAATCTCTTATTGTCCAATAAGTTTATGCGTCAGGGTTAAAGGACAACACCTGTTTATTTTGTAAGTCATTAGACAGTCCAAGGTGTTTAAGCGATGACTGTAAGTTGTGTGACAGATATCTATACAATATTTGAGAGAATGTGCAGTTTGAGGCTTATACTTTTTGTAAGATAAAAATGAAACTAAACTGGCACACATCGTTTTTCAAATGTTTCTAGATACATATTTCATGAAACATATTTTCAGAGGCTGGGTAGTCAATCTTAGTCCTTTTTCGATAAGCAAGGGTATGCTCTTCGTATAAACAGTTTCTAAGGCGAGGCAAGCTACTTACAAACAAGTTGATAAAACAGGGATATCAACAGTCTCGTTTGAAGTCATCTTTTCGTAAGTTCTGTGGTCGATACATCAACCTTGTCAGCAAATACAATCTTCCACTGGGTCGCATGCTGACTGACGTTTTTCATCCTAATTGTTAGACCATGATTAATCACCTAATTGTCTTCGGACTTTTCCGTTTTTTCCCGATTAGGACAAAGAGCAGACGGCGGGTGTGACCGGTCAGCAGAGGATGCTCACTCCTCAATGGCACCTGATCCTACCTCTCTTTTTTTGGAGGTCCATGTTGCTCTGCTTTGAATTTGTATTTCGTTTTCTGGATTTTTGAGATGGTTGACGGTTTGTTATTGTCATTTTTTCCTTTTACTAACATTAAATGTCAAACTTAATAAATGTACTTAATCATAATTGATTCCTAAGGTATATAAAATCACATGCAATCTGTAGATTAAGTTTTACAACATAAATTCTATTCGAAAAAGAGGTTTTATTGTTCGGGGATAGGAAGCCTGTTGATATAATGACCACGGCCCTCTCACCTCTTGTTTCGATGAGACTATGAAAACTCATAAAATGACTCAGACGTTGTATATAATTTTATGCTCATATGATTTTCAGTTTCAGGGAATTGTTGTGTTTTATGACCAGATGATTTAGCAGGGAGATCTGTTATACCGATTTTAGTATAAAATCCCATTTTAATTGGAAGAAAAATGTCAGGAGCATTTTTTTCTCCAGACGGGGAAAATGTCACCAGATAAATTGTGATAAAGCGATTAATCATGTCACATATTTCCCTTTCTGGAGAAAAAAAATGTCTCTTGTCTAGAGATAAAAAAAATCCTTTGGAATTTTGCATCAGATCAATATGGGTTCTGAAAACAATATGACAGCTCTTCCTTCTAAATCATTTTTTCATAAACCATAATAACTCACTGAAATTGAAATTCATATGACCATATTTAGATACATAACAAGAAATATGTTACTAAACCTCTGCTTTAAGTCTTAAACGTAAACATATTATTTTGTATTTCCCATTCTGTTCATACATTTTAAGTTTCCAATACTCGAAGTAGTGATTTATGTGGTCTTTAATATTTTTAATCATTTTTATTTACCTAATCATAAAGACTACTATACATATATAATTGTAGCCTGAAAAGAAGGCAAAATATTAGTATAAATCATCGAAATTCCGTCATCATAAATCTTTGAAAAATTTGCAATTCACAAAAGTTAGCCCTTAAAATACAACAAAATCCATAGTATATCAATTATATTTGGTTTTCTTTTAAATCTTAGGTAATAGATGACAATAATGCAACAGTATATTGCATTTAATGAGAAATACATGTTACACAATACATATTACAAACATGATGAATCATAAAATATATTGATGCACGTTTTACAAAATATTAATGATATATGAATGGAAACAATAATGTATTGATCAGGTGTACATATAAGTTTAAATACAGACTATATTTATATTTAACTTTTTTCAAACATGTACAGTTCAGTTTTTGCTGTGTGGTTTGCGCCCAATGAATTAAATTAATAAGAACGAACGCTTTACAGTTGGGCTCGCAGTTCCTTAAACAATTTACACACTCTTTTATTATAAGCATATGAAATAAAAATACAATTGTAGCCAAAAATGTAATAGGAGATACATAAAAAAATCCGTCAACAATTAAAAAGAACCATAGCACATCAGTCAATAAGAACAATTTTAAGAAAATAGAAAAAAATTATGACTGTCTTTAGTACTTTTTACTTTTGGCGTATTTCTTATATAATGGAAACTGATAGAAAACACAACTATGTAGTCTGCAATAATATTGGAAGAATAAACATTAGAATTAAAGCGTTACATGTATGACCGAGCAGGAAACATTTACTTCCTCCATATCCAAACTGTATGGACTCAATCTCTGCTTTTGCCAGTAGTAGTTTCAAGACCACAGGAAGTAAAGGTAACAGATATAATACCAAACAGAAGTTTATAAATTGTTTCTATCAGCAGATAAATGTATATCGCCGTGTTTTAACGCATTCCTTACAAAGATTCTAAACATGTGAAAACAACAGATATTGGTACATGTAAACAAAGAAATCAAGAAGTAAATGAGTGAATCCCCCATTCCATACACATGCAATATTGTCTGTAACGTAAGATCGTAGGATGAAAAAGAGCTGTGGTAAAAACAGCAAAAAGGCATAACACACATTATTTTTGCCCGGAAGTGTTCTTAAAACTGAAAACATACATGTACAGTCATTTCATGCATATCTTTTACAATTTCATGCATTGTTATGGCATGCGATTTTAATTATATGCTATGAGATTTCAATGCAATGCTATGAGATTTGTATGCTATGCTATGCTATGAGAAATTGAAATGAAGGGCATAATGATATGGTTTGCTATGCTACGGTATGCTATGAGATTTAAACAAAAACGCCTCCATACACAGAAGAGTTCCACATATTTCGAAGTCAAATGATAAGAAGCCAAAGTTTACTACTAATCTGCAATGTGAACATTTATTCTTTCAAATAAAAACATTTAAAACCTAGTAAAAATCATGTTGTATGCTATGCTATGGTATGGTATGGCGAATGAGATTTTATGAGATTGTATGCTATGGTATGAGCTTCCAATGCTATGGCATAATATTCCAATGCTATGCTATGAGATTTCAATGCTGTGTTATGCTATGGTGTATGTTGTAAAAGATATGTTTGAACCGGCTGTTCCATAGATTAAAAAAAATGCCAGCAAAAAAAAAAAAGAATGGTACTGATGAACATTACTACAGTCAATCCAATTTCAACGAGAGTTTTCTGTTCATATCAAGCTGAAACCTCACGTAGTTTGTTGTATGGATTTGCACAAACTCTGACGCTACTTCCGCTTCCTCTCACAAACTCATTTATATTGTATTCGCGATCAACTGACTTCACATACCGGCGATTATAATCTTTAGATAAAACGAACTCATCTAATGTTAGTTCAATCTGTGGACAAACAAGTAAAGCGTTGATGTTATACGTATGTGTTGACGAAGCAGAAGTATTCTTCATGAAGCAGCCATTGGAGTAAAACTTTTTCTGCTGGTCAAAAATAGGAAGAAACCATGCTTCGACACTCTGTTGGAATTTTATTAAGACACCCTCAAAGTTAATTGTCACATTTGTTAAACCTAACAAATGCATCTCCAAACTGTTTTTGTCAATTGAAAACTGGTTATTTTCTATTCTTATTCGTATATAGAATAAAGAAATATCGGCTAATTGTTCTAAAGGCTGATAAGTGCAGGATGCATTTGAATAAACATATTTGTCTTCAATGTAAATATGCCCTTCGTTTATTTCTTGGTGAAGAATTTCTTGGAGATTGTCTATAACTGAACCGAATGTGATGTCTGAGGAGTTGGATGATATGAGAATTTTCAGCGCTACATTATAGTACACTTTCCTTGCATAAGGAATAAAATACATACATGTGTCATCCATGAGCAATTTTCCTTGAGAACACAAAAGTTTTCTGCATTTGTTCTGCAATGAAATAATCATTTTTTAAATTAAGATGCGTCCGTTTCAAAACAAACATATTTGGTTAAATTTCATATAATAATTTGTGATAACATTGAAAACATATTTTTATTAGTCATGCTGTACAGATCTATTAGCATTATCGTTTTATACTCAAATGAGCTGTCTTCATTTTATAAGCATAGCACGCTTTTCACAATTCAAAACACGCTTTACTAAATTTGCTATCAATGTTTGAGGAAAAACAAATTTTAACTCCATACAAAGAATATTGTTAAACAATAGTACTTTGGGGTTTTTTATGTAAAAAAAAAGGATTTGTTTATAATGTCTAATTATGACAATATGATTGGCATGTTGATTTATCAAAAGGTTTTGGCATTGAATACAAATAGTAACAAACGTTACATTCAAAGGAATTTACTAAAATTAAGAAAACGAAACCAGTAAATTTTATATAAATATTATTCAAGCCATGGAAGCTAAGGCTAAAATTGTTAAGAAATAGGAACCAAAGAAGTAGTTTCTCTAACTAAACTAAAGCGTTTTGTGTTAATGTAAGAGAGTTAGAAAAAAAATACTTTTACTTATATACTTTATATGATAAGAGTCAAGTTTAGTCCAAAATTCGCAACTATTAAATGTGTTTCAAGTACATTAAAGTGTTGTATTATTTTTTTTTAGAATAGCCAAATTGATATACTGTATGTTTTTCTACAAATGTAAAGTCAACAAGTTTGTCGAATTTTGACATGACCATATATGGAAACAGTGACGTCACAGATAGCTGCAGGAAAAGGCCTGCCGTAATCGCCGGAATGGGCACAGAATGAACAAAAAAATATTACATATTACATATCATCATATTATTTCTAGATAACAACATTTTTTTAGGAAGTACGATTTTTCAAACAATAAATTATAGGCTCGGTGTCCATTATATCAAGAGAATTCAGAAAAGATGCGAGGGAAGAATTCAATCGGCATCAGATGTCTTAGATCTGGAAAATTTTAAATATCATGCTCTTTTTAAATGTATACACGCATTTTTATTGTCTTAAAGTATATGTAACAAATCGTGTAAGTATACTTAGAGTTCGGCTGAATAAAGAAAATATCATCAAAAGCATCCTTATTGCTACCACAATCCCAAAGATAAGGTTAACTGTCGTGAAATTAAAATGTATCTAATATATAAAAAAATAAGGTAAAAATTAATTGGCAAAAAAGTTTTGATATCAAGCAATTATTACGGGATATAAGTATGGCGTCCTGAATGTCGATTCAATCCAGACACACTCAATGGAGTTGGTTAATCAAAATTTTCCGGAAAGCTATATACAGCTTTACAGCCACATGTGAACATGTACTGATTACCATAAAGCAGCTTAGTTTTGTTAAATTACTGCCATTACAGTATTTATTTATAAGACTTTAAAATTAAAACTCTAGAGTTCATATAGAATCAAATCTGTTTAACCCACCTTAATTTCAGAAATTCGATTTTCGAATAAAAAAAATATAATTATATAAACATACATGTAGACATACTAGTACCCTTATTTATTTCTTCAGAACCTTTCAATTTTTGACAACATTTTGTACTATAATTTATGATTATAAAACTTCTTTCATAACAGTTTCAGATTGTTTTATCATTTATCATGCACTTGCACAACAAAGTCATTTTGATATTTGAAAAAAAAAAAATATATAGATATATACATTTTTCCGCGAAAAATTACCAAATTCTTTTGCAAGTCGTTTAATTTTAAAGAAATGAGAAATATAAAATTCACTCTCAAAATTCTTAGCATTTAGGTAAGCAATGAAGCTATATGAGCTTCACGGCGGTCTCCAAATCCCATGCCGCACAAAAGATATTCACCCCTAGGAAATTTCTTGTTCCGTCTCATTTCTAGAAAAGAGTACGTATTCAACTTTATATTTTTCAGTTTAAATTACATGTCAAATTATTTAAGCGATATTAGAATAGATTTTAGGCATTTCATTTTTTAGTAAAAGTTAACCCTTATCGTATATTACATGTACCAGTGTCCATGGGAATTATATTACATGCAGAAACCAGCGCATTCGTCACACCGGCACCGATTTTTACAAACATTCAGCTCTTCTTGTTTGGTCCAGATTCAATCATACCTCAATCTTTTTTATAAAAAATAAAAAAAAATAATATTTTTTAACCAAAGAAAATAGTATCGTTAATTAGAACAGTTTAACTGAATTTTATGTTTATTTTAGTCCATCCCGGCGATTACGGCATGCCTTTTTAACGCAGCGAGCATTTGCCATATAAGGTCATGTCAAAATTCGGCAAACTTGTAGACGTTACAGTTGTCGATTTGTAACATGTCAGATGTGCTATATCTGAGGGTGAAGATACAAATGCAGAAACTATGGATTTAAAATGTGCAAAGTTGAAGGTTAAATTAACTAACAAAAACAATTAAGCAGCAAAATGTGCATCATACGAAAGAATTGAGTCAAATCTTAAAGTGTTTATGCTCGAGTTTTTATAGGTTACACGATCAGAATCACATACATTCATACTCAGACTTACACACCAACACGATTGCATATTTGAATTTACAAGTTTACAGGTCTGGATTTTTGAACACGATTACCCTCCATACTGATACGTTATGATAACATACATGCGAAAATGGTGGAGAAATGTTACTTTATGTCATATTTTAAAATTGTGGGCATTTAAATCATCATAAAAATTTTTTAAGGAAAAGCTTTTACATACGTTTAAAGGGGCATGGTCACGATTTTGGTCAAAAATTATTTTCCCGATTTTAATGTTTACAATGCTTCAGTAAGGCATTTTTAATAGGCAACCAAAATTTAAGTGTCATTTATTGAGTTATAAGCGAGTTACAAAGCTTACAATTCTTGGCTATGTGAACAAAGCTTTTGTTTACATTTTGAACGTTGAAGTGAAAACTCCAGTTTTAGACCGAAAATGAATGTTGTAAACGTTAAGATCTGTTTATTTATGCTTAAAATGAATAAGAAGATGGAAAAATCAGCTTGAAAAAGAATTTTTACAGGTATATTGAACTAAAGTAAACAAAAACAGGGCACGAGCCTTGTTTACATGACAAAGACTTGTGAGCCCTGTATCTTGCTTATATCTTCACTACTGACTCTCCAATTTCATTTGGTCATTGGAAATGCATTCCTAAAGCATTGTAAATAATAAAAACAGAAAAATAGAATTTGACCAAAGTCGTGACCATGCCCCTTTAAGGCAGAAAGAATTACAGTCAATTTATGATGTTCAATTTAGAAGGCCATATCAGGCCCATATCATATATTGTCCTTTAAGAAGACTGGGTGGTCAACAAATAACCATCAGAGCTACCTTAAGCTTTGAAGTAAGACATTTTGTACCAAAAGCTAACATTAAGTAGAGAAAAAACCCAAATAGTTTACCTTATAATTTTGACTATATTTCTACATAATATCTTTATACAGAACTCTTCTTCTTAAGTAGATTAAATAGCCATGACATCGAGCCCTATCAATATCGGTTGACAGCCAGATGAATAATCAAAAGATATATTACAATGGTTTCTTTATCATATGCTGCGTTTTGTTTTATAAAATTAAATTGATATATTAATAAATTGAAGTTCTTTCATCAAGATTTTTTAACTAATGAATTGCAAAATTCTCCTGTTTTAGATTTTAGACAAGGAATTCTTAATTAAAAGTTTAAAAATGATTGAGTTTTTATTAGTCCTCTATCGGTTTTACCAGAGGGGACTACATGTATTGCTTTCCTCTGAGTCCGTTACTCCGTCCGTCTGTCCGTATGTCTGTCCTACTTTTGTTTTCCACACATTTCTTCTTTATGCGTTTGAGGAATAATATAAAACTTGCTGAACAGCTGCAAAATGTCAAACAACAGATCAAGTTTACACTTTTGTAGCGTCTGGTTGACATATTTACAAGAAAATTCCTTTTTTTTTACATGTATATTACAAATTTGTAATGTTCAGGTTCGTTATCAGGTTCGGTGTGTACTGAATAGCGTGGCCAGTATGTAGGTAAAGTATTGTGGTGTAAAAAAATCGGTAAGAAATGATATTGTGCATAACAGTGCATTGTTTTCCCAAATTTCTACCAATGGAAACTAAATGAACTTGGCGAAATTACCAGAGATAAAATAACGTGTATTATTTTACCCGCTTTTTATTTAATTTCGATATCAACTGTATAGTTTAAATTTCCTTTGTTCTTTTATCTCTTATTAAAGCATTTGCTTCGAAGTTTTTATAAAATAGTACAAACCGGTCAGGGATATGTATTGCCGATGCATTACTCTCAGAATGCTTGTTAATATTTAAATTAAACTTTGACGGACGTGGAATTCCATTGCAATCGCAATTATTGATTTTATAAGTATTTCTTATTACATGTATAATATAATCTTACTTGCGTTCCTAAAAAATCAAAGTTACTTCTTGCCCTGACCAATTTAATTGGAAGTTCATTTTGTTTTTGATTTTTCGAAAATAGAGTCAAACGACTTCATGTCTTCTATAGGGATTAGTTCATTTGTTTGCTTTTTTCGCGGATCAGAAATAAATAAAATCTGCGCACAATAACCGGTTATTTGTAAATCGGCGAAACTCGATTCACTTTAAATGTATGATTTGCAACATATTAATAATTTTACAAATATAGAATTAATAATAAGAAATTAAGTTGTTACATATATTTTTTTATTTGTGCAATCTTATATTTAAAAAACCCGCACACGAAAGAATAATATTGAAATTCCTTATAAATGTCTTGGACTGCTTAACGTGAAATACAGACAAAGCATCAGTTTTGAAACTTAAACGAATTAATCTTTATTTCTCAGCTCTCTTGCAACTCACTCTCTTTGAAAATGTAGAGAGAGAGAGAGAGAGAGAGAGAGAGAGAGAGAGAGAGAGAGAGAGAGAGAGAGAGAGAGAGGGAGAGAGAGAGAGGGGGGGGGACAGAGAGACAGAGAGAGGACAGAAGGGAGTAGTAATATATTTTGTTATAATTTCCAGCTACAAAATCTATAAAAATTAAAGCATCCTGTCAACCATATATGTGACAAATTTAAATTCATTTAAAATGAAATGTGGCGATAACAAACAGTTTCCTAAATCAAAATGCCAAATGGAAAATACAAAACGGGAACTGAGCAAACACGGACCTCTACAAAAATTAGAGGTAGGATCATGTGTCATGGAGGAGTGAGCATCCTCTGCTGACCGGTCAGACTCATCGTGTGGTCTTTGGCGTAATGGGGAAAACTGAAACATTCTTAAACAATTCGGTGAATATTAATGGCCTATCAATTACCTGTAGTATGCAAAATGTCAGTCAGCTTTCGACCTAGCGGAAAATTGTATGCTGAGAGGGTCGTTGTATCGACCATAGAACTTACATAATGATGACTTCAATTGAGACTGTTGATAATCTTGTTTTATCAAGTTATCAAGTTGTTTGTCAGTAGCTTGCCTCGTTTAGAAATTGTCATACGAAGAACATGCCCTTAAGTATCGAATTACTTGAGAGACAAAAACACCATATGCTAGTGATGAAGGTATATTGCTACATATGTAAAAAAAAAAGTTGACGATGAAAAAAATTAAATTCATCACGTTTATCATAAAGTCTTGTTGTAAGGTAATACCATTAATCGCTTTTCTAGTAAAATATCTAAATATGAACAGATGGCTCAGCCTCTTTGATAAGCAATCAGCCAAAATAAATATGTCTCAAATAGTCGTTTTGGCAGTTTTTGTCATGAATGAAATTGTTTGAAATACAATTATTCTGCCTCAAAAGAAGTTAATCAAAATGTTTATCATTAATTGTGATCTTAGCATCTTTCAATATCAACTTTAATTTTGATTTCAAATTGCTTACATGTATGTTTTTGGTTTTACTAGTGCTTAACATAATAAATATGGGTAGGGGATGCTGTAAAAATAAATATTCGCATCCTATTTAAGAACCTGGGTTTCCTTCTACATGCGCATTTATTTCGAGCCGGAAATTTTGGTTTCAGAATTGTATCTCATTGGTTTTGACTGCTATTCCATTCTTCTGTTTTAGCTATCTCCGATCCTAAGCCATTGTCAATATCTCTAAATTATCAAAAAAAAATTATTTGTACCATAAATCTGCCTTTTTATCGAAAATTTAATTTAGTCTTCCAGTGTTAATATAACTATCAGTTATTCAACGAAATACTTGGCTTAGTAGTTCCAAGAAGTTCTACAACATATATGTATATGTAAAGAGGTTTCAGCCACCAATGAACCAGTATGAACTTTTTTTTAATTTGATCTCAACCTGTATATATATTAAACTTAATCAATCGAAGCCAAATTTGCATTAACTTTGTAAACTGCATGGTTACCATCAATCAATTTCTTTTTCTTTCATTTCATTATTACGTTTAAAGGACAAATACCATTTATATGATAAAAAATACTTTTGGGCTGAAGATCGGAGAATCATATAAAAAAAATGAAATTTCTTATTTATTTTTTTAGAGTACAAGTATTCTGACTCTTTTTTCTTAAGAAGCTTAAAATGTAATTTGATTTTCATTAGTATTATGCATGCATGGTTTGTTTTGAGAAAAGCAGCGATACGATTTCAAAAAAAAAAGAAAACAATTGCTAGTTTCTAGGTGGTATCAGCCAATTTGCGAATTTAATGTTTATGAAAACAACATACTACCACAGTTTATAAAAGATATACAACTGTGTAATTGTTACATACGAGGGCATTCTAAAACGTTCGGGTACACATGTACTGTAATTTCACTTTAAATAACGACGCCATTTTCAGGAGAGTAACACTATATGTTATATTGACTTTAATAAAGTACAATCATGTATATGTTTGTCACGATTACTTTTACTGAAACATTTCTCTAATTCAATTTCTTTCGATTTGTTGAAATATTGTTATATGCATTTTAGTTAATAGATGCCATTATGTCAACCCGTTGATAATTGTTAAGAAATTCTTTAAAAACTATAGTAGTTATTTACAGGAATTCATTAAGTAAGATATCAACAAAAGAATGTTCATTGTTGCTGGTGTTTGTCTAAGCTATCAGTAACGTCTTAAAGGGGCATGATCACGATTTTGGTCAAATTCTATTTTTCTGTTTATATTATTTACAATACTTTAGGAATGCATTTCTAATGATCATATAAAATTTGAGAGTCAGTCGTAGAGTTATCAGCAAAATACAGGGCTCACAATTCTTTGTCGTATAAACAAGGCTCGTGTCTTGTTTTCGTTTACATAGGTTCAATATACCAGTAAAACATCTTTTTCAAGCTAATTTGTATATCTTCTTATTCATTTTAAGCATAAATAAACAGTTCCAAACGTTTAACACATTTGTTTTAGACCTAAAACTGTAATTTTAACTTTAACATTCAAAATGTAAGCAAAAGCTTTGTTTACATAACAAAAGAATTGTAAGCTCTGTAACTCGCTTATAACTCAACGAATGACATTTAAATTTTGGTTGCCTATTAAAAATGCCTTGCTGAAGCATTGTAAACATTAAAAGCGGGAAAAAGTTTTGTTTACCAAAATCGTGACCATGCCCCTTTAACTCCGATTTCAGAAAAACGCTTTCTTGAAGATAAAGATAAGGATGTTATAAAATTAACATATAAATACAATTTTGTTTTTAATTTCGAGAATGAAAAAATGACAATAACAAACCGTCAACCATCTCTGAAATACATAATACGAAATACATATTCAAAGCAGAGCAACACGAACCTCCAAAAAGATAAACTAAATATTTACACATAAATTAATATTAGACTTTCTCAATATATCTTCAATTTCTCTGTATTACATATCATATTCATTGATGACGTCACAAGCATGTTTAATAAATAAGTTCATTGTCGGGACACAAATCATCGGAATGCAGTGTTAACAATCCCAAAATAAGACTTTTTTCATACAGATACCCCAGATTTAGATGAGTGTCAGTTAGGATATAATCAGGATTATACAGGCATTGATATTTTGTTTTATCAGCAAGTGCTATAAGGTAAACAGATAGACATTTATATGGCTTGACCGTCCTTGACATGTTACATGTATGAGAAATGCATATAGTAAGCAAAAGAATGCTATAAAACAAACAAGAGGCTCATGGGCCACATCGCTCACCTGAGCAACACTAGACATAATAAAATCAGCTTAATATAAACCTACCGGTATATCAAACTTATCAAACTTTAAAGCTTTTATGTGACCCATGAATTATCCAGATCCAAAGTCTAAACAACTCAGAATCAACAAATGTCAATATGATTGCATAATAGTAATACTATATACTATGTATTTTTGAGAATGATCAAATGTATTTTTTATGTAATAATTCGACCCCCCCCCCTTATTATAGTATCATCCTTTTTTATTTGACTTTTAAAGATTTTTCTCCCTAACTATTACACTACCTGAGGATGCTTCCACTCAAGTAACAGCTTTTCTGCTTAATTGATTTTCAAAAAGAAGATATTTCTATTTACATTCCTATGTAAAAATTCACCGCCATGATGAACCCACCCTACCCTCGGTGATTATGGCTTGAACAAACCAGAATATACACTACCTGAGAATGCTTCAGCACAATTAACTACTTTTCTGGCCAATTGGTTCTTGAGAGGAAGATTTTTAAAAATATTTCTTTATTTATTCCTATGTAAAAATTCTACCCATAATTGTGGCCCCACCGTACCGCCCGAGGATCATGATTTGAATAAACTTTAATCTACACTACCTGAGGATGCTTCGACACAAGTTACAGTTTTCTGGCTTATTGGTTCTTGAGAAGAAGTTTTTAAAGATTTTTCTCTATATATACCTATGTATATATTCGACCCCTAATTCTGGCCCTACCGTACCCCCGGGATCATGATTTGATTAAACTTTAATCTACACTACCTGAGGATGCTTCTACACAAGTTACAGCTTTTCTGGCCAATTAGTTCTTGAGAAGAAGATTTTTAAAGATTTTTCTCTATATATTCTTATGTAAAAATTCGACCCCAATTGTGGCCCCACCGTACCCCCAGAGATCATAATTTGAACAAATTTGAATCTACACTAACTGAGGATGCTTCTAAACAAGTTACGGCTTATCTGGCCAATTGGTTCTTGAGAAGAAGATTTTTAAAAATACCAACAAATTTTTAATAATTCTCAATTATCTCCCTTTGAAAGAGGGCGTGGCCCTTCATTTTAACAAACTTGAATCCCCTTCACCTAAGGATGAAGTTTGGTTGAAATTGGCCCAGTGGTTCTGGAGAAGAAGTCGAAAATGTAAAAATTTTACAGACGGACGGACAGACAGACAGACAGACAGACTGACGCCGGACAAAAAGTGATCAGAAAAGCTAACTTGAGCTTTCACTTCAGGTGAGCTAAAAAAACAGTTGTTGAAATATTGTTATATGCATCAAATATAGCTGTCATTTTATGTGTCAATCTTTTGATTAATGTTCAAATATTCTTAACGAACTATATCAGTAATTCGTTTTAAAGGGATAAAGAATGTTTTAAAGATCAAGTAAGATTATGAACAGCATAAAAATAATAATTGTTAACATTTAAACACAGAGATTCATTAATAAGAAAATCATGTTCATTGTTGCTGATGTTTGTCTAAGCTATTAGTAAAATCTCAACCTCGATTTCAGACAAACATTTCTTGAAGATAACGATAGAAATGAAATAAATCTAACATAGAAATACAATTTTTTTTAATTTCTTGAAATAAACTCGCATTACACCAGTTATTGACTCCAGGAAATAAATTGTACTCCTCTCTTACCCATTTATTGAACATATTCAAAGTGTACAATGATTAACATTTTAAACAATCATATACAATTATCTACAACATCTAGTTTTAATACATTTTCACATAAAACAGGAATAAATTGATATTTAAGCGTAGTTAGGGGGAATAACCTGTACTAGCATACTACTTTTGGTGGTATAGTAATACGCCACCATATTCGGTTCTTTACTTTGCGCTAATTTTTATTGTGTCTTGTGAATTAAGTTTTATACTACAAATGCTATTTTTATTCTGAATCTGTTAATGCAGCTAAAGTAGAAAACATGGCATTTTGTTATAATTAATACATTTTCTACTGTAAATGGGTTATACTCTTTAACGTAGATTTAGTTAAATTAATTTGTTGTAATCAATTCCCTTTAAATTGTGTATATCAACAAAAATAAAGTATACAGTATGTTAAATACCACCCTAAAATGAATCATTACAATAACTTTTAAAGAAACACCACTAGAAAACAGAGTTCCATCTTCATTCTCTTTAGCTGGCAAACACATTAATTTAATGGGATCTATTTTATCTTTTATTGCTTGCGATTTGCAACATTTTTAACAATTAACACTCTTTGCCCATTTCCCAATACTGGTTTTTTAAATACCTACTTTTATATTTCTGATCCAAACTAGGTGACAAGTAGAATCATACTATGAGTCAAACAATAAATATTTCGCTTATTTAACCAACCATTTAATTTAAACTTGACAGGACGACAACAAAAATCAAAGGTTTTAATAAATACATTAAAAAAAAACTGTAAATGGAAAAACGACAATCAAAAATTTGACAACATAAAATATAATGGAATAAGCAGAACATAAAATTTTCACAATAAATTGTTACTTGCGAGTAGGAATTTCAAGAAAATGACTAGGTATCTTCTTTCTTAATTCAAAAATGAAAAATCGTTTTCTTCTTTTAACTTTTGACAATTCACATTTGAGTTGTGGTAGTGTGATTTGCTGTTGTTGAATTAACATTTTGAGAACTTCTAATTTGTAGTTGATAACGTTTATCTTTCAATAGTTTGAAAACTCTTTTATTACAAATAAAGGAAACGAATATAATCACTCCTTGGGCACCATTAACAATTGTAGCCAAAAATGTAAAAGGGGATACATTGAAAAATCCGTCCACAATCATAAAAAGCCATGACACACCAGTCATTAGAAACAGTTTCATGAAAATGGTAAAGTCATGCCTGTCTTGAGTGCTCTGAACCTTCGGTGTATTTCTTATGTAATGAAAAGTGATTGAGAACATAACTATATTGAAAATAATTTGTAGGAATATTGGAAGGATAAACATTATAATTAAAGCTTTATGACCAAGCAGGAAACATTTACTTCCTCCATATCCAAACTGTATGGACTTAATGTTCGTGTGAGCCAGTAGTATATTCAAGGCTACAGGAAGCAATGGTAACAGAAAAGAAGCCATACAGTACTTTATGAATAGTTTTCTATCAGCAGATAAATCGCCGTGAGTTAAAGCATTCCTCACAAATAATTTAAACATGTGAAAACAACAGGTATTGGTACATGTAAACACAGTTAACCAAAAGTAATGAGTGAATCCCCCAATCCATGCACATGCAATCTCGTTGGTAATGTACGCTTGGATAATGAAGAAAAGCTGTGCCAGAAAAAGCGAAAAGGCATAGCACATTGTGGTTTTGCCTGGTACTGTTCTTAAAACAGGAAAAAAGGAATAAATCAAAATTGTTGCGAGCAAGCACAGAAGAGAAAGAATGGTGCAGATATAAGTTACAACCATTAATCCAACTTTTATGTTTCTTTTTTGATCTGACGGAAAATATACATTCTTTTTTCTCATGTATGATTCTGCACATATCCGTACTTCTCCATTATTTTCTTTTACAAATTCATTTAAATTGTATCTATTTTCAACTGATTTAACATATATGCTACTGTAATCTTCAGATAGAACGTATTCGTCTGGTTCTAATTTGATCTGTTTGCAAACAAGTAAATTATTAATGTTATATGAATATTTTGAGGAAGGAGAAGTGTTTTTCATGAAACACTCTTTAGAGTTTATCTTTTTCTGATGATCATGAATTGGAAGAAACCAGGCCTCTAAGCTCTGTTGAAATTCAAGCACGACACCCTCAAACTTAACTGTTATATTCGTTAATCCTAACAGGTGCATCTCCAAACGGTTTCTGTTAATTGGAAACTGGTTATTTTGTACTTTGATTCTGATGTAAATCAAACATATTTCTGTCGATAGTCCCACGGGATCAGTACAAGATAAGTTTGAATAAACATATTTATCTTCTATATAAAGGTCCCCTTCTGTTATTTCTTTCTGAAGAATTTCTTGCAAATTAGCTATAACATAACGCAAATTGGTGCGAGTCGAATTTGAGTGCATGAGAACTCTCAGCGCTACATTGTACTGTGCTTCTATGGCGTAAGGAACAAAATACGAACATGTGTCATTCATCAGCAGTTTTCCTCTCGAACACAGCAATCTTCTGCATTTGTTCTGAAATGAATATTTACGTAGATTAAAAAAAATAACAATGTATGTCAATAGATTTATATAGAGAATGCTCTTGTTTATTTTCCTCAAAACATTCTAATCAAATCTAGTCAAATCTTATATTCCAGTTTGAATTACTACAAAAGTATATTTGGGATCTATACATCCTGCTTACAATCCCTTCCTAACAATATTGGATTCACGATCAACTGTAT
The DNA here is from genome assembly GCA_020458035.1 of Magallana ariakensis. Taxonomy (NCBI): domain Eukaryota; kingdom Metazoa; phylum Mollusca; class Bivalvia; order Ostreida; family Ostreidae; genus Magallana; species Magallana ariakensis. The sequence goes on from CM035817.1 coordinate 36,040,620, forward strand.
TTTTTCTCATTCAACATACAATGAATACTTTGATTAAGGTGCTTGGTCCGATTTATTTTTAATTACTATTACAGAATCGAATAAATTGTTCATAGAAAAGAGCTAATAATCATAGAAAGTAACAGACTGTCGCCTATACACACAAGGAGAATTTAATCTTTGATAGAAACATTCAAAGTAAAGGAAAATAAATTCTGTGCGAGAATACAAAAAAAGTAGATGCGCCATAGGAGTATTTAGAAAAGGGAACAGTTAGGTTTCGTCCCTTGAATGATTAAGTTTCTTCAACCTGCATTGTTTTCTTCGATTGTAAATTAAAAAAAAAAGAAATATTCCGGAACATAATGTAACTAGGTTTGTTTTTATTTGCCGAAACATTTTTGAAATTTTACATTATTTATTGAAAGTAAATGTCAAAGTCGTAAGACAATCATATCGGCCTTGACGGCGGGAATAATGCGGTACCCTCTTTCATGTAAAGTTTGTTTTGTAAATAAATTTTGTATATCTTTTTTATCATATAAATATGGCTAAATTGACTGGGAAAACTACTGTAAATTTAAAGCATATTACTATACACATATTAAACGTAAAATTTTATATAAAACTGGACCACGCTGCTTTAAATCCCTTCCATGAAGCAATAAACAACGTATTTATAATTAGTTTATCACAACTTAGTCATACGTGCAGTAACACTAGATTTTTAAACGTTCAATCATACAAAATAATCATAAATTAAGACCATTATTTAATGTGACCTAGATAGGAAACGGAACAAAAATTTTCCATTACATCATTTTATCTCATCATTTCATCTCTCCAAACTTGCCCACCCAGTTCCTACGGTCTTCATTTATATCATCCCTGCTTTGTGGTTTACAACATTGGTTTTTTCTTTAAAATGGTGTGATACTCACAAATGCATTAGATTATCATGCACGCTGTTGTGTTTTTTTAAAACTAATATGCTTTAAGTTAAATAAAAATGGCTTAATAAGGAGTTTGAAAAATATGTCCGTCACCGCAATTGTATTGTTCTTGTCAATAACGTTTTTACAAGTTAAAAAAATACCGTATATGTATCCTTGAACTCTGATCTGCTACATCCTGTTATTTGTCTGGTGGGATGCTCTTTACTAGTATCTGACATTCCAAACAAATTTCTTAAGGAAGGCAATAGTGGCTGGTCTATGTATTCTACCTCACTAACAACTTTATCAATATTGATTTGATGACTTAGATCATAATTGATATACAATGTATTGCATGTTTTACAATATTTGTTCTTAAAGGGATAAGAATGTACATCCAAATTACCATTTTCACAGTTATATTTGTCTGAATTGCTGAAATCTAGATCTTGCATGTAGCAATTTGATATGGGTTCTTCAAAAATCTCGCTGTTGCACAGATCACAAATTGGATTTTTATACATTGAATTTTGTGATTTTGCCATTAAGTTTCCGTTCATACTTTCACACATGAATCGAACACTTTCAGACAATGATTTGACAACTCCTGTCTGATTGCATATATCAATGGACCATCGATCAGTTAGTTCGCAACTGTCCACCAAATATGTAGTGCTATAATGTAGAGAACAATCTTTTTCACTCGCAGTCTGTAAGACTGCCGATATTGAAGGTTTGAGTGCAGGAAAAAATAAATTCGGACAAACTAGGCTCACGTTCCATACCATTATATCCGTCAAATTTTGATAGTTCGGCTCTTGCTTGTTGTGACAAATATAACAGTAAATGTTAAAATAAGTTTCATGTGTTTGAATATTGATCACCGGAATATTTAGAAGATCAACATCAAAATTCTTTTCACATTTGAGTTTTATTGAAGGATACCTGTAATTTATCGGACATTTCCTAATCATAAAATAATACGATGTTAAAAATCTATTGTCAGATCGGTGCTTGATGTATGCTGCGGAGCATACCCTGCGTTGAAAGTATGCAGCATCGGGGCAACAGGAGGCAGATTTATAACAGTTGTCGTCACAACTACAGTCTCTCCTTGCTTTGAAGCCGGGGTATATTTTGTCAACTCTGTGTTCCTCTGAACACCAGTTACGATAACCACCTGACCTGACGTACTCCTCATATAGAGCGGTCAGATTCACAGCGGCCTCAAAATCTGGTGATTCATTCAAAGTATTATTACCACTAAAACTTTTCTTTAGGCTCTCAGCCAAATTCAATGATAGTAATGTTAAATTAGCCATATACCGTGATTTTTTATCATTTGTCCCATTATATTCTTCTGAAAAAAGCACTAAAGCATCATCGAATTGCAACAGCTGTTCGTGGTACTTATCGTAGTCCATCAAGTAACTCGATGTGTTGTATTTACTCTCAAATGAAATAGGTGTTTTGTTAGATTCCGTGAGTTTTAAAACTTTTCTTTGTTCCTTTCCCGTATTACAAAGAAAGCAGAAGACATTTTGGAAAAATTTATATGGTTTTCGGTAATCTGCGCATGCGTCTTTGATTTCTTTATCATACACATCCCAGTTCCCCGTAATATTACATGTTGAGATCAAGGAGTTCATTTCACAGTCCCGCTGGAAAATATTTAAAGGCGGTGTGAATGTTAAAGTACAGCCATTTTGCACAATACCGTTCCATAGACTAGGTGTGTCCGTATAGTCATCAACATCCATTTCTTCATACGGACAGTCTATGTAATATGTCCATGATATAGTTTTATTTTCACCGTGACAATTAGAGCAATTTATATTTGCATAGGTCCTGTTTGTAACAAATGAATACACCGGTATTTGATCCAGGAAGTTATTTTTTGTAATCGGTTGAAGGCAGATTTCGTACAGATCTGGACAAGAAGAAACCATCTGATAGCTTTGATCTTGGTTTAAAATGTTCCGTGGAATCATGCTTGGAATGCAGGTGCTGTAGGATTCGTCTAGGCAACAATTACGGCTCAAGTCACAATATTTCGAACAAGAACACGAGAGACAGTTGTGGAAATCGCGAGTCTTGTATATCTGTGGATGACTTTTATCGTCCATCGTCGAGCAAAGAGATTCACATCCACAATACTCCAAGTATTTTAAAATAAGTCCCGACATATTGTGTACATATTCATTCATACAATACGCAGTGTTTGAAACAGTAAGAAATATTAAAACAGTCATATAATCCATCCTGTTCATTTCTTTCAAGTATTTTCTTTAAGAGAAAATCGAGCCAGTTAGCAATCAACATCCAACCCTTGACATAGCCAGTGTGAAGCTTGGAGAACGTATTGCATTTTTAAATGCACATCTGCCAAATAATCACACAGAGTGGTTGAGCTAAAACGATTCTATAATTATATGCAATGTTTTGATTGTGGTATTTTTGTATTTTGCTAGAAGAAAAAATGGTTATCATTTGCTGATTATTAACTATCGAGACGGCAATTTCAATTCATCACTTGGACATTTAACCTCTAAGCTAAATTTATCATTAATGAATTGAAATAATTTCACCATATCCAACTAAGAAAATAATTTTTTTGATGAAAACAAATATTTGGTATCATAAGATATTATTTGCATGTGGTTATCCGTACAAACAGTATTACCAGTGCTACTTCCTTCTTTTCATCTACATATTTTTGTTTGTTTTCTCATTTCTGTGACTGAGTTTCTTCCTTGTATATGTTTCTTATTTATTATTTAATGTTAGCCGCGCATGTATATGTATCTAGAAATACAATTAGATGTTAAGATATACTAGTAAAACTCATTTATTATAATTATTTTATTATAAAGGGCTTTTCGACTTCCGGTCTTTGTTATGTAAACAAGGTTCGTGTCATGATTTTGATTACATTGATTCAATATACCGGTGAAAAGTTCTTTTCAAGTGATTTTCTATCTACTTATTCGTTTTGAACATAACTAAACAGTTCCTAGGGTTTGTCACAATCAATTATGGTATAAATCTGGAATTGCCTTTTCAACATTCAAAAACAATACCTGAGCTTTGTTTTTGTTTTTTCTCTTTTATTAGAAATGCATCATATTAAAGAAACATGTACATCATAAATTCAAAAACAATAATTTCTATTCACAAATAACTTCCTATGTTAGTAAAATAATATCATCAGAACTAAATTTCATATTTCAAAACATCATTTTGTAAGCTAATATTATATTTCAGTTTTTGTATAATGTTTCTTTCTGAAATAATTTCACTATTAAATCTAATTTCAATTTGTATTTGAAACTTCTAAAGCATACAAAATATATCAGATTGTTTAACATAATTGAATGAATATTGATATCATTATAAAAAAAACTTGAACTATAATTTTAATGTTATTGTGAGATGCACAAAAACCGTACTCGTTGCCACATTTGTTAAACCATTTCATATAGTGTGTGAGCTTGCTCACGTTTTCTTTATTGAAAATGATAACTTTTACTTCATAATATCACAAGCTCGGGTTATCACCAAAGAGTGCTTTGATAAACAAGTTGGAGCACCATATTTTGCCAACCCAGTCAGGTAAATATACATTGTACAGAACACAGTCAACACAAATTAACTGTAGCTTGTTAAATTGCCACAAATGACCTACTGGACAGCTGCAGATAATTACAAATAATAAACTGAAATTCAATAGAGGAGAAAAAAACCCCACACATATAGGATTTATTATCTTGTTTATTCCAGCTATCAAATTTGCAAACATGCAAAACTTCAAAGTATATCCATAACTTTAAAATTTGCAGTTCTTAAAAAAATCAAAGCATATTGAGCACGAATATATTAACCTTTTCACTCAGATGTACTTAAGGGGGGACAGGACACATATCACATGACTATCATTGCAATGATGCTTAGATGTGCTAACTCTATAATGCCGTCATAATTGATTTGATTGTTTATTGCTATGATGTCATTTATTCCTTATGACATCATAGAGGATTTGATAGATCTTTTTCCCGTACTTAGCGGCTCTAAAGTAGTCCTGTCACAACATGAGCTGGTGGAAATTTAACATTTTTGATTTTAGAAATGTAAATATACAAATTCATAAGCGGTTGATATTATCAGATGTATTCTGATAATGATCTGTTCATGTTAATTGATAAATCTAAATAATGCATTACTTTTTTATGGTTCGAAACAGAATTCCAGAATAAGGGGTGGATGTTATTCCTATTGTAGTATATCTCTTAAATGCCAAGAAAGGTGCCATGAAAAATTTATAAATTATAAAGCACATGCTAAGGTTGATATATGACGTTTTTAAAAAAAAATCATTGACAATTTTTTATGTGCAATCACATTTTGTTCAAATTTAGAATCAAAAACGTAGGAATTCTGAATGCAAATCATCTTTTGATTCTCGACCTATTATAGCTTTCAGCAAGCACAAAAACATAAGCGCAAGATAACCAGGTCTCACCTAAAATAAACATCAGCTATTCTTGCAGACCCCTGATGAGGCTCATAACTGCCGAAACACTCTACAACTATTATTACTTGCATGTTTTAAATTGCAATTTGCTTTTTGCAAAAACATTACACTATCTATGTGGTTTGGAGTGTCGGGTCCTAATAAATCCCTTACAAGTCTGGTTGATTGATGTCGCTAATTTTCACATTTTCACATTTTGGCAGATTACCAGTATCCTCTAATCTACCAACACACATTAGGAATTAGACGGATTCCTACCTTACCAACACACTAATTGATGTTATTATACACATGCAGTTCCTCTGTTTAAATGGCTCGACGATTAAAAGACGGAGTAAACAAAACAAAACCGTGAAACGCACGTGTAATTATCTACGGGCTTATCAAGCTGGATGTAAAAAAATCTACGGCCACAGGAGACAATCTCGTGTTAAACCTATCACGACACAATCTATCCAAAGACGAGCTCTCACTTTTGAGCAAAGGCTTAAAATTCATTCCTACTCCAAAAAACAGCAACGCTAAGCGTTTACTTCTCAAAGATTTTGACGAATTTGCAAGGAAACTCAGATGCAAATTCCACTTTGATACCGGGGACAACTTGCCAATTCACCCCTTTAAAACAAAGTCTGGCTTAATGCCGCCTTTGGCTTGCCGAGAACTGGAGGATTAAATAGATAAAACAAAATCAATGGAAATTGTAAACACGAGATCAAATATCTCTAAATTTGAGAGAGAAGCTATTTTATCTCTTAAAAATAACAACGACATTGTTATCAAAAAAGCGGACAAAAGTAATACCATTGTCATTATGAACAGAGATCAGTATGTCTCAGAAGCACATCGACAATTGTTATCCAAACACTATATGCAAGTACCTGAACCAAACATGCTCAAACTGCATAATGATATTCAAAATATACTTTTCGGAAATTCATATAAATGGGTCACTAGACAAAGAAACTTACAAGTTTCTGAATGACAATAAACCGTCACTAAAATGTGGTCATCTATATCTTCTACCAAAAAACCCACAAAATTCCTGAACACATTTACAACGCTTTAATGAACGGTCATAAATTACCACCTGGTAGACCAATTATCGCGCAATGCAACACGCCGACAAGGAAAATAGGACAGTACTGTGATCACATTTTCTCGTCCCTATCGTACAAAAACAATCAACTTATATTGAAGACAGTGCGGACTTTATCAACAAAATTGAAAGCCTCACGCCGCCATCAAACGCATTATTAATTACTTATGACGTGACAAGCAATTGCATGTGTACCAACATGGAATTCAATGAACTCCTTTCATCAGTGCACGAGGCTTACGCGCAGGCTAATAAAATTAAATCAGACATTCCTTATGCCACACCCAAGGAGCTAACGCTTTTATTGAAATGCGTTTTAGAAAACATTTACTTTGAATTTGACGGAAAATTCTACAAGCAAATCATTGGAGCTAGCATGGGTGCAATTCCAAGTCCAGAAATTTGTGATATTAGAATGTATCAAATCACACAGCATATTGTTACACAATTTCGTCATGCAAACAAAATTCTGTTCCACGGAAGATATCGGGATGATGGCTTTATTATATTCAATGGCACGATACAGGAAATAGAGGAATTTTTTCACATTGGCAATCATTGTCACAAGCATCATCAATTTACGTTTGAAGTCTCACCATCTTCTGTGAATTTTCTTGATACTACAGTTTACAAAGGCCTCAGATTTCAAACCTTTAACAGGCTTGACATCAAGTCATTTATCAAACCTACAAACAACTTTCAATACCTACACAGACAGAGCGCTCATAGCCCATCTGTGTTTAAAGGTTTCATTAAAGGAGAATGCATTAGACATGCAAGAAATACTACCGACCCTACAATTTTGAATGCTACACTCAATGATTTTAAGGCGCATCTGTCAAAGCGAGGTTACTCTCCCCAAGAACGAACAAAACTCATCCTCAATAAGACTCCAAAGCAAGCATTACGTAACCCTACAGTATTGGTTACTAAATTCAATCCTTGCCTTAAAGGACTCAAAAAACGAATTTTGAAGTATTGGGATATTGTACTTAGGAATTCTGAATGCAAATCATCTTTTGATTCTCGACCTATTATAGCTTTCAGCAAGCACAAAAACATAAACTACGAGATAATCAGGTCTCACCTAAAATAAACATCAGCTATTCTTGCAGACCCCTGATAAGGCTCATAACTGCCGAAACACTCTACAACTATTATTACTTGCATATTTTAAATTGCAATTTGCTTTTTGCAAAAACATTACACTATCTATGTGGTTTGGAGTGTCGGGTCCTAATAAATCCCTTACAAGTTTGGTTAATTGTTGTCGCTAGTTTTCACATACAGAATCACTGAATCAAGAGATCTGTTTATACATGTTCAGCTATCAATACTGGAAGTACTGATAAAATGGGCATGGTCACGATTTTAGTAGAAATTTCTTTTTCTTACTCTATGTTAGAATGGTAATGTTAGTTATTTTAAATAGTGAGCCAACATTTGAAGATCGGTCATCGAGTTATAAGAAAGTTACCGAACATGTCTTTGTTTACATTTTGAATTTCGAAAAGAATTTTTAGGTTTAGACATTAGCAGAGAGAAAATTCGGCTCAAAAACGAACTTTTTTCGGTAGATTCAACCAATGTAAACAAAAACATGACACAAGCATTGTTTTTGTACGATTCCTCACATATCCGTACTCTTGCATTATATCCTTTTGCAAACTCATTAAGGTCTTCCGTTACAACAAAAGACCTTATAGTGATTGTAATGTTTCTTATTATTAAGGTCTTCCGTTTCCAACGGAAGACCTTAAAGTGATTGTAGTGTTTTTTCTTTCGTTCTTTCTTCTTATTATTTTTTCCCCTTTTTTGTCGGCAGAATTTCTCAGTGATGGCTGTATAGATTTCCCTGAAATTTTCAGGGATGATAGAAAATGATAATATCTCGAGGCGTTTTTTTTTCATTTTTTCAAAATTCATTTCCGGTCGTCCGTTTCCTGTCCCGCGTCAAAAAACGTTCTCTCGAGTTCCAGAATCGGCAAATACTTGAACATCCAGACTTTGTGGGATGATAGACCTATATCTGTAGGTCTGTAGATGTGTTTAAACTATTTTGTTTTGTTCGTCATAACTTCCGGTCGTCACCGGAAGTAATTCAAAAATTATTTTATTTATGTATTTAATTTATTTTACATAGAATGAATCTGATAGTATAAATCCTAACATGTGCCATCTATGCGATGTTAAATAAATAAAACCATTCTATTCCAGTGAGATATCTCAATTATCTCAGGTAAATTTTGTACCCGTGAGATCTCAAAAACTATAAGTGATTAAGACACCAAACTTTCATGGATGATAGACATTTAAATGAAGATGTGTTTAACCGGTTTTATTTTGGCAACCGTCACTTCCGGTAATAACCGGAAGGGTTTAAACAAATCAAGTTGTTTATAAGTTTAACTGTTTTTCTTTGACAGTTTCAGTTAGTTTGATTAACAATAATGTACGACAGGAAAATATACAAAAATTACTAACTTTTATTTTCATTGAGCACTTCCGTTTGTCCGTTTCCTGTCCAGAGACAAAAAACCTTGTTTTTACGAGATCTCAAAAACGGTCAGGACTTGAACAACCAAACTTTCAGGAATGATAGACCTGTGTAAGTACAAGTCTTTACACTATTTTGTTTTTTTCCGGCATAACTTCCGGTCGTCACAGGAAGTAATCCAATTTGATTTTTTTTTAAATTTCTTTGTTATTTAGCAGGGAAATAACTTCTCATTAATAGATACAATAGGTCATCTACACATGGTTAAATAAATGAAAAATTCTACTTCCGGTGAAATATCTCAAATATCTTTCGTAGCTTTCTTTTATACAAATTTTGTACCCGTGAAATCTTAGAAACTGGAAGAGATCAAGATACAAAACTTACATTGATGATAGACATTTGATTGAAGCTGTGTTTAAAGGGTTTCATTTTGTCTTCCGTCACTTCCGGTTCTCTTCGGAAGCGTACAAGCAAATGAACTTCTTAATAACTTTAGACTTTTTCATTTATTATTTTATTCACTCAATGAACAGTTATGTATTGTAAGTAAATGTACTAATAATACTTAATTTAAATCACTTCTGTTTGTCTGTTTCCTGTCCCGAGACAAAAAACCTTTTCTCAACGAGATCTCATAACTGACAAAAACCTGAACATCCAAACTTTGAGGAAAGACAGAATAATGTATGAAGATATGTTTACCATGTTCTGTTTGATCCAGCGTAACTTCCGGTCGTCAGAGGAAGAACTTTTTTGTTTTGTTTCACATAGAAATAGTTACTGGAAAATTCCATCACAGTATCTTTTATATCCTTTTTCTTTTTACAAGAGAAATGCATTAATTTTACAGATTAATACATGAGCAACGGAAGACCTTTTTGTTGCTATAGCAACATGTGTCTAGTTATTATTTATTTTATTTTTTTACCCTTTTTTGTCCACAAGATTTCTCAGAGATGGCTGAATAGATTTTCTTAAAAATTTTCAGGAATGAGAGAGATTAATAATATCTCGAGGCGATTTTTTTCATTTTTTCAAAATTCACTTCCTGTCGTACGTTTCATGTCCCGCGTCAAAAAACCTTGTTCCCTTGAGATCTCAGAATAGGCAAACACTTGGACATTCAAACCTTGTGGGATGATAGATCTATATATGTAAATATGTTTAAACTATTTTGTTTTGTTCGTCGTAACTTTCGGTTGTCACTGGAAGTACTTCATAAATCCATATACATGTCATTTATGCGATGTTAAATCAACAGAAAAATTCCACTTCCGGTGAGATATCTCAAATATCTCAAAAAGCTTTTTAAAAATAAATTTTGTTCCCACGAGATCTCAAAAACTATAAGTGATTAAGACACGAAATTTTCATGGATGATAGACATTTGACTGAAGATGTGTTTAACTGCTTACATTTTGTCGGCCGTCACTTCCAGTCCACACCGGAAGGGTTAAAAAAAATCAAGTTTTTTATAAGTTAAACTGTTTTTCTTCGCCAATTTTAGATAAATTGATAAGCAATAAAGTCCTGTTGTATAATGCTTAAGAGCCACTTAGCACTTCCCTTTGTCCGTTTCCTGTCCAGAGACAAAAAACCTTGACTCATCGAGATCTCAAATATGGTAATGACTTTGCAGGATGATAGACCTACATGTATGTATGTAGATGTGTGTACACTATTTTGTTTTGTTCGACGTAACTTCCGGTCGTCAGCGGAAGCACTTAAAAAAAATCTTTTTACCTTTTTTAGTTATTTTACATAGAATGATTGTAATAGTATGAATTTTACATAAATCAAATATGCGATGTTAAAAAAACAAAAAAGATCCACTTCGGTGAGATATCTCAAATATCTCTAGTAGCTTTTTTTATACTAAATTAATTTAATACTAAATTAGTTAATCAGAAACTGTTAGTGATCAAAACACAAAACTTACGTTGGTGATAGACATTTGATAGATGATGCGTTTAAACTGTTTTATTTTGTCAGCCGTCACTTCCGGTCCTCACCGGAAGGGTTCAAACATATTACATTGTTGATAAGTTTAGCAGGTTTTTTTTTACACTGTTTCAATATGCTTGATAAACAGTAATGCATGAAAGGAAAATGTTAAGATATATTAACATTTTTTTTTCATTAAGCAATTCTGTTTGTCCGTTTCCTGTCGCGAGACCTGAAACTTTTTCTCAACAAGATCTCATAAATGACAAAAACGTAAGCATCCAAACTTTGAGGAAAAATAGAATAATGTATGAAGATATGTTTACCATGTTATGTTTGATCCGGTGTAACTTCTGGTCGTCAGAGCAAATATTCAAAAATGACTTTTTCTCGTTGTTTTGTTTCACATAGAAAAATTTACTGAAAAATTCCATCACAGTATCTATTATATCCTTTTTCTTTTCATAAAAGAAATGCCTTTCTTTTACAGATTAATACATGAGGAACGGAAGACCTTTTTGTTGCTATAGCAACAAGAATTTAGTTCATATTATATTTGTGGTCAACTAGATTTATATATATGCTACTTTTATTTTCAGATAAAATGTATTCATCTTGTTCTAGTTCGATCTGTGGACAAACTAGTAAATTGTTGATGTTGTATTTATATTCTGAGGAAAAAGAAGTGTTTTCAATAAACATCCATAGACATTTATTTAGAGTTCAAAAACTGTTTTTGTTTTAAACGATAAAAAAAATCATTACTCTTTTGATTATACAACTTCTTATTTACGTAATTAATGATTAATTACTAAATATGAACTTTTTCCGAATGCTTTCACAATATCTTTGATAGACAGCTTCATTCTCTTCTCTAAATATGTAAATTTACTCATTTATTTCATTGAAATTCCTGAGAAGAATAAAATTATAAGACAAAACTATACCATATCAAAGCCATAACCCTTGCCTTACATGTAGTTGACATGAAATATTATTAAAGATGACAGCATATTTTTTTTCTAAATATGCTGCCAGTTTTAATTCTGTGTCAGTAGACGTTTTTAAAACAGTACAAACATTAACACTAAATGACCACTTTGACCACACCCTGCATTAAGAACCCCTACCCTATACACAATATAAGATTCAAATCCCTACATTGGTAAACATGAAATTCAAAATTTTGATAGACGGCCTTTTTTCTTTATATACAGTCAGTTTTCATTTCATTTTGAATCAACAGAAGAAAAGAAAACGATTTTTAAAACATAAATTGCATTAACACTATATGAATATTTTGCCTTGCCCTTGAGTCAGAACCCTTTGCCTCGGGGAAATGAAACTTATAATTTTGGTGGAAGGTTTCCTGGTCTATAAAATTTTGAATTCAGTTTTCCTTACAGGGGTGTGGGAGTTGAGAAGATAATTTTCAAACCTTAAATGCATTAACCCTATACATTCATTTTGGACCTGACCTAGAGTCAAAACCCATATATGAAACATAATTTTGGTAGAAGGCTTCCTGGTCTATAAAATTTTGAGTTCAGTTTTTCTTACAGCCGTGTGACAGGAGAAAAGAAGATTTTAAAACATCATATGCATTAACACTTTATGACCATTTTGCCCCCCCCCCCCAGTCCTGAAACCCTGACCCCATGGGCCATGAATTTCACAATTTAGGTATGGAAGTTCGTGGTCATTATAACAATGCATTCATTTTTTTCCACATGTGTGGGAGTAAAGAAGAAGATTTTCTAAGATTTAATACATTTTCACTGCATGGATATATTGACCCTACCCTGTTCCAGGGGTCTTGAATTTCACATTTTAGGTAGAAGAATTTATAGACATCATAAGCATGCATTCAGTTTTTAACAAATATATATGGGAGTAAAGAAGAAGATTTAATACATATGGCCATATTGGCCCCACCCTAGAGCCTGAAGCCCTGACGCAGGGGGTATAAATTTCACAATTTTCTCATATGTGTGGGGGTTGAGAATGATTTTTGAAAAATTAGCTTTTTAAATATTTGGCCCCGCCTGTGGCGTCCCGGGGGGTGGTAGAGCCATGAATTTTACAATTTAAATTCCTCTTACCATAGAGATGCTTCACACCATAAACAGCAACAATTTGGCCTTGTAGTTTTTAAGAAGTTAAAAATTTAAAACTGTTAACGCATGTCGCATGACGACGGACGAAAACAGTTAGCAATAGGGCAATAGGATTTTACTCAGGTGACCTAAAAGGATTAAGTAAAGAGTTTTAAATGAGTTTTCTTTTTTATTATTTTTCATATACTTTTATTTTCATTCGAATCTGACTTGTTCAAGTAACAGTTAATAAAAATATGTCTACCCTATCCCTTGATATAACCTTACCTCGATCGCCCTTTGTTTATTCGCTTGAGTGTCCCATGTTACAAAATGGTAATATTCAAACCATCCATTTTGTTTATAAAGCAATATGCTTCGGGTCAGTTAGAATATCATCCACCACAGGCGGCTTGGTACTTGTCAATAAACATGAAACAAAATAATAAAAAAGTGTGCTGACGTAGCACAATTCTTTAGCAAGCTAAGCATACCGTGTATGTGTCCTTGAATTCCGATCTGCTACCCTCCAATACTCGTCTGACAGGAAGCTCTCTACTGGTATCTGATGTTCCATACAAGTCTCTGAAAGATGGCTTGACTCTGGGGTTAAAGTATCTAGAACCGGTACACTCATTTATATCTATATCACAAATATGACTATTCCTACATATACATGTATATGTAGAAAAGCACGATTCACATTATGTTTCTTAAAGGGATAAGTCTCTTCATTCCAATTACCATTTTCACAGTTATATTGATCAGCATTGCTGACATCTTTAGCTGGTATGAAGCAAATTAAGATGGGTTCTTCGAAAACATCGCTGTTGCACAGATCACAAATTTGATTCTTATATATGAAATTTAGTGATTTTGCCATTAAGTTTCGGTTAATACTCTCACTCATGAATCGAGAATTTTCAGACACTGATTTAACAAATCCAGTCTAATTGGATATATCAATGGTCCATCGATCAGTTAGTTCGCAACTGTCCACCAAATATGTAGTGCTATAATAAATAGAACACTGTTTTTCAATTGCATTTTGTAAGACAGTGCAAATTGAATTTTTGAGTGCAGGAAAAAATAAAGTGGGACAAACTAGACTCACGTTCCATACCAATATATCCGTCATATCTGGATAGTTCGGCCATTGCTGGTTATGCAAATATAACAGTATATATTGTAAAAAGTGTCATGTGTTCGAGCACTGGAATATTAAGCAAATCGAAATTGGAATTATTTTTACATTTGAGTTTAATTAATAAATATTTATAATTTATTGGACATTTCCTATCATAAAATAATACGACGGGTAAAATCTATTGTGAGATGGGGTTTTTTATGTATGCTGCGGAGCATGCTCTGCGTTGAAAGTATGCAGCATCGGGGCAACAGTAAGCAGATTTATAACAGTTGTCGTCACAACTACAGTCTATCCTTGCTTTGAAGCCAGGAAATATTTTGTTAACTCTGTGTTCCTCTGAACACCATTTTATATAACAACCTGACCTGACGTACTCCTCTTATAAAGCTGTCAGAATTACAGCCGCCTCAAAATCTGGTGATTCATTTAGTATTATTACCACTGAAACTACTGTTTACGCTTTCCGCCAAATTCAGTGATAGGAATGTGAATTTAGCCATATACTTGTATTTCATTGTATCGTATTCTTCTGAAAATATAACCAAAGCATCGTCGTATTGCAAGAGTTGTTCGTTGCGATTATTCGACTTATCATTGTATACATTGTAGTTTACCACCCAACTAGATATATATTGTGATTACTTTCACGTGACTTAGCTGTTTTGTTATATTCTGTGCGTTTTAAAACTTTTCTTTGTTCCTTTCCCGTATAACAAAGAAAACAAAAGACATTTTGGTAAAATTTATACGATTTATGGTTTTCTGCGCATGCTTATTTGATTTCTTTATTGTACACATCCCAATCCCCCATGATATTACATGTCAAGATCAAGGAGGTCACTTGGCAGTGCCGCTGGAAAATATTAAAAGGCGGGGTGAATGTTAAAGTACAGCTATTTTGCATCATACCGTTCCATAGACTAGGTGCATCCGTACAGTCATCATGGATATCCATTTCTTCATACGGTCAGTCTATCTAACATGGCCATGATATAGTTTCAATTTCACCGTGGCATTTAGAATAATTGATATTTGCATAGGTCATGTTTGTAACAAATGAACACACCGGTATTTGATCCAGGAAGTTATTTTTTGTAATCGGTTGAAGGTAGATTTCGTAGAGATTTGGACAATAAGAAACCATTTGATAGCTTTTATCTTGGTTAACAATCATGCATGAAATCGTGGATTGAATGCAGGTGCTGTAAGATTCGTCTAGGCAACAAATAAGGCTCACGTTACAATAATACGAACAAAAACACGAGGGACAAAAACACGAGGGACACTTGTGCGAATCGCAACTGTTGTGTATTTTTGAATGGCTTTTCTCGTCTATCGTTGAACAAAGGGATACGCGGATCCAGGTGTTTTGGAATAAGCCTCGACATGATCTATACATATCCTTCCAAACAATACGCAGTGTTTGATACACTGAGAAAAAATATCAGTATCATTTTATCCATCTTGTTGTACTTAGAATTTTTTTTCTAAAAGAGAAAATCGTTTGCCAATAGAATAATATTTACATCAATCAGTTGATATAGCCATCGAAATAACATGTATAAAAACATATTGCAATCAATGCACAGCTGCCAAAAACCCGCACATTAAATATTTTATCCGTGGTTATTAAGCTCTGTGATGTATATAATTTTTTATGCAAACGTCCTAAGGGAAATAGAATGGGATGAATTAATAAATGAGTAATAAAAGTGCATTGTAAAGTAATACTTTATAATGTCATCTATAAAGTAGAACAATTATATACAAATTGATATCTAATGATTCTTTTCTACGAAATAAGGTAAATCAGGGTTGGAAAAGAGCTAAATATTTTATATCTATATGTTATGCCTTGTTCCTGGTATTTTTTGCCTAGGGATGGGGATGCCTATCATTGGACTTAATATAAACTACTAGTATTGTCATATTCCAATTTATCACTTGGACAGTTTCGCCTCTAACCTAAATTTAATTCATGTATAATGAAATGAATGTATTTCACCATACACACGGATGGAAAATTAAACAAATTATTGTATACAGGGTTATTTTCGCCCCGTGTTATTTTCGCTCTTCTTCACTTGCAAACGGTTTCGCCCTGTTTTGAATTCACCCAGGCAATGTTGTGTTGAAAGAGAGATAATTTGGAACATTAAAATTCGCCCAGTTTTAATTTCGCCCACTGACAACGAAGACGAATGGGGCGAAAATAAAACGGGGGCGAATATTTCCCTGTATACAGTATTTAATATTTTTATAAAAACACGTAATTTGATATTCTGTGGTATTATAAGCACGTGGTTATTGGTACAAACAGTATGACCAGTGATACTTCCGTCTTTACATCCAAGTACGAAACTATTTCTTCTCTCAGTCCTGTTAACCCAGAGTTTTTTTTCTTCTAATATGAGCCTTAGGTAATATTAATAGCTAGCCATGAGTGCTGATCTATGTTAAGAGATAACACTTATTTCCAACATAAGAAAATTATTTTAGCATGGTTATTTAGCAATGTAAAAGAGATATTTAAGTTTTAGTCCTATCATATTGTCAAAAGTCAACGTTTAATAAATACTGGTTTTCGTCAATATGTTTCTCGGATGTCGTTGGAAAACACAATTACACCTGTCACCAGTGCATGTGATAGTTGCAAAGATAAATGCATTTCAGAAAAAAAATCGTTAAAATTATTTTTTTTTGAATGGCAGAAACATCTCTTTCACTTACCTAGCCCGAACCATATCCCTAGCCTTACCATTACCCCAACCGTAACCGAGATTTCGCTCAATTCTGCTTAACTTAAATGTCGACTGCTATCGATTAATTATTTCATCTTTTACAATTATTACAATTAATGACTTGATCTGAGAAACTTTCTGTTAAATTAACAGGCACCTGACGTTGTATCATTTTCTCAGAATTAAAAAATATCTCCTACCTAATGATAACCGTTGTGTATAATCAAGAAGGGGGTATATATTTTGATTATGAGAAAACTACATAACGTCAAATGATTGTGGCTTCAATATGTCTTATTTTAAAAAAAATTATCGAAGACAAATATCAAAATAAGCTAAAGAAAATTTCTCCATTCATTTAAGCTAGATAACACAGATTTCTCCATTTTAATTAAAGGTAAAATGGAGTGTCAAGAACATTGTTGAACAACTTACGTGCATTATGTACGTGTAAATCGAATTAATCCTATGGATTTTTTTTTCTGAAATGCCTAAATTGCATTTAGAATTTTAATATATATATATATATATATAAATATATAAATATATATATATATATATATATATTGTCTGAAGAATGATTTTTCCAAGCAATAACTTGACCAAACGAACAACTATTATTTTACTTAGCTAAGCCAGATTTATCCACCTTTCGGTTTGTAAAATTTGACATATTTTTCTGACTACGTCACATCTGCATCGCTGTTTTGTGTGTCTAGCTTCTTTTTTTCTATATGGAATTAATAAATCATAAAAATTTGAACCGTGCAATGACTGGTATTTTTACAAAGAGTGTGTATCTTGAAAACATCCAGTACAGTCGCACCCGCTGTGACGGCCACCTTTAATCATCGGCCACTCGCCTATAGCGGCCAGTTTTAATCCCGCCCGTTTAGCTTTTTCACTATATTTCAACTGATTTAAGCGGCCACCTGTCTAACGCGGCCAGCTGACAGTGTTTTTAGGTCCCCTGGTTTCAACATGCCTATTTTCAACGGTAATTTTGAATGTTTTGTCACATGACTTCTGACTCTGACATGTGACCCCGTATCGAAAGAAGCCAACTTCGACAGCTGATAATGAGTTAATGACAAATAATTGAGCGTGTAATTTGAAGTCTGCTGAGATTTAATGAGATAATTGATAATAACACCTGTTTTGTGTTGTTTATATATCCACATGTACTTTGTAATGATGTACTTATATACTTCATTACAAAGTTATTAAATGGCCAGTCTTGCGCTTAACAGCTTAACATGTACAGCAATTTGCCGAGAAAAAGCACATTTGTTCTAGAAAATTTCTTTGAGAAAATTAAAGGGGTGCTTATTATACATCCCAATAGAATTTTGACACTTTTTTAAAGAGGTAAAACATTGGCTATCGTAGTTTAATACATAGCCTTTGTACAGAAACGCTACTTCTGTTTGTTTACCGCATTTAATCAATTGAAAATTATTATTTGGGCGTATTTAGCAGAAAAAGCTATGCTCTTAATCCCTTGATAGATAAATTGAATTAAAACGGCCATTTAGAATTAATATAAACTGTTTATTCAGCAATCCGAGCTGTTCATTCACCATCTCCATGTACGCCGCCATTACAGATGCTATTAATAAATCTGTGCAATAGACCCAAAATGAATATACTCTGTGTTTTTTCATCATTAATTTGAAACCTGGAATAAGAGGCCACCTGTCTTAAACGGCCAGTTTGTCATTGTCCCACAGTGGCCTCTTAAAACAGGTGCGACTGTATTCACAAAATAAGTTTCTATAAATTGTTCAAACAATTACAGTTCAAGAAATATCATTTTTTTTTAGTTTGAAACAAATTCCTATCTGATTTTTTTACATAAATGTCCATAGGACACTCCTTTGATATTGATACTTTTTAATGCACATAGACATTCATATTCACACATTGCTCCAGAATGAACCCGAAAACGTATCATTAGTTCATTATCAACCTTCATTATGTCAAAGGGCGGGGGAACATTCATTACCCAGATCTTGGTTGTTGCTCGCCGAAACTGTACAGGGACGGAATCCATTTATCCGACATTGGATTCATATTTTTAACACTATGCAGGCTGGTTTGTACAAAATAATCACTCAAAACATATCTTGTTATCTTACTAGATAATGTGTGTACTACACAGAATATGGTTTAGTGTTGAACCCAAACAGTTTAATTTCGCCTTGGTTGAGGCAAAAATTGCCTATTGTGGTGGATGCCTTCCTTTAATCAGCAAGCTTATCGATGGAATGCATTTGGCTGAATTTTGAAAGGAGGCCCACCGTACATTCTGTGTAAGTCAAGGGTCTGCGGCCAGTAATATGGGCTCCTGCCATTGTCATTTCATTTGCTACATCATATACTCGTGTGAAGTCAATGTAGTTCATTGCCATTTATCATTGGCTTTGTCATTTTATATAATACAGTTTTATTCCTGGTAAAATCATTTATCATAAGCAAAGTCAGTTCAATATCATTTATCATTGTCTCTTATAAACATTACCACCGACTTATAAACATGATCATTGACTTATAATTTAATTCTGGTTGTAACACGGCATTTGATTGGATAGAAAAATTTAGTTAAATTTGTATAACCTGGTTAGCACGTCACAAGGCACGTCACAATGCACTAACGTCAAAAACGTATTGATCCGCTTGACGTTACGTTTGAATTTTGAACAGATTAATATCATTTTTAAAAGTAAAACGCACTCAATTTGTACAGTAAATCACAGAAAATTAAATTATAAGTAATGAACTCAATATTTACCCAAGTTATACTCGTATAGCCTGGGTTGGAGCAGTTTACGCTTTTTTATAATCCGCTTCGCGGATTATAAAGCGTAAACTGCCCCAACCCAGGTTATACGAGTATAACTTGGGTAGACATTGAGTTCATTTCTTAAATAAACCTTATCATTGACTTGATCATGGGTTTTTTATATATCATTTTATCATTGTTTCATATGTACATTAAATAATAAAGGCATGACAGAGACTGCCAACACGTTTTCTATTACTTTGTTCTGTCGAAATAATTACACCCCTTCGAATGTTATTGTCATTTTAAAAATTTAGACCACGTGGTTTTATTTTACCCTTTCAGTTTCGCAGTAAAAATCGTGCCTCGTGTTTATTGTTTTTTTTTCCGAGAATAGGTAGGTACTTGTAGTCAAATGTAAAATATAAACGTTTATTGATTTTAAACATTATCTTCATTAATAAGTGGATAAAATGAGTTAAAGAAATAAATGTGACAATGGAAAATATAGTTTGTTTTCTCTTGTTTCAACAATTAACATGCTTAGTAGCGACCCCCGTAAGAATTAATTTTCGATCCGCGCCTGACCTAGTAATAGCATCAATAGTGAAATAGACTATACTATTTTATGCAGAATGTTCCTTGAAAAATGGCTCGATATACTTAGTTTTTATATAAAAAAAAAACCAGACACCCATTCTTTTTTTAAAAAGCATGATATTGCACACCAAAAGCGTCAAACATTGCTATGATTTTATCTAGCAACCCAATGTTTATATTTTCAACCACGTGTAGGGTGGTTGAACACGAACGATTACTCTGTTCTGAATATCAACGTTTAGTTTAATTAACCGCTAGATGATGAAATTAGACATATAACTTAATAGATTTTCATGTTTTAACATATATCAAAGTAAGATATGATATGAAAAACGACCAGTACTTACGTATTTTGAGAATATTATCCGAACACTCATACTTCCGCTCGAAATTTCACAGGAACTGAACAGTTCTCGGAGAAGTCTCGTGAACTTTCATTCGAGGACCTCTAGATTTATTACATACTTACATGTACCTAGAGTATTCAAAGAAAGGAATCGAAGCGGGTTGTTGTATTTTTAACTCTTTTCAACAGTCTCTTGCAAGAAACTTATATTTATTGCCTGTTAGCTTGGTTAAAAAATCAACCGTGTATGATAATTACGGCGATCATTTTATTAACTATGAGTCCTGTATGATTCTATACCCCTCGTTTTATTATATATTATAGACACGATGACCAGATTAAGAAAAGCGCCATTGACGTTACAAAGACGATATTAAAGCTGACATGAATTTATTAATACCCGGGAAGGTTAAGGCAACTCTGAGTTAAATGATCGTCGATATTATGGTTATTATAAATATTGTTTATTTTTATGAAAACAGTGCTAAATATTAATATCAAGTGAATGTGTTCACCAAGATTTGTATTTCTACTTCGGAATCGAGTCGATCTTTGAAGCTGTCGTGCCATGGTATCTTGTGACAGTTAAAAATGTGTCATTTTTTACCTTTACAAAAAATCAAAAAGGGTTACACTATCCCGAAGTTCATATTGACATAATTTATCGGAAACCCCCTCAACTTCTTTATTTTCATTGAAAATACTACGTATTTTTCAATTACAAGAACCAAGCAAAAGATTCTAGCAACACTTTTCAAGTATTTTAGGTCATATGCTTTTAATATTTGCCAAATTCATCTTTCATAATATTCGGGAATGTGTTACACTTTTGCCTTTTTTGTACACATTGACAGAGGAAAGGCCGGTCAAGCCATATAAATGTGTATCTGCTTACCTTATAACACTGGCTGGTAAAACAAAATTCCCATGCCTATATTATCCTGATTATTTCCTAACTGACAATCATCTATATCTTGGGTATATGTATTAAATAAGTCTTATTTCGGCATTGTTTACACTGCATTCCGATGATTTGTGTCCCGACATTGAGCTTATCTATGAAACATGCTTGTGACGTCATCAATGTTAATGATTCGCAATGCAGAGAAATCAAAGATATATTCAGTTAGAAGAGTTTCTAGTGACATTTTATGCCTGTGGTTTTTTTTATAATTTAAACAAGAGATAAAATAAATTTGACAGGTTTCTTGAGTAAAGTATGACATCATGCTGCTAATTGTGAGGTCATATCGATCAGAGGAACTTTTTTAAAAGGTGTACAGGTGATCAGAAAAGCGCAGTAGTTTTACTTACATTTGCTGTTCCATGAACATGAGCTGGAGATGATTTAGCAGGTTGATATTTACTTTCACATTGCTTCTTATATGTGTCCATACAGGTTAAGCAAATACCTATTATTAGATAAAATTTATACAAATATCAATATTTTCATGCATGAATAACCTAAATATTGTTTGCTGTTGTTACATATTACACAAACAATTAAGTCTGATTGTGAAAAGTACATGTAATTATTTATTATATAATATATAAATTATTCATGACAAACAAATCTTCTATTTCTTTTATATAGGTACATGCGAAAATGGTGGGGAAATGTTATTTTATGTCATATTTAAAAATTGTGGACATTTGAACCATCATAAAAATTAAATTATATATATATATATATATATAGAGAGAGAGAGAGAGAGAGAGAGAGAGAGAGAGAGAGAGAGAGGTTTACTTACGTTTTAGGAAACAAAGAATTACAGTAAATTGATGTTCAATTTAGGGGGCCATATTAGGCCCATATCATATATATATATAGATCTTTAAGGGGACTGGATGGTCAACAAATAACCATTAGAGCTACCTTAAGCTTTGAAATATGACATTTTGTACCAAAAGCTAACATGAAGTTAAAAAAAACCCAAAACAAATAGTTTAGCTTTAAATTTTGACTATATTTCTACACTAGCATCTTTATACAGAACACTTCTTGTTAAGGATCTTCGACACACCGTGACTATTATTGAGAGTACGTCACAACATGGCGATTTGAACGCATTCAGAAACAGTTTATATCGTCTATCTCTGTGGCGCAATGGGTGTAGCTTCTACAACCCGCAGGTCCTGAGTTCGAATACTGCAGGCATTTTTATTTTGTATGAAGAGTGGTAAAATTAAGAAAATTGATTTTCACCCAAATTGAAGGTTTTAGTGGTCATTTTTAGGTCGAAAAATCCATATCTTCAAGTAATTTAGAAGAATGGGCTTGTATGCAGAACTTTCCCCAGGTGTGTGGAGGACCCTTAAGTAGATTAAATAGCCATGACCATCGAGCCCTATTAATATCGGTTGACAGTCAGTTGAATAATCAAACAAAAATATATTACAATGATTTTTGTATCATATGCTGCGTTTTTTTTTATTAAATTAAATTGATATTTTAATAGATTGAAGTTCTTTCATCAAGATTTTTAAACTAATGAGTTGAAAACGATTTTCAAAAATAACGTTTTACCACGACACAAAAAGGATTAAAAATAATCTGATTCTGCACTTTTGCCGAGATACTACAGCTGCTTTGAACTTTTCTGCAAAAGAATTTGTGTTAGCACGGAATTCACGGATATTCTTTTTTAGACGTTTCTGATATGCAACAGAGACTAGTACTGTTAAGTTAAATTAAAGTTAATGCTTATAAATGCATAAACACCCCTCTAATTAAATGTGAGTTGCGTTCTCTTGATACACCTTTTATGTCATCAAACGTAAATAAACAAACAAAAAACTCAATTTTGCTTCGTACGAACATGTATTTACAATCACACTAGCCACTGATCGTGATCCCCTTTTATCCATCCAGGTCATTTAAACAAACTATAACTTTTTTACTTTTTTTTTTTTTTTTTTTTTACAAAATCCTGTTTGTATAATAATTTCATAGAATTTGCATACTGGGAGTACATTTTTCAAACAAATTTGAAACTTCTGTGTATCAATTACACTTACTTTTTTCACATAATTTCACTAATGTTTGATAAGTAGACAATGTAAATTACATTTTACATTTATATATACTAGCGGAAAAAAGAAACTGTGCATTATAAAATTTAGTATAATTTTTCTATATCTATTGTTTGTATTTATAAAATTTAAACAATCGATAATGGTATTGTTTTTGACAATATGGGATGGTAACCTTCCGGGTGTACGGACTTTTTCAGGGTTAGTGAGCACCTGTTGTTTATTGAAGAATTTGTACGCACGGGTTTTACGGGCCAATACTGTTTGGAATAAGAACTGTAAAGGATTTATTTAAACTTTTTTTGTTAAGGAAATCACTTTAGATTCAACAAAATGTACCCCTATGTCATGCCACTACTCAACGAAAACCAACGTAATCGTGCTGTTGGGATGCTGCAAGCTGGAATGGCACAAAATACTGTAGCAAGACACTTTGGAGTTCATCGGAACACCATCCAGTCATTATGGAGACGTTTTCAACAATCTGGCAACACCCAGGATCGACCGCGCTCTGGACGACCTCGTCACGTCAACAGGACAACCACATTAGACTTTTACATCTGAGAAATCGTTTCCAGACAGCAAGTTTGACTGCCCGTAGCATTCCAGGGCTTCGACCAATTAGTCCAAGAACTGTGCGTAATCGTCTGCGCGAGCAAAACATCAGACCAAGACGTCCAGCGGTGCGCCCAGTACTGCTTCCACGTCATCGTATCGCCAGACTAGCGTGGTGCACACGACATGTGCGATTCAGAATACAGGACTGGGCCAATATTCTGTTCACTGATGAATCCAGATTTTATTTGGATAGCAGTGACGGCCGTTGTAGGGTGTATCGTCGCGTTGGGGAGCGTTACCAGGACGTTTGTGTTGTGCAACGTCGACAATTTGGTGGATGTAGCGTTATGGTGTGGGGTGGAATATCAGCACGTGGAAGCTTTAAGGACCCCTCTACAAATTGTCAATGGAAATCTCACCGGCGTACGCTATCGAGATGAAATTATTCAGCGTCATGTGATACCCTTCATACAGAGACATCAAAATCACATCACTCTGCAGCAAGACAACGCAAGGCCACACGTTGCACGTGTAGTCAGGGACTTGTTTGTTCAACAGAATGTCGATGTCTTGCCTTGGCCAGCTGTTTCCCCCGATTTGTCGCCGATCGAGCACGTCTGGGATGAAATGGAAAGACGTTTACGCCGTTTACCAAATCAGCCAGTGACATTGGCTGATTTAGGCCAGGCTTTAACCAACATCTGGAACAACATTCCTCAAGCATTTCTGAACACTTTAGTGGCATGAATGAGGCGTCGCTGTCAAGCATGCGTGAACGCAAATGGTGGTCACACGCGTTATTAATTTTGTTAATTGAATTTCAAATAACAGTGACTTTAGAGTGTGCTGAAATTGACGTTATTCGACGTTGACATTAATGTGTTATGAGATGTTGTTACGAATACATGTGTTAACAGTATTACAAAAAATAAAATATGTTCATTGTAATTTTTAAATGTTTTTTCATATATTAAATAATGCACAGTTTCTTTTTTCCGCTAGTATATTATGTAATTATTTTTAACCCCCTTTTTTCTTGTTCTCCAAGAGTCTATGGTATTAATAAAGATGAACATTCCTCGTTTTAACTTTCTTTACCAATTTCAGATTCCATTACTTTCTAAAATATAGCATACAATAGTTTTCAAATTTTTTTTTACAGATTTACATGTATGTGCAATGAAAATATACAGTAAGAATGTTAAAAGATGGATGCGTAAAACATCTCGGGAATTTGCAACATTTTCTTCACGAAAGTATGAAAAACCTTATTGGAATACGGCATTAATTATCTGGGAGAACGATAAAAAGTCAACTAGTTGGCCCATGGTCAGTAAGCGTATGCGAGAGTGGCCGTGGGTTCCGACAGTCGGCAACAAACTGTTTAGGGAGGTCTTAACAAACAAATCTCAAGCTGTACTTTTTCACATGGTACAAAGTAAATATTTCATAAATATTTCTGTATAGTATTTTCTTTCTATGTTATGCTATGATGTCAATAATCTCAGAAAGAAACTAAAAAAGTGATAAATTATTCAAAAGTAAAAATACATACACACACGTTTTTTAGTTTTTAAGTTTAACAGTACGTAAAGAAACTTGAATAATATTTTTAAAAAACATTTTTTTTATCAAACTTCGCTAACTTTCAAATCCTTTTCAAAATGTAACATTACACTAACATTTGATGATCATCATTATTTTAATTTAAAATAAACTTAAAGAGGCAAATGCATGGTCACTATTTTAGGCAAATTTTATTTTTCTATTTTCATTCTTTACAATGCTTTTGTAATGCATTCAACCAAAATGTGTGTCAGTCATAGAATTATAAGCAAGGTACATACATGTAGCTCACAATTCTTTGCTATGTAAGCAATGCTCGTTCAACTTTTGTTTGCATTGGTTTATTACACAGTCAGGTAAAAGTTCGTTTCAAACTGCTTTTTCTATCTGCTAAATAAGTTCTTTTTGAACATAAATAAAACAGTTCCTAACGATTGACACATTTACTTTTGGTCTAAACTGGAAATACCTTTCAACATTTAAAATGGAAACAAAATTATGACCTGAGCTGAGAATTGTGAGCTCTGTATCTTGCTTATAACTAGACAAATGGCACAAACATTTTGAATGACTATTCGAAATAAGTTACTGAAGCATTCTAAACATTAAAAACGGAACAATGAATTTTGACTTAAAGTGTGCCCATGCCCTTTTAAGTATTGTAAGAAAAATATGGGAGAAGAGTTTTTATTACAACTCAAATACATCAAACTTATCATCACTCTTCATATCATTTAGAAAGACGTGGAGTTTTTATACTCACGGGAAATCTCAACTCCTATAAAAAGGAAGTGGATTATAAAGTACTGAAGTATTGATTTGATAGTCCTCATTAAGCCGTAATCATACGTTCTTGCAATTGATTGGATACTAAAAGATAAACAGTATTGTTGCATGATATAAGTACATCTTTTAGAAGAGTTTCACAGGAATGTGTAATTGTGTTTAAAGTTCAGCATTTTATAATGCCCAGGACGAATCATAATGGATTGAAAGTTCCGGCTTGTTGACAACTTTTTCTGTTTCATTTGTTCTAGTCGGTATTATGTATTGACATTGCAATATTGTCTCATGCAACATCACCGCCCAGCATTAAGGAAAGTGATC